>VZSZ01001072.1:428320-458278 GCA_013398815.1 Ibidorhyncha struthersii
GGGGCGGGGCCTCCAGGAGGCCCCTCCCCTGTGGGAGGGGGTAAGGGACGGGCCCCGCCACGGCAGAGGTGTGAGGGCGGTGGTGAGGGTGGTGCTGAGGGGCTGCCTGGGCCCAGGTGGGTGTCCTGGGGTGCTCCCTGCCCTCACCGAGCTGGGTGAGGGGTTGTGCCTGGCTCAGCCTCTCTGGGGAGTGTGGGGAGTCCCGTGGTGCCTGGGGAGCGGGTTTTGAAAGGCTTGTGGGGCTGTAAAGGTTTTATCCTGCAGGGCAAAGAGTGGGATTTAGACTAGAGTGTAGGCCTCAGGAGCTCTTCTGCTGTCAAAACGTCTGTAATGGAACCAAAGTGGGTACAAAAGTGTATTGGAGTTACAACTGCTAAAAAGGCTATTTAAGATTAAAAATATTAATTAACTTGGGGAATTTCTCGGTAATTTAACATTCTGGCTATTTGTGGGTGGTTCTTGGTTTGCTATAGTGGTGAGGCTCAGGGCCTGTGCCTGACAAACCTGCGCTATCTGTCTGCGCTTTTGTGTGGGGTCTCCCTTGCTCGTGCTGAGCGTTGCCCATGAGGGCAGGCGCTGTTTGGAAACATCCTCCCCCGAGTCTGGCCTGTGCGTCGCCCTCAGGCACAGCAGAGAGTTCATCCAGCACAGTGTTTAGTCTCGTGGTGTTGAGCCTTTAGCCTTTTCATGTCTTGCCATCAAACTTGGGTCAGCTACATGGTGACCTGTGCTAGCTGTAGTCAATGAAATTAGGTTTAGTTGTTTTTCCATGGCTTAGGTGAGAGAGGTGTAACTGGTGGTATTGGTAAAACAGAGATAAAGGGGGGCTCGGTGGTGGCTAGCAAAACGCTGCCCTGATTTGAACTTTCTTAACTTTCCTTTTCTTCAGGAGAAGACTGACGTGGAGGGAACGCTGTTTGTTTACACAAGGTGAGGATGTAATGTTTCAATGTCTGCAGGTGAAACCTGTGGATGTGGAAAAGCTAGCTGGGGTGGAATGTGGCTGAATGAAGTAAAATGCTCCTCCTTCTTCAAGGGAGAAAAGAAACTGAAATTGGTAGATGCAAATACGGGAAAGAAAATGTTGGGAAGGAGAAATTACCCTATATTTGGATAAGATTTCCAAATGTGATTTAAATGTTAATATGGGTAAACCACAGAAATCTGTTATGTTGCTTTAAATAGGGTGTAGCATTTGCAGTTTAAAAGGTAGCTGAACAAAAAACAAATAGTGAAATGTGTAATGGTATTTCTTAAAGTAAGGGAATGGTAGAACTTATGAAGTATTGTATTCCTACTTAGGGAACTTTCGTACCACTTGTCTGATTGTTCATTATTCATGCATATTTTGTCCAACCTTTTGGATGTTTTTAATTCTTTCTTTTGCAGCAGCTCTAGTTGTGGCTTTTCAGAGCATTGGTTACATCATTTATTCTAGCATGTACCTTAGATCTGTGGTGAAGCCTTATGTTTGGGTTTCCAAGTTAATGCCTCAGCGTTTCCCTGTGACTATTGTTAAAATCGGAAAATAATACGATAAGCAGATCTTGCAGTAGCTGTTGGGATGGGACACCAAAGCAGAAACTTTCTCCTTCAACATTTGTGTTGATGAGGATCTGGTAGGAGAGCTGAGAAAGCAAGAGAATGTTTTGAGAAGGCGAGAGAGATATGTGTGAAGTGACAGGGAGGCCCAAGAGACTGTGAGCCTTGTGTGAAGCGGGAATGCTGTTTTAATCTTTTGAGCTCTTTTGTACCAGTAGTGGAAATCATCATCAGTAATTTTTCTAAGCTGCTTTCAGGTAAGTGGAGATAAGATGCTGTTTTAATTACCACCACAAGAGGAAAGAACTGGCCCTTAGTTGTGCTAGCAGTAGGTGGAGGTGGCTAGTTGTGTACTGCAAAACAGAAGTAGTATTTCTCTCCTATGTTGGTTTTAAAACTCTAAAACTGACAACGTGTAACCTGGCACTTCTAGCATCTGTGATCTTTCACTGTTCTTTTTGTTGGCTGAGAAAGTTTCCATTTACAGCAGAGATTGCTACCCTGGCTGCCCTACAGGCAACAGTATGGAACAGGTTATGAGCTGTGAGTAACATGATACATTGCCCTTTCCATCAGTTTTAATTTTAATTTCCTGTGGCTTTGAACAAAGTCATGAAAGTCTTGTGGAAAAAACATTGCCAACAGATAGCAGGTTGGAGACTGCTGGTGTTGCCTTTGTTGCTTCCCATTACTGTTGTGACAATGTGAAGTAATGTGACCATTTTGCTTGAGCTGACTTATTTAACACGTATCTCAACTTTGCTAATTCTGAGGAACGGTCAAAAAAATCAGACTTCCGACTGGGTTAACACCAGTGGAAGTGGACTGGGTTTTTGTTTCTTTCTTTGTGTTTTTCTACATGAAGCACTGACTGTTGGAAACAAGGGTTCTTGTTAAAGGTTCTGCTTTTGTTCAACTTTCTGTTGACACCAATCCTGTAACACAGGTTCCTGTGCATTGGATTTCATAGAGAAATCCACCCACCAGCGATTACCAAAGACTGCACTATTCCCAAATGTTTAGCCATCATCTTCTTGTTTATTTTCATACTTGGTTTGAAAGTAATATCTCCTGTCAGAATCGTGATATGTTTAACTGCTCACATTATCTAACGGACTTGGAGTGTAACCCCCATGAACGAGCATAATGATTTAGAGTTATAGAACAGCTTGGGTGGGAAGGGACCTTTAAAAATCATCTAGTCCAGCTCCCTGCCGTGGGCAGGTACATCTTTCAAGAGACCAGGTTGCTCAAAGCCCCATCCAGCGGGACCTTGAACGCTTCCAGTGATGGAGCATCCACAGCTTTCTGGGCAACCTGTTCCAGTGTCTCACCACCCTCACTCCTGTTCTTATGCTTTAGGTGGCATGGAAGAGCCTATCTGGGATGACTGTTGCTGTCTGCAATTGCTAACCTGAGTATTAAAAAATATACTTGCTCTGGCAAATGACTGAATTGTTCTAATTGCTGTTTTCTACTCCAGCGAGGAACTGTAGGGTAGATGGTTGGATAACATGATGCTGATGGTTTGAGACAAAGTGGGGTTTTGTAACATCTTACCTGTTCAAGTTGTAGGCCTTATAACTTGAAGTGAAAACTGACCATGCAGATATGATTCTGCTGTGACTTAATTATTGGACCTCAAATAGTAGTATCACAGATGTGGCGTACTCTCTGTAGTTATTGTGAGACCAGTGGTGCTTCTGTTATTTCTCAATATATAATGCAGGGTTTTGATATAATTAAAAGGATAACATGAAACACTGAAAAGTCAATTGTTATTTCCCTGGCAACAAAATTAAATTTTTGTAGTATCTCTTAGAAACAATAAAAAGAATTTTGGAGAACTATACAACAAAAAAAATCCAGTATTTTCTTTTTTGCCTTCACTTGTTGTGATTTCTAATTGATAATTTTCAGGTCGGCTTCTCCAAGGCATGGCTTCACAATTATGAACAGACTGAGCATGGAAAATCGAACAGAACCTATTACTAAAGACCTTGATTTCCAGCTGCAGGACCCGTTTCTACTGTACAGAAATGCCAGATGTGAGTATGTGATATGTTGGGTTAAATACTGAAGAAGTCGGCTCCTCTTCAGAATCTGTTCTTGGTTAAGGCCATCTAAATGATTACACTGCAGCTTTCAAGGGCTGAAACTAGCTGGTTAACAGTTACAGTTAAAAGGAATACGTTTTGCCTTTTGGTGTGCTGAAAGAAAAGATTCGCTCAGTGCTTCCTAAAATGCTATTCTTCTAAAGAAACTATTAGAATGTGCTTAACAGTAATCTTTTTATTTAACTGACAAATAGTAGATTTTTATATTTGTGTGCATGTGATGGGCGTAGATACACCCCAGTCAGTGTTGGGAAGTCTTGCCATAAATCAGATCTGCTGAGGGTTGGAGTAATATTTGTATTCCTGGGTTCCTGCGTAAAAGTGCAGCCAATTCAAACCCTGTCTTCGGCTTCAGCTCCAAAATACTGTCCTTACAGCAAGTTGGAAGGCAGGTGACTCCTAAACTATTAGGGGTAACTCTTGACAACATAGTGTTGAGCCTAATTTAAACCCTGATGAAAGACAAAGTTATTACTTTGGGCTCTGTGTTTATCTTATGTGATTATCTTTATACAAGAATTAGTAAGTGTCAGACAAACTCAGAGATAAGTGGAAGACATGAGAAAACTATACTTTTACGTGCAGATATACATACAGATTGTTACAATGTGCAATTATATGAGAGAGCAGTTATACAGTTTATATCTGTACTCAGAAGCAGAGCTGTAGGATGATCTATGCTTTGTGCTTGATGCATAAAAGCAGATTGCAAAAATGTTTTATGTAAACTAATGCAGAAGCATTCCCTCTGGATGAAGTAAAAGCAGAGGAAATTCAGGGCATACAAAGCAACCCAGTTTGATAATCTGCTAGACCTTTTTACTTCATAAATTTAACTTGGAGTTGGAAAGTATATCAAGAGGGAATCCTGTTGTTCACACACACTATGTGGTAGAAACAATAGAGAAATAACATGTTAAATAACCTAAATTAAACTTCTATTTTTGAAAGTACTTGATAGGCTGACAAAGAACTGAAATTCCCAAAGAAACTGAAAAGAAATGCAGACATCTCCAAGCTAACCTGGACTAGACCAGACATTAGCATTTTAAGTACCACAAGACTTATACCATCTGAATTTGAGGAGTCTTTTCTATGTAATCATGAAATCTTTTTTATCTCATTTTTGAAATTCCATCAGGAGTTTATGTGTGTATATACTAACAGCTGCCTTTTGAAATCTGATCTATTAATTGTTCATTTTTGTTGAATCAATTGCAGTTGCAATTAGCAGTTGTCATAACTCTAAGCTGACATGAAGTAAGACAGTCTTTGGTCTGAGTACTACACATAAACTGTGAATCGTTTGTTTTTTTATTAGAGGAAAAATTGGAGGGTTTGGGGGGGTGTAAGCCACTTGTTCACTAAGATGTGTCAGAATTTTAGATTTGCAGGGACTCAGATATAAGTACTAACATATGCTTCTGAGCAGTGGTCCTATGTTCAAGTAACTTGTTTGGGTGTTTTTGGCTAATTATGCAGTAGTGAAATGAGAAGTCTTCTTTTCTAGGTTTTCTTCTGTCTAGGCAATGTTTCTTTTAGGGTGGTTACTGCTGAACTGTGTTTGCACAGCATCAGGGCCTTCTCTGTTTCTCACACTGCCCTGCCAGTCAGTAGGCTGGGGGTGCCCAAGAATTTGGGAGGGGACACAGCTGGGACAGCTGACCCCAACTGACTAAAGAGATACCCCAGGCTATTACGACACTGTGCTTGGCAATACAAGCTGGGGGAGGAAGGAGGAAGAGGGGATGTTTGGGGTTACGGCATTTGTCTTCCGAAGTAACCATTACACATGATGAAGCCCTGCTTTCCTGGAAATGGCTACATATCGGCCTGCTGATGGAAAGTAGTGAATTAATTCCTTATTTTGCTTTGCTTGTGTGCACAGCTTTGCTCTATGTATTAAACCGTCTTTATTCTCAACCCACAAGTTTTCTTACTTTCGCCCTTCTGATGCTCTCCCCATCCCCCTGAGGGGAGGGAGCGAGCAGCTCTGTGGGGCTCAGCTGCAGGCTGGGGTGAACCCTCACCACCTACACTCACAATTTGCCAGTGGCAATGTGAAAGTAAACACATTTCTTTCAGTTTAGGATCTCTCAGCCACAAGCTCTGATAGCTTCTTGACCTTGTGGCAGTCTTTACTGTATCATTCCTTTGAGTGCACCCATGAAAAAAGAAATAAGATCCCCAGCTAGTGTACGCCCAGTTTTATAAAGTCATCTTCAGCCTGGGTCTGTGGGTTTGATTTTTACCACAGTTGGCTATTTGATCTAACCATGGGTAAATCTGTATTTGTTATTTAATTTGAGAATTTTGTTGTCTGAGAGAAGATTCATGTTTGCTTTCCTAAAAAAATCCACTAGTTTAGGATTTCAGTTAGTATCAGATGTGTTCCAGGTATAGGGATATGTTACCCTAGTTATTTATCTTCCTAAGATACTTTTACAAAGGCTTAATCATTAGTTCATTAGAAAACGGAATGTCTTGGTACTTCAAAGGAAAAGCTTTAGTTTTCTCAGATTTTCATGGGAATGTCTGTGTTTCCAGAGCAAACGGGTATTACAGACTCATAGAAGAAAAGTTATTTACCAACTCATTTGACTTTTCCAGGTTTTCTTTAGGTCCCTACAGATTGTTCACGTGCTGATTTCTCCACTGAGATGCAGATACCTGTAGCCATTTCTTCCTTACGGTGTATTTCAAAACCTTTACTAGATAAAATAAAGGAACCTCCTTAGCATTAAGTATCTGATTTCACTAGGGTGTCATCCAAACATGTTTCTGAATATCTGTCTTTAAATTTCTATGTGAATATTTTCCTTGTGTTTTGCCTCATTATACAACTTAACTTTATAATTTTTGCAAAACTAAGGCTTCAGGCTTCTTCCTTATTAAATGGAGCTTTCATCCAAAACTGGAGTTTTTAGGCACTAATACTATTTTTATCACCTGTTTTCAGATATTAACAAGGAGTACTCAGTAATAGCTGTTTACTTGGCAAAACAGTGGACAGTTTGGCAGTAATACTTAACAGTATCTGGAAAGAACTTATCTTTTTCTAACCTTTTGTTTGACTCGGTTACTTCTTACTCCATTTTTCATGCATATCTTATTAGATACAACAAAACTAGCAGAGTTTCCTCTGTTTTTCTAACTGGCATAGTTGCTTTCCCATATAACAGGACTTACATTTGGGTTTTGTGACACTGCAAATTTCAGAAAAATGCAAAAGCAAGCATTTGGAGGAATAAAGAAGTCCTGCCCAGTGGTGTGGGGTTTTTTTTTCTTCCAATCTTTGGAATGTTTGTTGAAATCAACTTCACTTCAGTACAGCTGAATATCTATGACTGGTTGTATCGCACAGTCTAAAATAAATGCTCTTCGCAGCAAAAGGTGGTACTTGTGTACTGGACAAGTCTGCCAACATTTTGTCATGTTATAGCTATCATTTTGTAAAGATTGCTTTGCATCCAATATATGATTGCAATAGAAAAAGCTTTCCAAAATTATACACAATAAATGTGAATTTTATGAATACTAAAATAAGAAAAGGAATATTTTGATCTTACTTTTTACTTTATTGGTTTTTGTATTTCTTCTATTGTTCCATATGATCTTGGTCATCTAAAGTTGAAATACTGTCTAAACACTGTGTTGCAGACACCTAAGGTCTAATTCCAGGATTTTTCAGGCTGGATTTGGGATCCATGCCAGTTAATGTTTGCACTGATCCACTATTTCATAGAAAAGTTTAGTTTGGGAAATCTGTTAGGCTAGAGCTAGGGTTATTCATTTCAAAGCCAGGAGGAAGCTCAAATTACAGTTTTTAATGCCAGCAGAAATCCTGAAGCAGAATGTTTATGGATCAAATAGGTACTTTCAGTGTGACCTTTAAACTTAGCTGACTGCAATTTTAGATGCTTTTTCTCTGAGAGCGAGTAAGGCAGTAGTTCTGTTCCTGTTTAGATCATCTAATGATTTTAAGGGTTTTAAAAAAAAAATTTCCTGGGTTCTATATTTGAGTAACTTTAACTACATAATTACTAATTTTTCCTTAATCTTTGGTGATATTTGTTGTGAAAACCTATGTTGCTTAAGACTTCTTGCTGACTAATACGAGATAGTTCAGAAGAAATGCATAACTGTAAACTATTGATTAAAATAACTTCATTTTCTCCTTTTAGCACTGATCAGCTATATAATAATTTAATCGCAACTGTTCCCAACTGTATATTGTACCAGGTGTGTATGGGTGTATGCTGGGTCAGTGAATTATTTGGGTTGACTGATTTGTTTTCGTCACTGAATACTGTTTTTCATGTTGACAGGACACAGAACTTGGTGAATAGTAAGTTGCGTATCTTAGAGCTAGCTTCACCTTGAGCGTTTCAGCTGCTAGAAAAAGATGTAAGATCCTATCTTATTATAGTTATTATGCTAATTATGATGATGATCTGATACAGGTTAATTGGGTGCTTTTGTGCTATAGCAAGTGGAGAAAGAAACTGTGTGACAGATCAACCAACATTCTGTATCTGACTAGATTCTGTACCTATTTGGGGATAGAAGTTACTTTTCATTTCTGTGCCATAATTGTAGCAAGGCCTTTGATCATGTCTTCTAGGCTTGAAACTGAATGAAGCTTCCTAATCAGATGTGGCATATTCTGCAGAATTTGAGCTTTTATAGAGGTTCAGGGAGTGGTAAAAAAGCAGGCCTGACATGCATGGGTTTGCTAAAACTGTCTGCGTACATGTGATACATACATAACCTCATGCTAGTTTCAGTTGTCCGGTTTAACCTGCCACCATGTGTGTATCAGAACCCTGAAAATTTAGTATTATTTTCCCAGATTCCCACACTGCAAAGATGTCAAGTAGATGAGATGGGATGAGAGGGAGAGAGAAGTTTGCCAGATGTCCAAAGAAGTAGCCTAAGTTTTGTTTTTTCTTTGGGGATGGGTTCTCTGTAGGTCATAATTACTTATGTATGAAAAATTTTCCAAATATGTGCTTAGGGGCAAGTGATTGTAAAACGTTTAGGAAAAGATAATGGTGTCTTTTCCAAACTATTATTATTCATGCTTAAATTCTATGTTACAGTGTCCTAGAGCCCTCTCAAAAAGAATAACTTACCTACTTGGAGGCTGATTGTGGCTCATTTCAGTTCACCCTTCTAAGTAAATACATCCTGGTACAAAATACTAAATGGGCAACAAGCGTCCCACTTCTGTAGGCATTTCTGAAGACCCATTGACCCTGCAAGTAGCATTTCTCTTCTAAAGAACATCTTAGTTTGAAGACTATTAGAAGTTTACTTCCGAAGGGAAAGCAGGAGACAACAGTAACAGAATATGAGTGATATGTAAAAATGAATATGTCATGAAAACAATCTTTTGGATACTATAGTGGGTTTTTTTACCCTGAAATATGTTTTTAGTCTGTACTACATTATATATTCTATAATTCAATATTTTAAAACTTTGTTCTGAAATGTGTTTTTATTTGCAAATGAAACCAGCATTTGGTGGTTAAATTTACTTGTGTATATATTTAGATTCAGCCTTCTGCATATTGACCAATAAACAACTACTTGCTCAATTGTTTCCATTGAGACAGGCAAAACAGATATTCCAGGCTTTGTTTTTGTAATGTAATAAAGTTTCTGTTTGATTTTTGGTTTTGGTAAAAAAGTCAGTTTAAAATGGAGAGCTTTATTTATCAGCCTCCTACCTGCAAACCTACAGTATCTGGTCCAATAACAAAAAACACAACAGGATGAACACAGTAAGTCGAAATGTGTGTTCAATTGATTATTCCCCAAATGCTCATTGGTCTTCTTGAATTTTGAAACAAATGCTATTAAATGTTTTTAACTTCATTCAATTTTTATTATTTTTCTCTAAATTCAGTGGTCTGCTGATTGAGAAATATTACATGGCTTTCTGTTGCTGCATCATTAAGCAAAACACAATGTTTTTGTCACAGCTGAATGACTTAAAAACAATTTTTTTGAGGTTAATTTTGCTGGCAAAATTATTATTCTGGCCTGCTAGAACCTGCATATTTTGTTGAATAATACATTTCTGTAGTTTAAAACTGTTTGAAAAATGTTTGTCAATTTGGAACAAAAGTGTTTGAAAAGTGAAAGCTCAAACTATAGAAATCAGAGTAATTTTGGCAGAGTGGCCTTGCCCTCGTTAGAGGTGTGTTCTTCTCAGCCTATTGTTTGCTAAACAGATTTGGCCAAAGCTTTTTTTTTTTTAAAAGAAAACAAACAAACAAAAAAAAAACAACCAAAAAAACCACAACTGCCTGGACTGACCACTGCTGTTTGTTCAGAATACAAATGCTTGTGGTTTACCTGAGGTTCTGTTTACATTTTTGCCTCAGAGAAATAAACAATTTACTGGTCCTTCTTCCAATTCCTCCTTCTCTCCTTTGATAAGCATTATAAAAATTCATCATGCATGCAGCAAGACAGAAACAGCAGCAGAGGTCACAATTGTCTTCCCTGGGTGTTACCGACCTTGAATCGAAACCTCAGTTTTGCCAAGAACGTTGGAATGCTAACACTGTTAAGCATAGATCTTATTTGCCTTTTTTAAACTTAAAAAGAAAATATACATACTGAAAATACATTTATGTTGTAGTAAGAGTTGATTCTAAACTCAGAAAATTAAGGTTGACTTTCAGACAAAATGAGCTTTGTCATGTTGCATGCATTTTTTTTCCAAACCTGTTTTATGGTTTCTGTCCAACTTAACTATTTTCTAGTTTGTCATGCAAATTTTCTTGAGAGAAGCAAATAAATAGGAGCAGGAAGAAACTTGCTTATCAGATGCATAGTGATGATAATTTTTTTTTTTTTAAGGTGAGAGCAATGCTGTCTAGCGCTCAGTTTAGTGACTTCCTTGTACCTACTCGGAAATTATCTGTTCTTACACAAGTTTATAAAAGCATTACTAATTTCCTACTCTATTTCCCATGTAGTTCCTCCCTTTGTGTTCTATACTTCAATCTACTAATGATTTTAATGTGCTTTGAAGACGGTAAAAATTGCTTCAGAATGTCAAGAAAAATAATAAACTGCCCCTTGGAAATGGTATAGCTATTGATTTACATTTTTATACATAAAAGATGTACATTCATATATTAGATTTTGTGCTTTCTGTCTCTCATCTTAATTTTTAAGGGTGCCTAGAAGTCTTTAGTGCTTGCCTGTTGAGATATAAAAATAGGATTGTAACTTGATGGCATAACTAAGCACTGTTTTGCAGTTGGGTGTGGATGGACATGCTGCAGTGCTGGCTCAAGGCAGGTGATTTTTAAGATCAGGAATCATGACCTTGCTGTTTAGTGATTAGCTGGCTTGCCTGTTGTAGAGTATACAACCTGATACACCTGTTTTTGAAATCTGTAACTAAACTCCACTTGAATCTATGGAAGTAGGAGTGGATTTTTAACGTAGTAAAAGGGACAGGATAATTTCTTGTAGAGTAAAGAAATATACATGTATGCAAATTACTGTTAAAAAAAAAATTGACTGGAAAAGTGGAATAGAATATACTTTTCAGTGGTAACTTGTAGTTGACGACCACTTCTTCTTCTAACTGAAACTGAAGTTTCTCACTGAAGCTAGCCCTATTTTGAGCAGAAGGCTGGACTAAATGACCTGTGGAGACCTCAGCCAAACTAAATTAGTAATGTGATACTATGGTTAGCAGGTATCGGTTGATTCTACTTTAGGGTGTTTGGGATTTTTTGTGCTTATTGTGGAACGTAAATGTTGTTCTGTGATTTAGGTTTTCAGGGTTCAAATAAATAAAAATGAGAATAGAGGAGGAACTATAATATCCCCTTTTTGTTTTTAAAGCAAAATTGTTTTTACTAGGAAGTATTTCTAAAGTTATTTTTTCCAGTTAATCATGTTTTCCTTTAAACTAAACACAACATATGGTTTTCAGTTGAAATTGTATATGCCAGTTGTGAAGGCCTTAAGATTAAGATGTAAGTTTTGATGAGTAAAACCCTGTCCCTTGTCACACTGCCCAAGTCAGCGCAGATATTTCTATTCAGACTTTCTTAAAGGATATTTTTGTCATTTCTTCCTAACCCTTTCTACCCTAAGGATTTAGTGCCAGTTGTGGAAGTCTTTGAGCAAAGCAAACAATTTAGAATGCTTTGCATTTATAAAGTGACATTTTGCAACTGTAACTATGATGACTGCAGCCATCTTTTTGCTCTAATGATGTGTGATGAAGGTTGTGGAAAAAAAAAAAGGAAGGAAAAGAAGTGCAGTATTCCTAACGTAGGTTTTCAGTTATATGGAACGATGGAGTCCAATCTGAAAGTCAGAGAAACTAAATGTCATGTGAGAAGAAACAGACTAAGGACCTAAGATAACACAGCTATGTAGTTTTTTTTTGATGGCTGGTAATTATTTTGTGTATGGTGGAACTGTATCCCTGCCTGGGCAAGCAAGTTGGTAGGAAAAGTACATGGAATAGAATCAAAAGCATGTATCGAGCATCCTGCAGTTGTGGATGAGTTTCTGAACAGAATGGAAGGAGTATAATAACACGTATATCTGCTAGACACAGTCTGTGTTTCCCATTTATGGATGTCAGCATATAAGCAACATATTAGCTTGTCTGGACATTCACTGCTGAGAGTGTACTGCCAGCACTGGGAATTCCGGACATCTTTTCAAGATAAGATAGGCATATGATGCAGTAAAGCTCAAGAGTTCAAGTTGGAAAAGATAATTATTTTTTTTAAGAGATTATTTTCATATGACTACCTGTATACCCTCTGCTTCATACACACCTCTTGTATAGCATAAAAAATTGCTGTTTCCAGGTCAGTGTAAATATGTACATGAATGCCTACATCATTCTTCTGTAGATGAAAATATTACAGAGCTAGTTGCTTTTTAGAATTTTCTCACGTAACCCCCTTTTTAGATTAGTCACTTCACAGGTGCACGTATGCATTTAATATTTCAAGCTTTTGTATGTTTTAAACTTCTTAGCCTCTTTTTCTACAAAAAAAAAAACTTTTTCTTTCTTGTCCCTGATACTTATGTGCCTTGCCTGTAACTTTTTTTTTTCTCTTGTGTCAAAGTAGAATTGGGAAAGTAATGTTCATTAGATGCTGAAAAGACCAAGAGAAGGAGTCCATTTACTTAACTCCGCAAATTTAAGAATTACCCGAATTACCGAAATCCTGTGATAATGTGATCGCATGCATAGGAATTCACAGTACATTATTCCCAACTATTAGTAGAAGTTATTAGTGTAGTTTCATATATTATACAGACTGTTCTATTTAAATAGATCCCAGCACAGTTTGTGTGCCCGCAAGTGGCAAATGTTGTCTTACCTCCAGGTTTGATGTAGAAGCAGTTAAGCTGAGTTTCATGCACCAGCTTCCCCTTATACTTCGTTTCAGGTTCCCCTGGCTGGTGGTTGGGTAGCGGGTGATACGCTTGTCGAACAAAGGCTTGAAACATTTTAAAATTCCAAGGACTGTTGAAACAGCTGAACCTGAGTATATTTTCTGTATATAGTAAAGGTAAATTCCTTTCAGTCAATTGTTTCTTACTTTAGAGTTATTTTATATAATAGCTCTGTGCAGAAGTTAAAACCTGAATGTTGCTTTAAAGTACTGACAACTTGGTCTATTAATCTAGAAACTATTTTCCAGCTCTTTGAAACCTCTGCAATATCTCTTGCATTATCCTTCCTTTCCTTGTTCTTCGCTCCTAATCCTTTTCTTGTCCTCTGTGCCTTATGCTCAGTTGGAGCCTTCTCCTCCCCCTGTGGTTTTTCAGGAAAACTTGGATTGAGAAGTGAAGATAATGGGCGCCATCCACCCGTCAGCTCATCACCTCACCGAGCCATGACGATCTCTGGTTTCTGTATATCAGCACGGTCTTCCCTGATAATATCCTCTTGTGTTTGAAAAAAATAGGTTTGTCTACTAGGGGGTGGACTTCACTCCTGACATAGCCAGAAAAGTTCTCTTGGAATGTGAGCTTGCTCACTCGCACTCTTTTATATGTGTGTGTATATATATAAAAATATTTGTAACCTTCTCTCAAAACATGGAAGATAAATATGTGAGCAAGTGTATCCCACAGCGCATATACAAGCTGCTCACTTCTGTCTAGTATTGATTTAATACAAGCTCTTGAGTGCCTCATTAGCTCTCTCTTCATCAAAACAAGCCTTAAATCGGCAGTAAACAATACTTTTCAATTACGTGAGGAAAAAAGAAAGAAACCCTTCTCAAGTATAAGATAGCATACCCTTTAAAGGACAAGGAATGTGTTCTATACAGAAACACGGTGCAACTGTTCCAGCGGAATTCCACTAAGGCTGCAAATGCAGTATTGCTTTTTTGTCTTAACTGACATAGAAACTAGTAAGAGCATTGGGCTTAATATTTGCGATCTGCTGTGCTTTAATGGTTGCAGCTGCAGCCCAGTTGTTGGATTTGCAACACAGAGCTTGCTTTAAAAAAATTTAACAAAATATAAAGTCTTCATATCGTAATGTAATGCTTAAAAATCAATCTTAAAAAAAAAAAAAAAAACAAACCCACAAACGTGGGTTTTACCTGCTAGCTTCATTATTTTGGACAGACATGCTCCTAGGTCTTTTGGAGCCTGTTTCAGTAATGCTTTTGCATAGCAGAGATATTTATACGGATAAAAACAACCAGAGATCCTGTAGCCAGGGAAAAAAAAAAAGTAAGTGATTCAAGACACATGCTTCAGGTCAGAAGTCAACAATAAAGTGACTAGGAAGATTCTTCCTGTGAATCATCTGGTGCTGGTCATTGTCTTAAACTGAAAGTCCATATCCTGTCTGATGAGCTCCACCAATTCTTTTGTCTCTGTCAAACAAACTGCCTTTCTGTAAAATTTCAATATTACTTGCTTAACCGCATACAGTGTTAAATCCTCTACGCAGGAATGTGTAGATTCTCTCAATGCAGACGTTCATGAAACTTCGTAATAATTAGAAAAGGAGAGAAATAACATTGGATTTTTATGTAAGGTATCATATGCCCTCCTGCAGTGCTTTGCTCCTTTTTTTGTTGTTGTTGTCATCTCTCTTTTGTTTTATTCTGGTTTTGTACCTCTCTCTTTCAAATTTAAAACAAAGTAGAGGTTCAAATTTGCACTGAGAGAGTGAAGAGCAGAAGGAGGGGAGAGACTGAGAAAGCAGAAGATTATTACTGATGTGTTTTATTCCTAAAGGTTTAGGCATAAGCTAGTAAAATACTGCTGACTTCTGAAGCAAAATGAAATATGCTGTTTTACTTTCTGTGTGAAAATAATGCAATTGTTGTAATGAAAATCACCCAATGCAAAATTCCAAATTTTTACTTGAATTGAAATATATCTCTATTCTATATTCAAGGATTAAAAATTGCAGGGTATCTCCCAGTGCTGCTATTGTGAAATGCCTAGCTTCTAATATAAAATGAATTTGATAAATGTGTTTTTTTCTGTTGGATTACAGGTTTAAAATAAGGAAATGCTTACTGCTTAAATTGCATTTTCTTGGTGACAAACTTGATCTCAGGAGTACATTCTGTTTCTCCCTCTGTACATATACCTACACAGAATGTCTTGTGTGCAGGAAGATAGAAAAGTCAGTAAACTGCTAATGTTCATGGTAATCGGAACACAAACTTCAATAGTTAAAATAAATTTTTTAAAGATTTACAAATATATAAAAAAAGAAAAAAGCAATAAGGTAGATCTAAGAGGCTGTATTTTTATCGTCATGAAAGAATACTAAACTGCAGCTTTTATAAGAAATAAGTCAGTCATAAAATATATTTTAAACATTTTATTAATACTTTAAGATTAATGAACCTTCAGTTTTGAAGCATTTAAAAACGCAGTGGACGAATGTGAATGATAAAGGGTCCAAGGTGCAGCCATGTCCTGAAATTCAGCTTGTAAGTGCAGTGTGAACCTATCCACAACTAGAGTAAAGCTATTACTGTTTGCCCATCATTATGTAAGAACAGTGAAAGTCCTTTCTGTGCCTGTGAAATTGTATTGTATCGCTAAAAATCATACGTACTTAAAAATTTCCAACAGCAACTGTACAGATAAGCAGGTGTTATTGAAGGCAATGTAACAACTGATTATAGGAGAAGGAATGGCTGCAGAGCAGTAGAGGAGAACTTCTTAATGTGTTGAATATAACATGTTAACAGGCTGTGGCAAATCAATAAATGCAAATACATAAGATATGTTGTAAATATGAACTAAATGTTTGACATTTCAGAAATAGTAGTTGACTTTGCCTATTTCTATATGGATTCTTTAATTCTTTTTTTTAACCATTTCAGAAAATGAAGAAATTGCCTGCCTCCTAAATGATGGCATGTACTGAGTGTACAAATCGAAAAATACAAAGTTGTTTTTTTTTAATTTTGTTAATCTAATGGTATTTCTTAGGTGTTACTTATTGCAAGAACAAGTATATATATACACAAGCAACTTAGACTTTTGTTGTTGGAGGTTAAGAATTTAGGCCAGATCTGCAAATGTATTTCCATTATTTAGGATCTGAAGGTATGCAATGAAGAAGTAAGAGGTGAGATAGCAACGGTCAGAATTAGAAACATTATGTATTGTTAAGGTTGCTTATTTTCTTCATGAAGCCATTTTTGAAGTTGTTCATAATTTTGTGGGAGTTAAACCATTTGGGGTGACAGATCATCAGACTGATTATAGTAAAAATTCAGGTTTTGGGAAAATCGTAAAATAACATGCTATTGAACACCTATATGAGGTTAAAATATTCCTACTTCCTCTTTCCTTCTTTTCTATTTTACTGAAAAAAGGGCATCAGCAGAGTTGGGGGAAGAACTTGACCTTGAACTTGACTAGCGCTGGAATTGGAGGTGTACCTTGACCTTTGGCAGGTACCTCAGAGATGTACTTTAAAAATCATTGGGAACGTGTTCTTAGATTTGACTAAATTATAAATGAAAACAGTGATGTTCAAATCCTGATGAGTCCTCTACCAACCATGTGTGTCACATACAGCAGAGCAGGCTTTATCCTCCGCAGGACTAAAAGCCCAGATACTCCACAAGAAATTTAATGGAAGGTGCTGCTTTTCTTAACCTGGTGGAAGGCAGAATGGAAATAAAAAGGCTGGAAACTGAGAAGCTGAAGGCATCTCTTCTTCCTATTCTTTAAAGTAAAAGCAAACGTTTTTTTGTCTTCAGGTTGGAAAGGCAGTGTTGTCCCCTTCTTGACTGAGGAGAGTTCTTATTGCTGTTAGCTACTAGGCAGGATGTGATGTGCACAGAATCAAGAAAAGAGCATGGTTTCTAGTTCCACCTCTTCCACTTGTGTTGTGGTTTGGGTCGGACAGGCCACTGAGACAAACGACAGATAGTGTTACATTTGTGTCAGCTTTTTCTGCTAATAGAAGATATGGATATATATTTAGCCTAGATTTGTGTAATGGCATTTTTGTTATGTTCAGGTAATTCCTGTAGACCAGGGCCTGGCTTTATTTCATTGTGTCAGATGTGTTTTATGGTTTGCTGTAGAAAGTCAGCAGAGAGTATAGAGCACTGGTAAGTTAATACAGGTGGTAGTTTCAGATGGGCAACAAAGCTGGTGAAGGGTCTGGAGAATAAGTCTTATAAGGAGCGGCTGAGGGAACTGAGGCTGTTTAGTCTGAAGAAAAGGAGGCTGAGGGGAGACCTTATCACTCTCTACAACTACCTGAAAGGAGGTTGTAGAGGTGGGCATTGGTCTCTTCTCACAAGTTACAACCAATAAGACAAGAAGGAATGGCATCAAGTTGCACCCGGGGAAGTTTAGTTTAGACATTAGGAAAAACTTCTACACCGAAAGGGTTATCAAAGACTGGAACAGGCAGCCCAGGGGAGTGGTTGAATTGCCATTCTTGGGTGTATTTAAAAGCCTTCTAGATACGGTGCTCAGGGACGTGGTTTAGAAGTGGGCCAGGTAGAGTTAGATAACAGTTGGACTTGATGATCTTAAGGGTCTTTTCCAGCCATAACAATTCTATGCAAGGAATTACGTTTCTTTTNGACTTCTTCACTTACTTTTCTAAAGTCAGTGTCTATCATTTTTCCATATCAATAATAGAACAGTACTTTCACCCACCATTTGTTTATCTTAATACCTCTTCACTTAGCTTTTACGCTTATTGAGTGAGACTGTTTAATTATTTCCATTACAAAAGGCAGTGGAGCTCCAGTCTGATGGGGACATTTCAGAAGTCTATTGTGAAATAGTAATGAGAACCACTTTTTAATGAAGAACAACTTATAAATAAAAACAATAAATGATTCATTAAGAACAACTTCTTATTTAAGAAAATGACAGTCTGGCATCTACAGACTTCCTGCCTTAATTTCAGTGTCATGCATCATCATGATTTAAAAATTATTTGGAACTGAAGATGCAATGGCAGGAGATGTGACTGGAAAACCAGTGGTGGGGAAAAAAAAAAATAAATGCACTGAGCCAGGTGGATCATAACATAGATGCTGTTCCTGTGTCGTGACTAAAAATTTCTTGTAGCATCAACAGAATAAGATTTTAAGGGAAATCTTGCAAATTCAGTTTGCCTTTGGGCTCTTTTCCAAAAAGTAAAGAACCTGTTGATGGACTCTGAGATCTACTGAGCTTTATGGAAATAGAGGGATCAATGGGCTTTAATGTTTCCTACAATACTAACAAAACTTTAGCTTTGAGGCTATTTAGTGAGGGCATTCTAGTGAGCCAGACTTGTTTAAGTCTGCTACAGAGTTGATGTTTTTTCATAAAGAATTTCTGATAAATTTTGATTAAAAAATCTGCTTGAAGTCAGGCTGTCACAGTAGAACCACAGACATGATTTAATAAACAGTCCACCATCTCCAAGTTGTCCCTCTTTTTTTTTTTTGCCTCATGAAATCAGAAATATTTGCTGGCTCTATCTGGAAGTCTGCAAATTGGTCACCCAACTTTCATGACTGGTAGAAAATGGCAGGGATATTTCAGGGTCCATCCTATTAGCAAAAAATTGGTTTGTGTGGTGATTTTTAAGGCATAGTTCCAGGCACAATTAAACAGATGGTGGTGAGGAACTTATTCTTGACTTCAGTAGTGTTACCAGTTATTGCCCACTCTCAAACCATCTGCTTTTGGGGAAAAGGGTTTTGAGGGGCTTTTGCATTTTGTTGGGGATTTTTTTGTTGTGTATTTTCTTGTGATTTTTGGGTGAGTTTTTTTTTTTAAAGAAAGTTGCTTGAACTTGAATTTGACTGGTCAAGCTGAAAAACAGCTTTTTTGCTCTCTATCTGGGATCATCAGTTTACATTAAGGTGTCTCTGAGCAGGATTCTTTTCCTTTTAATAACTGGCTTTTTTCCTGCTTATTCATAATATAATGTTTTCAAAGTTTGAAATAAAGGAAATGCCAAGTCATCTGTATCCCTGTCTATATTAAAAGTTCCCCAAGTAAGTGGATCAGGAGGTTTATCAACCTTTAAATGAAAGAACAAGTGTGTGGTAATTTAACAGGGTGTTTTTTTTCAGCAGCTTTTTAGGAATTTAAGCTAAGCTCATATCAAAATACAGGCGGTGGTTGTTTGAAAAACTCTTACTTTGCTTCAGTTTCTTGGCATTTTTGTGCTTGGGACATCATAAAAAATTTTGGTTCCCATCTAAGGACTTCCAGAAATAAGACGATATATCTAAGCTGAATTTCCATTAGTCAGAGACAAATACATTTGTTTTATATAAATTTTGTATTGTGCTGCTTTACACAATGTAGAGAGACAAGGGACCTAAAAGTTCCAGTGGTGCTGATGAGCCACGTCACTATCAATATAGTATAACAGGATGAATTTTTTTTTTCTAGTGTTTTGTTTCTAGATACAACATTTTCCTTAGCTATTTTTGTATTTGAAAGAACTTTAAGGCTGTAAAGAACTAAAACAACTCTAAGGCTCCTAAGCTAGCAGACACCAACATTAAGCTTGCTTGTGCAACCTCTTTTTTGCTTATGGAACTTTAAATTATGTGATGGTCGGCTTTTGCAATAAGAACTCTGCTTCAGTTGTGCAGTAGTCTGAGTGGCGTTTACGTAAAGAGTGGCTACTTAGTATTCTGTTTTTTCCTCATTACTGGTATGTGGGCGTTTTGCTTTGTTATATACCACTGAAGTTCTGCACTGGGGATAGAACTATTAATTGTTTTTTTTCTTGTTGTTGTTTTCTGTGACACTCATCAGTATAATAACTGATAACTTGTAAATAAGCTGAACTGTTGTACCTTGCTCAGATTGGGATCCTGGTTACAATTAGAGATTAATTAAATGCAGGGTGTCTGACTTTAAATTACTTGGGCCTAATTTTTCCAGTACATTTATTATTCATATGTTCAAAAACACTTCTTAGAGACTTCAGTTGTGATTATAAGAAGCTGGCGTTTTTGCAGGTCACACTCAAATCTTACACCCAGGTCTAGGACCTCAAATGAAATGCTGAAAAATTAAATACACACAATCAGTGACAGCCACTTAAGATGACACTTCACAACTTGTGTATCGTTGCATAATATCTCTGGGGCAGCGTCAGAGATGGAATTCAGGTTTCCAAGATAGCACACAGCTGCCTTAGCTGCTGGATTTTATATCTTCTTTCCTTTGTTGCAGCCCTCTCGCTTTATCCCACAGACCATGATGTAGAACTTCAACAGGCAAATCTTTTTCACTACTTGAGCCTGAGCAAAGTGGAATAAACATTGTATGCTTGTATCGTAATTGTATAGACGGTATCAGGGACAAAGGGATCACAGTTGTAGGAGAACACAAAGTTAACATGGCGTGCTTTAATTAATGTTTTACAAACTCATAGATTAAAAATTATTATTGTGCATATAACCTACTTTGGTTCTTTTTTTCAGTAGGTCCTGCAAAATGGAGGCTGCAATATCCTAAAAAGTATTAGGAAAAGAAGTGCGAGCATTGGTAGTTTGCTGAATAGTCAAGTATTACATGAATGGTAGAAAGCAAAGAGAAAAGGTAACCAACATAAAAGAGTCTGGGTACCTTGTAAGATGTGTGTAAAGAAATTGCATTTTAGTATAGCCAAGTGTGGATTTACATATTCAGGAGCGAGAGTCTAGGCCGTATGTAGGGAATAAAGTCCTTAAGAAGCATGATGTCAAGAATAGAACATGAAAGTTGAAGAACTGTTTTGTTTATTTACTTATTTTTAATACCAGCAAGTGTAAAACAGTTTCTAGGTACAGGGGAGTTTCTAGTCAGTAGTTATGTTATTTCTGTATTTATTTTTACCAAGCTTAAATACTGTATGCAGTCTGTGGAGCGATAGCTTAAAAATAATGTGTTGCAAGTACAGTGAAACCAAAACTTTGATAATGGAAGTGTCTATCCAGAAGACAAAAATGCAATAGGTGGAAGCTGAAGCTAGACAAATGAAGAGTAAAATAAATAATCCTAGAGCAAATGCCTTCCTTTTTAATAGGATACTTAGCATGAATTATGGAAGTTGATAAGCAATTCTTCATCATCTTAATAAATAAATGCTTCAGATTTTGAGAGGTTAAAAATTGCCATCTACAATTCTGGTAGATAGCAGCTGTCAGCTTCTGCTTATAAATAGTATCGAGTGCTCTAGTGTTTGTGAGGACAGGAGAAATCCATAGCCAAAAAATTAAAATTGTAAGGCGGAAGCTGTAGAATTAGCTCTGAAGTTGCGACTTGAAAATTAAACAATATACTTCCTGAAATTAAGTGACTGAGCTATATTAAATAAGCTTCACAGATTTTGTTAAAATCTTTCAGTTTTTATTTGTGAGTAACCTGCCTTTTTCAAAGTCTAAAAATTCTAAAGACTGATATCTCTTAATAAATTATTTCAAGTAGATGATCTAAGTAATTTATTTAGTTTATTCGCATTCAATATTAATTGTCTTGTTGATTTCATAGCTGCGTTATATTCTTCTAGTTTTGTGTAATCTTGTTAACAACATCATAACTTTGGTGCCTTTTTTTTTTCTTTAATGAGATCGATTCATTACTAAATCTCATTTCTGTTAGTAAATGACTTCAGAGCAGTTGAAAGTGGATGAATAGATGAGTACCATCTTGTCAGTATAAAACTATCTCTCCTTATTTGGCTTTGGTTTGCTACTTTTCATGTAACTGGTTCACTTGGTTACCAGAAGATACTTGACTTTGATTTGTTTTTTCTTTTTCTGTTTTTTCCAATAATCTCTTCTTGGATAACTTCATAGCTGAACCTAGGCCTAAGAGTGACTTAATATTTCCTCTTTTGTGCTGCAGTAGAAAAATTTGCTTTGTGCATCTGCTATTTCGTGATTCAGTTGTGCCTCCGCTGTTTAATGATTCATTTTTAACGTGAACATTTTAGTGAAATTACGACTCTACAGATGATACTTAGATCAGGATTTCCTTTTTGTCAAACTGTCTGATAGAGATGAAGGGCAGATAAAAGTAATCTGTTTAGATTTAATCCTGATAAGATATGCAGTGTTTTCATGCTGGTAGAAAGCTTGTAGTGAAATTTGTATTGTATGTGTATTTAGGTTTTATTAGTGGAGAGCGTGCCAGGTTCCTAGCTTAACAGTTACAGTTTGTAATCATCTTAGGTTCTTTTGCCAGTCCTGGGGTTTTATATGCTGTCATACCCATAAAAAAATATTTTTTGTCACTTTGTATTCATCATTAATGAAGATGGCTGTTAATACACATTTTTTACTAGTATTATTTACATTTTTATTTCCTTAAATGTATAGCAGAATATACTACTGTAGTATGAATTTATGCCATGGTTACTCCAGGTGATGAGCACCAAATATGAAAACCTATGTTAGTGTCCTTTAGATACCTGGTATCTCGGTTTTCCACCAAGTCATTGCCTTCTCACTGGTACATTATTCTCCCATGCATGAAAGAGCTCAGAGTACATTGTGCCGCAACAAATGGAGCGGCTGTGTGATTATTTCTCAGTGCGTTTCTGCAGTGTTCATCTGTTCTGGACAGATGAGGGAAGTGTGGAAGGAAGAAGAGGAGGACTGTCCACTTCTGAAAGATTTCGCTACTGAATGGGTGAGCTGTAAGCTCAGATGATGATGGGTTTTGGTCTTAACTTGCTTTCAGCTGTGCTTCCTAGTCTGGGTTGAAAGTATCATTTGACTGAGGCAAGAAAGTAAGTGTGTGTGTGGATGGGTTTGATGGTCAGCTAACATCTAGGCTAAAAGTCTCTGGATCTGCAATATCCTGACTTAAAGCTTCAGTTAAGGTGTGATATATTGTTGGGATCGTGGTTTGGTCTGGTGGGACAGGCAGTAATTAGTGTCCTTATTCTGTGATTTGAAATGGGAGTGTGTTTGTTTGAATTGTATTTCAAAATATTAGTTGTAGTTCTGTAAAATCTGAAATGGTCTTTTATACTGGTAATCAGTTTACTTGTGTTTGTCACTGAGTTGAGGTAAACTAGCTCACTTCTGCTGTTGATTCCAGTCTTTTGACTTTCAATGGCCAGAAGCACTGCAGTATTTCCACGGGGCTGTCAGCTTTCAAATTTATCACGTATTCATAAATAGCCTATGACATATTTGATCAATTGGCCAAAAGGCGAAGCTGTTCAACCTGGCTTGCATATTGGTGGTGCCACCAGCTGTGTCAGACATCTAAAAAAATAAAATAAAATAATGAGAGGATGGAGCAGATGGCCAACATTTCATCAATACTCTTCTGCATTGGAGATTCGTTTATAACAAAGAAGAATCTTGATTAAAACAGATTTGGCTTGTCTGGGGTTTTCAGTCTGCTTGCTACGTTGTTGCATTGAAAAATAGTGTTACTTGTAGTATGGACAACAAGAAGTCTTCAAATGTGTTTTGTCAGAAGGATGTGTAGTTTTGCATAATAGGTTGGTATTTTGGAACCTTGCAAATTGTTCACGCACTTTTCTACAGGTTTGCAGTTTATTATTGGATGCTTCCTGGAATGTGTTGGAATATTAATGTCTATTTAAAATGCATATTTTAATATTAGTATCTATGCTACAAAAAGGATATTTTCTGTGCGGTTCAGATCAGCTCTTCAGTTGCGCATTTGTAAGAACCACTGGTGCATATTATGTTATTTACCTTTTTTAGATGAATAATAGAAATCATCATTACAGTCTTCAAAAGTTAATCATAAAAAGGACTGTACATCTTTCGAAAGTTATTTATTATATGTCTACAGGATGGCTGTTGGTTTGTGGGTTTTCTAGGCTTTTTACCAGGATGCTGTAATAAACAGTTGAACCATTTTTAGCTATATAAAAGACAACACATGGCTGAAAAATTTGAGGGGGAATGGAGATAAGTATTACACTTGTGTCTTACAAACAGCTGCGCATTTGTTTTCTTTTCAAACATTAAAAAAGCCAACTTATACTTCGCATGCAACGGTTTTGGTTCTGTGGAATTGAAGAAGTGGATTCTGCTCATACAAGGAAATATTATATGATCAGGGTCAGTGTTGCAATTGTTTTTAAGCAGGTACTCAATCCATTTATGCCCCTTTCAAATAAAATCTAGCTCCTACTATGTTTGAAGACATGTTAGGAATTGTCATTTCTTAGTCAGATTAAGGGAAAACTCTTGCCTGCAGTATGATAGGAAGGAGAAGTGGGAAGAAACACAGTGCTACCTATTTGCTACCATATCTTGTAAAGGGAACATTGATGTTACACAAAGTTGTGGTGATAGGGAGGGGAAGATCTGCATTAACCCTTTAAGTGCTTCTCCCTTCCTTTTCTCACAGCGAACTTGCGCCTGAGGTTAAAACTAGGACAGTTACCCTGACAAATGTGGACAGATTGTTTTGAGACAGTGTTGAAGGTTTATTCCCAGGCTCTCTTACAAGAGCTGTATAACATGGTCGTGAGTGGAAAAAAAGGTCCATGTTTATTATGGTGGAAGCTGCACTAGCTACAATTCCATTACAGCTATTACCATCATGGTGGTTTCATCAGCAGTGTGTACGTTTGAGACTCTTGAACTACTAGTAAATTTAAATCCGTTGTTGCTGTGCAAAGCTGCAGGCACTTACGTTAGTGAAGATCTGAACTTAAATATAGATTTTCTAATCCTGGGGTGGGCTACAGATAATGACTTCTTCAGTGGTGAAAATAATGGGCAACATTAAAGGAAGTCTGCAGGGAGGCAGAGTGTAGTTAGTACTGTAGTTAGTACAAAGTAACAACTTTTATTTATTAGATAGGCCTGAATGTTGTTGAAAACTAAACAAATCTTGTTTGCTTATATATGTGTGCAACACTACCTGCAGTACAGTAGCCACTGGAGTCTAATGGATGTGATTTGACAACTGAAGAAATTGACAGAGGGAGAGGTTTTAAAGAAAAAAACCCTCTGGTTTAGTGTTCTGAAGAAAAGGATCAAATACCTCTGCCTTTATTGAAAGTTCAAGAGCTTGTAATTTACATACTTAGGGATTTGCCTTTGATCTTTTTTTGATTTTGGAGGATCTGAGGTGTCATTTCTATGTTTATAGATGGGGAAAACATAAGACGGAAATAAACCTAATAATTCCTTTACAGGTCACTTTTAAATAACTACCAGGTAGAATTGCTGTTTGAGAAGATGCTCATAGTTTGTGTTTGATGTGCATTTACAGTGTCCATATATGGGATTTGGTTTTATGATAAGGAAGAATGCCAAAGAATTGCAGAGCTCATGAAAAAGTAAGTGATGGGTAACAAGACTTTTTGTGCTTTTTCTATGTATGTATTTGTCTACATACATGCACATTATATTACTAAGATGGTCATATGTTTCTACTTTAAACCTATTTTTATAGACTTTGTTGCAAATAAAATTGTCACACACCTGCATTTTGTATAATCAGAAATAAGTCACTGTATTGCAGTACTTCTTCATAATGTGCTGCGCAGCTTTCCAGCTACATCAGAGTGTAACAGTTCATCTGATCTATTTCCTGATGACTTGGAGATTTGTTTTGAAGAATTGTATTCTTTGGGGGTTTAATATATTTTTCAGTTTGGGGAGGGTTTTTTTTTAAAAATGTTTGTTACCTTTTTTTCCCCTATATCAATGTAAGTGTGGGCTATCATGAAGGCATACTGTAATAATATAATTTCTGTGGGTTTTATCCTGTTTCTACATCATGGCTGAATTCCTGCTTCCTCATTTCTTAGCATTATGTACAAAATTCACTTTGATTTTGGAGTATAAAGCAAGACTTTAATTAGCTTTTAATTCATTACTTTTATGTACATAATAATATTATTTTGTACATGTTATACAATCTTTAATTTTGCAGTCAAGTCAAAGATTAAAATTTCAAACAGAACTGTATTCTCAGCTGTATTTTAATTTAACAAGTTAATGGATAGGTTTTTTTACTGTCACTGCTTTCTTCGCGTGTCCAGGATGGACAGGGTTCATTCTTCTGCTGTACCCTCTGGTTGGCCTAATGATGGGCTTGTTTGCAATGATCCCTTTCTTATGACCGTATTCTCCAGGTTTTCCTGTTTGTTTGGAGGAGGAAGGAGCTGAAATCTTACAGATTTTTATCAACATATGCAATCTAAATTTTTTTAGAGGTATAATGTGGAGCATATAGTAAAGCGGCCCAACAGGAATGGGCAGAGGTTGGATATACCGGTTGCTTGCGGTATGTAAGGTTGGACATATCATCGTGTCACAATTCTTTTAAGGGACAGGAGGAGCGATGACGCAGAGCCAGGTCTTTGTCATCCCAAGAAAAGCCACGGGGGGTGGATGCAGTCAAGCTGACAGCATTAGGTACTAACAGAGCGCAACGCAAAGGCACTGTCAGACCTGTGAATCTCTCCTTTTCAGGTCATCTGTCCCAATCTTAACAGCTTCTGTAGCCAGAAGCATGCTGAGGAAGTGACATCAATTTTGATTGCCAAAGTTACCAAGTGCCCAAAAGCCCATTTATGTGCCCTGCAGTACAAGGCCAAACAAGGCTCATCCTCACACGTCTTGATCCATAGCAAAATGCTTTAACTCTTGTACCACTACGTTCCAGATAGGATTTGTTATAAAATACTGGATGGGAAGGTAGTCATGTTTCCTCTATATCTCTTTTTAAAGTAATACCTGCTGCTTTTCATTTTGCAGTGACAAAACATTGTGAAACACAGACTGTGACAATGGTGGGGGTTTCTTTAGGGTTTTTTGTTGGTTTTGCTGTATATTGTACAGCTCTAAAATGAGTCAGTTGTGACCCAAGAAATAATTGATGGGGATGAATTTACAGAAATAAGCAATGAACCCTAGGAAACCCCATTTTTTGACAGCTAATTTTAGTTAACTAGCTCAAGTTTCAGTTGGTGGTGATTAGGTATTCTCAAACTGGTAATTTACTACAATAAAAACTAGTTTTCAGAGGATTCATGCAATTGTAAACCACGTGTAGTGGTTTATAATAGCAGTGTTGCATATAGATAAAAAATACCCTGTCGCTCAGCCAATTGTCTGCATGTTTTAATTCTCAGCATTCTACAATAATAATAAAACAGCTGGGGCAGGAAATTGGTCATTTTCTCGTTGTTAATGACTGATTTGTGTGTGTTTGCCATCCTCCACCACCAGCAGAACTGAATAACACTATATAAATGCCCTGTTCTTTCTGGGTGTAGAAATTGTGACTGAGTTACAGATATTTTAGTCTGTGGCCTAGCCTATTCAGGATTGGAGAAAAATAATCTCACACCTGGCCAAACTATGTTTTAATAGAGATATTTTAATAGAGATTTTTTTTATGTTTTTTAATGTAGGTGGGGGAAAATGAAAATATTTGAGTTTTGATTAATTATTGTAAAGTAGTTGTGGTTAAACTTGTTATATTTTAACTGTTTTTTTTTTGTCTTGTATATTCTCCTCTCACCTCCAACTTTCAGCCTAACTCAGCAGGAACAATTCAAAGCACAGCAGGGCACAGGCACAGGAGTGTCCCCAATGATCATGAATTCTGCTAATAATAAAGAAGTGGATATCTTACGGATGCTTACCAAGGCCAAAGATGAGTATACCAAGGTGAGACTTGCTGTCTATAAAAAGAGGACATGTCTTTTTGGCAATAATGTGATGCCAGCTTGCTCACGCTTTACATTTTAAAACATAAAAAGTTTGGGTTTGTTTTGTTTTTTAAACAGTTTTACTCAAAGTGAAACTGATTTTGGACAGTGTGCTCTCTCATTTTGTGTAAAAGTGGCTGGTAGAAAAGTTTTGCCAGAATTTGCTAAAGATTCAAAAGAAATTAATGCCACAATAAAAACTTCCGAAAGGAGAACATGTGTATGATTGATTATTAGTTGAATGCTAGTGGGTAAGAACAAGTATAAATTGGCTTTCATTTTGACCCTTAGACTTCCTGTGCTTATTGCATATTGAGTAGCACCTGGAAGTCGTGTCTTCTTTCTGGGTGAAGTATTCAAACCTGCTAATAGTTTCTGTGATTTGTACAAATAACTTGCTTCAGAGAAGACCTTTAATAGTGAAGTTACTGCTTTTAATTGTGGTTGTTAGCTACTTTCAGACACTAATGGAAGGAAATTAAAGGGTTGAAATGTAGTATGATTTCAGCCCATGTGCTGCTTTGGTTGTCTGAGGCTTCTAAATAAAGAAGTAACTAATGGACTAATAATGTTCTCTATTATTGAGCAATCATAAACGTTTTACTTTGGGGAATAAAAATCTAATAATTTTAACTAGTCATATATATGCTGCAAATTGTTACAGAGCCTGCAGGTTCCTACTGCTGTTTCCTGTTATTTCATATGTGGTGTCATGCAGTAATAAAGCTCTTAAGTGTTCTGAGTCTAGAAATATATATCTTATACAAGCAATTTAAGGAAAGAAAAAGTTACTTTTTTCCGAAATGTGGCTAGTAATAAGATCCTCAGAAAGACTGTAGCAAATTATTTGAGTTATGGTGAAATGTATCCCTTTGTGTTGTGCTATAGCTTCTTTTGAAGCTTAGGACCTTTGTATTTTCTGTAATAAGGATTTAATGTATTATAGTGGACAAACAAAAACCTCCAAAACCTGGTATCTTTTCTATGTTTTAATACTGAAATCAGTATCTAGTCTTGGCATGAAAGAGAGTGATTTAAGATATTGTGAAATGTTTAAGCAGTTTTCATTAAATAACCTTAAAATCCTGTAAATAGAAAACTGGAAAAATACTAGGCTGTCTTCAGATTCTATGAGAAGGAGATAATAAACCTAAAAAAGTTAACTTCCATTTCTACATGAGCACACAGAAAATCAAGACAAAGGAGAGGAAATTCCAGAAGATCTGTTCTTTAAATAATAGTGGGGTTAGTTTTTTCTTTGCAGATAAGATCTTTTGCAGATTTCCCTCTTACTTCATCTTTAATCTTTCTGCATTTGAGGGATTGCTAAGGAAATAACATGAAAACTTCCCTCTTCATCTGGAACACAAGTACAAAGAGTATCTGACCTCTTAAGAACTGGATATGTGTTTTTTCTTGTTTTGTTAGTAATATAAAATTAAGAAGGGTGTGATAAATAAAGGCAATGACAATCATTTTTGTATTTAATGGCGATATGTTTCAGAACAGTCGTACTTTTTGGCTGCTTGATTTTTTTACTTCCTTGCCAGTGTATGTCGTATGGCTTACAATGCTAATGTGCTGAAATCGCATTCTGGGTGGTTTCGGAGAAGAGTGTTTTGAAGTGTTGGGAGCTGTAGAATAAGAACATCAATTTTCAAAGCTTATAAGGAATTTTGCTCAATTTTAAAGTCCTAGGATGAGGGTTTTTTTTTTTTTTTGAAGAGTGTAACTAACTTTGAAGGTATATCTTGTCCTCAAATAAGATAAACATTTAGAGTTTACATGAAAAATTAAATACATAGCCTCCCCCCTCCTTTTTTTATTAATGGAGCTTTAAGTTGTTAAACTACTGAAATGTTTCTTGAAAAACATACTACTAATGCACGCTTGCCACCTTTTGATTTCTGGTAAGAAGTAGTGGTATTAGCAGGCCTAATAATGATAGCTAGGGAGATAAAGAGTTGGAGAGCTGCTAGGGTACAGCACAAAGCATGACAAAATGTGGGTGTCCTGGTTTGAGGTAAAACAGGACCAATTTTGTTCAGTAACTTTGCTTCTTAGCTGGGCCTCTTCTAACTACTGAAATTAACAGCATATTGT
>VZSZ01001072.1:463010-498916 GCA_013398815.1 Ibidorhyncha struthersii
CCGAGAGGGCAGAAAGTTTAGCTGAGTTTTAATATATTTACATGTTGAACGTGGCCTGCTCAGATAAGCTATAAGGCACATGCTGCGTGGTTTTATGTTTAACTGAAATTCAGTTTTGCTGTGAAGCTCTGCATTACTGGCAAAGTCAGTACTTTGTTCTTCATGTTTTTGCCAATCTAATGCTTGAGGAAGTTTCTCACTTTATGCAGTTGAGGTATAGCAGGAAACAAGAGACAGGTGCTTGTTCTTTCTTCAAACCAAATAGCTAACCACCCTATGGCATGATAGTCTGTGCATGCTTTAAAGATTTTTCTAAGAGCAACACTTAAACCAAAAATTGTCATACAATAGAAGAAAGTCAGGTACATGAGTGGAATTACGCTTCTACTTTGCAAGATCGTGTCTTCAGAAATTCATTGCAAAAGTCCTTGACTGGCTGAACACCCACAAGATGTTTTTTCAGCAGATACTCACAAAATCGTTGAGACTGGAAGGGACCTCTGGCAATAGTCTAGTCCAACCTCCCTGTTGACAGCAGTATCAGCTAAAGTGGGTTGCACAGGTCCATGTTAAGTCAGGTTTTAAATGTGTCCATGGACAGAGACTCCACAACCTCTCTGGGCTACCTGTTCCAGTATTCAAACATGCTTAAAGTAAAAAAAAAAAAAAGTTTTTTTCTTTAGTTTAGTCAGGATTTTGTGTATTCTATTTTTTTGTTTTTTGCCTCTTGTGTTCACTGGGCACCACTGAGAAGAGTCTGGCTTTGTCTTCTTTACTTCCTCCCATCAGGTATTTATACACATTGATATTGTACCCTGAGCCTTCTCTTCTGGAGACGAAGCCTCTCCGTGCTTGACAGGTGCTTAAATCAACTTCAGACTTTCAATGAACCCACTTATGTGTGTCTGTGTCTTTCTTGTGCTGGGAAGCCCAGAACTGGACGTAGCACTGCAGTGCTCTGTAGACAAGTCTAACCAATGGTCTCGCCAGTGCTCCGTAGAAATAAATGATCAGCTGGCAATGCTCTGCCTAATGCAATCCAGGATGCTGTTGGCCTTCTTTTGCCACAAGGGCATGTTGCTGGTGCGTATTCTTGTCTACCCAGGCCCATTTCTGCAAAGCTGCTTTTCAGTCAGCCAGCACCAACCTGTACTGCATGAGGTTATTCCTCCTCAGTTTCTCTTCGTTGAACTTCATGTTCTTGTCAGCCTGTTTCTCCAGCCTGTCAAGGTTTCTCTGATCCCTCTGGCAGCACGACCATCTGGTCTATTAACTACACATCCCTGTTTTATATTGTCTGCAAGCCTGCTGTGCCCCATCATTCAGGTCATTAATGAAGATGATAAAACAGTATTGACCCCAATGTTGAACCCTGGGGTACTCCCCTAGTGACTGGCCTCCAGTTAGACTTTATGCCAACAATATTTTGAGTCCAGCAGATCAGACAGTTTTCTGTCCATCTCGCTGTCTGCTTATCTAGTCTGCATTTCATCAATTTGTCTTTGAGGATGCCATGGGAGACAGTGTTGAAAGCTTTGCAAAAGTTAAGTTAAACAGTATCCACTGCTCACTACTTCCAATCACCTTCTCATCCCTAGTATGTTTAGAAATGGCTTCCAGGAGGATTTGTTCCATCACCTTGCCAGGGATCAAGGTGAGGCAAACCAGCCTGAAGTTTCCCAAATCCTTCATTTTGCCCTTCTTGAAGACAGGAGTGATAGTTGCCTGCTACCAGTCCTTGGGAACCTCCTCCAATTGCCATTACCTTGCAAAAATAATCAAGTGCAAATTGCCTTCTGAATGACAGAGGCAGCCCCCTCAGCTCTCATAAGCGCATCCCATCTGGTCCCATGGATTTGTGTCTGTCCAATTTGTTTACATGCTACCTAACGTGATCCTCCCCTACTAAGGGTCAGTCTTCATCACTCTAGACTTCCCCACCAGCCTGAGGTGCGTGGGATTACTGAGGGCGTAAGTCGCAAAGAAGTCACTGAGTACCTCCCACTGCCCTTTGTGTCCCCTCAAGGACTCAAGTTGTGTTTTACAGAGCAGCCCTGGAACCAGTGTGTCTTCGTTTACTGTTGTAGTAGGCGTCAGAAATTGATTAAATTACCAGTTTTGTATATTTGGGGATGGGGGTTATTTTCTCACTTAACACATTTGAATCCTAAGGAGGTTGTCTTGGAAAGTTCTGGAAAGGACACTGATACTTTCATAATTGCACAGTAGTGGCTGTGCTGCATGTCCATATGGCAGTCTGTCCAGTCCAGAGTTCTGTCCTCAGTAATGCACAAGACTGGGCTCTTTGGAGGAAAGAATGAGAATCTGAAAATGATCATTCCTTACCCAAACCATTAGTCCTGCAGCAGAAAATTTAGAGCCCGTCAAATCCAGGTTATTAACTGTGAATAGTCTTGTTAGATAGGATTAACTTTTTATTAGATGATTGTTTAAAAAAATCTTTCCAGTTTCTTAGTTTAAATCGTATTGAGCAACAGTCATTTCCAATACACTGTTTTCATTTCTACTAACAATAGCATTCCTTGTATACCCAATGCTTTTTTAGTTTCACTTACTATATTCTTAATTTTTTGTATAATGTAAATAAGACATCGTACTCACCTTTTCCATTTATTATTTCTCATGCAGCATTTTCTGTGCTTTTTTCTTTTAATTTATGTCCTTCTCTCTTCATGTGTCAGCCATTCCATGTCCCTGATCACTTTTAGTCATGTCTCAGACCATCTTTTTATACATATGGTTATTAATCCTGTCATATTTAATAGGAAAACATACTGATTCTACAAATTTGATTAAATCTTTAATTATTTTTTCTGTGCGGGTATGTGCATCCACCAAGTTCACACAATGTGGAATATTTATGTAAAAGAGCATGAGTTACAGTTCTAGTTTTTAACAAAAAGCATTTAAAATGTTCTTTATGGACATATTAATCTTGCATGTATCTAAACTACTTCTGGCTGCCTACTGATGCAGGAAAAGCATGTCTGTTGCTTGGTTTCTAAGGTACTTTTCTTTTTAGAAATTATTTTATGGGTTTTTTTTAAGTAAGGGAAAAGCAGAAGGTAAGAAAGAGAACTGAGATTTAAATTAGAGGGAAGCCTCATACTGAGGAAATCTTGGAATCAACTATTTCTACATATGCTTTGTGGTTTTAGAAAATTATGTTACAGTTGTTAAAGTTCTTTCAATAGCATAACATTTTGTAATCAGTGCTGCAACTAGTATCTTTGGTTATTGAATATCTGGCTATGTCTGTATTTTACTGTAGTGGGAGAAGTGAGGGAAAAGATATTGTCACACTTAACTAAAAAAATATTTATTTTCTGTTGCAGTGTAAGACCTGCTCAGAGCCAAAACAAATAACCAGTTCCTCTGCAATCTATAACAACCCCAACCTAATCAAACCAATTCCAGTGAAGCCTAGTGAAAATCAGCATCAACGAATATCTCAGCAAAGCAAGGTAAAATGTTTTGTGTGTTTCCTGACTAATGCTGCTGTAATTGACTAACCATGTAGGAATATTTATTTGAGTCAGAAGGTCATTGCAAGAATTTGAGGTGGAACCACTGTAAGGAATGATTTTAATGCAAAACTAATCTGTTTTATACAAAGGTCCTGACCCCCCGCCATATAATGTGGAAGGATGTAAGTTACAGGCATACTTTCCTGATGCAGTGGAGGAATACTGGTCTTCCAAATTTCAGATGCTGCTTTGATCGCAGATTTTGTGTTCTTTTTTTTTTTTTTAGGTGAATTCACTTTATCTAAATAAAGTGTTTCTTGATATATCTTCAAGCTAAATTGTACTGCAAAATCCTAAAAGCTGAACTCGGCTACAACAGGGAAGTGCACAAGGAGTGGCCCTACTTCATACGTGGGGAGATTTCTGTGTCTTACTGACATTGTACTGATGGCTGTAAGGGAAGATGCTCTTTCATGGTATTTAAAGTGAAGCCACTGCTATCTCTCAGATTCACTGATTTTCTCCCACATTAGCAACTTGACAACTGTCTTCTTGCCCTTCCTATGTGACAAAACTATTAAAAATTCTCTTGGGAGAAAAGAGCATAGCAATTTTCTCAGCTTTTCCTTGAATACTGCTGGCTAAATATTGTCACCACTTAATGTAACTTAACCAGGAGGGAACTATGTTTACTTTTTTCTTTTGTCCCCTCACAGAATGTGGATCCTGAACCACAGCACTTGTCTTTGACAGCACTGTTTGGAAAACAGGAAAAGCCGGATGTCTCAGAACCACTTAGTAAACAGCATCAAGAGAATCTTCCTGTTAGGCAGGGAGTGGTACGTTCACTGTCCTACGAAGAACCTAGCAGGCATTCGCCCTCTGCAGAGAAACAGCTTTGCCCTGCCATTCAGAAGCTTATGGTGCGTGGGACAGACCTTCATCCGCTTGCTGAGTTTCCTGAAAACCGACTCTGTGAAAATGGCAATATCCACCCTGTGGGTGAGACTTTCACAGGACTCTTCCAACCTGTGTCTTCTCATGGTATTGCAACATCTCATGTAGTTCAGGATACTGCTGGCACTCAGAGCTTATTACAGAAATTACAGAGTCAGTCGGGGTCGGTGACTAAAATGGACCCCAGCGCAACAGCATCTGTGAACTCGACAGCTTCTGTGTTCAGCAGGACTCCTGCTGCTGTTGGAGCACCAGCAGCAACAGTAAATAATATGAGCCAGCCACCTTTGGTATATTTCAATGGTTCCCTACCAGGCCAGACTTTGGAGACTCAGACACTTGGTAAGGAACAATCCAAACTTCCTAGACAGCCACTTTCTCTCTCTGGCAATCAAGCAGCCAGTTCTGGGGTGATTTCACCTCAAGAGTTGTTGAAAAAACTCCAGATAGTGCAACAAGAACAACAGTTGCATGTATCCAGCAGACCAACCTTGGCAGCTAAGTTTCCTGTTGTTACTCAGAACACCAATACGCTGAAACCACTGGATTCCTGGATAGAAAAGGCACCGGGTACAGAAAAACAGAGCGCTCTATTTCAGGTAAATGGGAAACTTCAACATTTAAAATAAATAAATACATAAAAATCTAGCAATCTTTTGAAATTGGTGTTTTGTAAGGTTAGTCTTTGTTTCATTTTGGCCAGTATATTCTTGTTACTATACTACCACGTGTTGCACATCATTCATTTTGCAGGTGATAATTTAACAACTGTTGCACATCTTTCATTTTGCAGGTGATAATTTAACAACATCAAGTACGTTCTGATTTGCCAAGCTGTGTTGTTGTAAATACTGAAGGCTTTATCTCTTGCACATCAATAATGACCAAAAATACTGCAGTCTTGGGGTTTTCCAGAGGCGCTTTGAAAAGTGCCCTAGTTTTCAGTTGCGATACTTAATCTTAGGCTATTGTGTGTAACTGTTGGTTACTGAGTGTAATATTTTGGGTTTAATAATTTTTCTTACAAAATTGATCATAGCTTTCTCTGTGCGGGTATGCATTCCTTTGTATGCCGGTTGCTAAAGGTGCTTAAAAGGTTACTTATTTTCTAACAACAGTTGCTTCAAGTTCTTGTGTATTGATGAATTAGTTATCTTGTGCCGTAACGGCTACTTCTAGCTATTCATTAGCTATTTTTTATTTGCTATGTGTTACTGTGGAAAAAAGGCCTTGTGCCTAAATGCCTTCCAAAAACCAAACCCCTTAATTCTGGTGATTGTGACCCTAAAAGTCAGATTGGTGTCTTAAAAAAAATCAGGACATCTTCAAGAGAATGCCTCGTGAGTGCATCTTTCTGTTCTTCAGAAAACCATCATGTGCAATTACAAAATGTCTCATCCTGGACAACTACTGTCTTTGTTAACAACTTCATTTTCTGTGGGATCTTCTACACTTGAATGTCTTTAAATGTCCTGTTTGGGGATGTATCTAAGCCCCTTTTAACTTCCTTTATTGTGGACAGACTGTCCACAAGACTTGTGTTGTACTGGAGTCCGACTCGTGTCGGAGTCTAGAAGTTACTTATCCAAATGAAAAAGTATTCACCTTTTCAGTGTAAAGTTCAAAAGCTGTTTTTCTATTGCAACTTCTTAAAAACCTGAATGAAAGACTACAGACTACTTCAGCATACCCCAAGAATCCTCCTTATTCTAGGAAGTTATCCTACAAGTGAAGAGACTGAAACAGTCATTTAACAAGTAAGGACCACATCTGCCACTAACACTGTGACAGGTCAAGATTTTCCTTGGGAGAGGTCAGAGGAAGATGAATTTGATACAGAAAATAGCCATCATTATTTTTATTCTTTTAATTCAAGCAGCATGACTTTGAATCTGTGTGAAAGAGTTTGGCGTGGATTAGTCATTGAAATTATTCAGGATCAGTTACTTACAGATGGTAATCTGACTTTCCAGTGGAGTACTACTGAATAAAAAGAGGATCCAGAGTCACAAAAATGTACTTCTCTTTTCACTGGGAATGAAACTTGCCTGTTATAAATGAAAGAAAATGTCACTGGTCATGTACTCATAGCATGGAGACATAAGACATTTTGCTTTGAAGGTAAAAGTACAATGGGGCAAGTGCCAGCTGGCAAATATGCTGATATATTTTTCAAATGAAAAATATGTATAGATGCTGATATGGCTAATGACTTTTGTATTTGTGTATATTTGAAACATGCACAAATACGTTTATGTATATTTATAAAAAAAAACTGATGCCAGCATTAGTTACAATATGGAAAGGGAATTACTGAGGTCTGACATAATGCAATTTCAGTAATCTTACTACTTGAGTACGAATAGAACAACAGCTTGTCAGAAGAGAAAAATCTTCACTGGAACCAGTTTCATTCACTGCGATTATTGCTGCAGGTTTGCCTTAAAAAAAAAAAAAAAGAGAGACTCAGTCTCAGTTTGCATGGCTGTGAGCAGACCAAGTAGATTGAGGCTGCCTACGAGGGGTTTCATGGACTGACACAGCCACAGCTGTTATCAAAACATATTAGATACAGTTCTTCCGACAAGTTTAGTATTGCTTATGAGATTAATACATAGACTAAAAATGACAATGAAAGTATGACTAATTATTGTTTAGGACGCCTAAAGCTCTGCAATCTGGAAGGAATAGCCTCTTTCACGTGCAGCAGATCGCCGGAAAAGAAAAGGGAGAGGAGGCTAAGAATGAAGGAACGAGTCTGTATTCCTGTAGAATGCCATGAATTATCCACATGAAATATGCCTACTTTTGAAAAAAAAGTTAGAAGATAAAAATTTGAAACAACTTTTTAAAACCAACGTTAATCTTTTTATAATATCATCCTTGCTGTAGATCAGAGGCTTTAAGTGCTGCCATGCCTGCAGACAGACATTCGAGTGAAATTGAATTGGCACAAATATATCTGCACATGCTCATGCAAAATTGATCAAAGCAGATTCTGACAACAAATGCAGCAAAAGGTTTGTTCTCTGTAATTATTTATCTTTTGGTATTGCCTCTTCTACTACAATTCATCATACAGAAAAAGCAAATTCTAAAAAGCCTGACAGGAATGGAGAGGTATCTGGACCGTGTCTATTGTTGGAAAAATTGTATTAAAAGGGAGCACCCTAAATCCGTCAGCAGCACTAAGAAAATGAAAGTAATAGTCTTTTCCACAATTGGCACATTACAAGTCCAAGTTTAAATTGGCTTCTGCTGCATCTCCATATGGTGTAAGAACTGTGATCTCCCACATGGAAAGGAAGAGACCAGTTCCCCCCCCCCGCCAAAAAAAAGAAGAAAAAAAAGCAAAACCTGAAAAATAATACACAGAAGCATTCAGTCTGATCTGGTGCCAGCCCTATTCTGTGAAGTATTCCTTATGCGGACAGTGAGTAACGTACTTAAAATGCAATAAAAAAAGCATTAATCTGCAGTGGGCTTTTAAGCATATGCTTAGTGTTAGGCATGAGTTATCCTGATTATAGATACGTGCATGCTTAAGTGTTTATGTTAATCAGAATTATGGTTTTAAAAGTGCTTACAGTAACCTTGACACAAATTTATCTTTTCATCAGAAGGCCACTTATCTTGCAGCCCATTTTTCTCATTTCTTGCAGCATTTTCCATCAAGAATATATTTTTTACACAGCGTTACATCTTCTGAATATGTGCATGGTTCTTAGTATGTTTGGTGTGAGCATCGCACCATTACCTCTTGGTTGTCCTGACTGCAGTTTCAGCATGAGATTGTAAACATGCACAGGAGGAATGCAATAGGTACATTAAACTTGTTTTGAAAAGTAATTTAAGATTCTGTAGTTAAATATCAATTAAAAAATTCTGAAGTAAACTTGAAATACAGCAATATTAGCATGGTAGCCAGCTTTATTTTAATAGTAACTGTCTTTAAAGTTCATGAACCATTCTTAGATTAAGTGTCCTCAGTTTTAAGTAGTGACACTAAAAACAGTTAAAGGCCCACAGCACCCACCAGGTGCTGATGTTCCAGAGGAGCACTTGATGCATGTGAGATTCTGCAGCATAGGAAGCAACAGAGACTGCCAGTTTGCATTACAGGAGATCCAATGCATTCCTTAGTTCATGGTGTTATGTGAATTTGCCAGCTATCATGTCATCTAGCTGCCAGCAGCCATGCAGAATGTCAAACAGATATCTTAGTGAGCATTTGTGCTTCACAGAAGGAATACTATATGCTGCAATGATGATTTTGCACAGTTTTCATTGTTCTGACTTCATTGCTGCACAACTGATGGTAGATTCCTACTCTGTTATTAGTGACTCAGAGATTTAAGTGTTGGCCTGATAAAGCTGGAGATAATTCTTTAGAGGCTGGATGAACAAGCAACTCAGGTTAGATTCTGTGGGAAAGAAGTTGATCAACAGCATTTTGGAAGGGCTGTAACGTCCTGAGAGAAATTACTCAATGCTAAAAGATTGGCCCAAAGGCTCTCGGTGTCTCTACAGAGCATTTTCACTGCTTTCAGCAAAAGTATGATGCTATAGGAATTGCACTAGTAATGCCAAGGTCGGCATCCCATATTCTGGTGGGTGTCAGGTGTCCCAGTGACTGAATGTGATCTGAACCAAATCTAAAATTAAAATTTGCCTTTATGGTTTTGGGAGGGTTTTTTAAATTTTGTTTATGTAAAAGTTTGTTAAATGGCAGAAGCTTTGAGCACAACTGTTAGCAAAAGTACATTTTAATGTTTGCATACAGAAACAAATGCTATGCACTGAGGAAAAAAAAACATGATTTTTTCTATTCTTTTTCTGATACAAATATTTCAAGTTTTTCAGTAACCTGTAGATATTAGCTGTGTCACCAGTAGATGGCAATATTGCTCATTCCATATAGTTTCCATATGCTTGGCAAGTCCAACCAAAAAGCCGTTCCTATCCAGAGAAAACAAATAAGTTTTCATATGTCTTTTAAACCACAACACGAATACATGTTTGACAGTAGTAACTGTATATTATTAAGAGTAGAGTTTGTCTCAGGTTTTATTTATTTGCCTTAGACTCTAGAGAGAAAAGTCTTTGAATTTTGAAGCACGTATCATCTACGTCTTTGACGTAGTCTGTAGATTCAGCTGTATTAGTGGGACAGTTTATCTCCTCCAGCTGCTGTACCACCATCCCTTTGCTGGAGGTTCCTGCCCTTGGAGAGCAGTTTGTATACACATTCTTTAAATCACATCAGGAAGAATATTCTGGTTTAAGCAAACCCTGCCAGTTTTGCTTGAGGTAAATTAAAGAGAAGTTACTGCAGCTGCATGGGTGAGTAGAGCAGAAGCGTTGTGATAAGTGTCTGGAGGTAGTCAGTCTTCCACAGGCAGGAGAACTCGCTTACAGGAGAACATCTGTGCACAGTCTTAAGGTCTTGCTCCACAGAGGGATGTCACTTCAGGCTTACGTTGGTTTTCTTCTAAAATGAACACTGGTTTTCAAGCACAGGTGCACAAACATATGCACTACCTTACTGTTTGAAGCAAGCCTACAATGAGTTAGGAGTGCTCTAACTCGTTCAGGAGCTTGTAATGCAGACTTTATGATTTCTGTTATGATTACCTGCCATGGGGTAGAAAAAAAGCCGTAGGTCGAGAGTTTTGGTTTTAAGTAGTACTCTGTATTTGAGAAACAAACAGTATTTACCTAAAATGTGTATAGGGAAATTTTTGCATTGGGTGCATATTGCATGCTTTCTAATACCCATGAGCCTTTCCTGCTCCCTAGCCTTTCTGCTTTCTTAAATTTTGCATAAAACAGGATGAAATCCCAGTAATCCTCATTTCTTTCTATTTCTCTTTGTATTGTAGTCTAACTAACATTGTTCAGAAATGTTGTGGGTATAACAATCATAACTAGAAGTAACAAAAGCTACAAAGATATGAATGTTCTTAATATTAACCTACGTTGTTTTGCACAGCTGGGAGATAAACCTCAGTTTTATTTTCTTAATTTTAATTTTTCTTCAAAACTGAAATGTATGAAGGGACACAGCGTGAAGTGTGGCAGTAGCCTTTCACCTTCGTACAGGAGCAATAAATCATGCTCCAGTCCAAACGAGAGGAGCTTTGGTGGGCTCGTGTTAATTCCTTTGTAAGTTCTGTTCTTTAAAAAAAGGATTGTATACTTGAATAGCAAGGAGATGGCTGATTAGGATTAAGATTTACTACTAGGCTTATCTGGAGAGAGCTCTAATATCTGCAAACTGAGTGAATAAACTTTCTGTTATGTTGTATATTATATCAGATAGCATTTGCTAGTCCTGCATGTTTTACAGTTCCAAGATGCATTGCGAAATTTAAAAGTAAAAATTCTTTGACATATTATCTTTGCAGTTTGGCATGGATATGATAGTGAGGGAACTTGCAGAACTACTGCAGCATCAAGGTTTTCCTTCTCTTAAAAGGCCTTTTTGATTTTGTCAACTGCGTGTTGGTTAGGAGTCAGTTCTGCTTCTGACAGTGCCACCAGCTCACTGTGGCTCTTGAGATAAATCAATTCATCTCTGTTTTCTTTTTTTTAGCTTAAGTAAAACGAGAAGGAAAAAAAATATACACATGTATACATAAAGTAATTTGAAAGTTATAATTGGAAGATACTTTCTAGTATTAGGTACAAAGATTAGTCTTTAATAGTGATATTTGCATATAAGCATATTCTCAAAGATTAAATTTAATGACTTACTGTCCCTATGTGGAAGACTTTAAGCTGCATTCTCTGAGTGCTGATACTTAGTAGTAGTCTTGATTTCTGTAATAAAATGTTCTTGGCCCAAGATCATTTGCCTATCAGATAGACTTAATCACCTTTGAATCCATTGCTGCACTCTCAAACTGGATGGAAGACGCTTTAGTCTGGAAAAGGATCATATAGGTGGCCCTGAGCTGGAGTTTCATATAACTGTTATAGTATCGATCTCCAGCAGTGTCTGTACCTGTTGCTAATGTCTGCAGTGTTCATCATCTTTATTCCCATATAATTAAGTAGATAGGTTTAATTGATTACTTTATTTTTATATGGGCAGGTAATCTCACCTCAACGCATTCCTGCCACTGTGACTCCTACCTTGCTGATGTCCCCAATGCTTTTCACTCAGACCACACCTGCTCCACCAAAAGCAAATGAAAGTGGGCGGTTAGCAGCAGCAAACCAAGAACCTGCTGCTAGCTCAGCTAGCCTTCTCCTGCCACTGCAAACCCCAGAGCCATCTGCGGTCAACAGCAGCTCAATGACAAAGATGCAGCTGCAGGAAACACTTCTACACCTGATCCAGGTAAAGCGCCAAGAATTCTCCTACTTTTCTTAAAGTCCTGATTCCCATTTTGATATAAGCACCCTATAATCGGTTGCATCTGTCTGTCTAGAGGCTAAATGAATAATTAAAATATATGTTGGAAGTTATGCTACTTGTGGCTGCATGTTAACAGAGCACTATGGCATAGACTGGGGATGTGATAGCCTCTCCTTGCCTGCTGCTGGCTTAACTGCATTTCGATTAATGCATCTGATTTGGGGTTCAGGAAAGATAATGAATTTGATGGAAAAGAACAAAGATGGCTGAAAGCCTTCATAAGGTCGGCATATGAGCCTGAGAGATATCTATTATATTTTTAGCTAAGGATAAATAATGGGTGATTATCCTACCTGCCAAATATTTCAGAGATGCGTGTTAGCAGTAAGAGGAATTCAGATGGGAAATTAAAATTGCAGGATGAGTGTCAGCAACTTTAAAATATGGGTTAAATAACCTAAAAATATATTGGTTCAGTGTATTCAATATAATTCACTACTTCAAATGCTAAAATTCCTTTTGCTGCAGTTTTTCAGGTTTAAATGTGACAAAGCATTAACAACATTATGTATGAGATGATTGTTTACTGCTCTGGGATGATATCAGTGATCATGGTTTCTTTTTCCTTAACTTGCCGTGTGATGAATATCTGAAGAGTAGAAGTTGAGGAGAGATTATGTAACTAAAGACCTGGCTACAAAGCACAAGGAATAGAGACACAGGTTTATGGGTCCATTTTGTAGGCCAAAACTATGTGTCTGTATGGCTTTGGAATAAAAATAAAAGTCATTATTGCAATGTTGGAGTTAATTAAAATGCTATTTAAGTTACAGACCCAGAAAGAAAATACTATCCTTAACAAATTAGAGGCTTTTGTCATTTTTCCCTGTATTTTTAGTTTGGGATTAAAAAATAAAAATGTTATATTATCCTGTCTGTACATACTTTGAGTATCTGGATAGCAGTAAAACCATGTATGAAGTTAAGAAGGAAACTAATCAAGGAAAATTAGATTTTTACCCTCTGAAACTGTACTTGTAAAATGTATATTTGACCCTGCAGTTCTTGGTGGTAATTAGGATTAACTGAATTACCTGGAAATTATTTACTGCCAATTTCTTACCTGTTATTTTCCATTATGTGAAACTACAATCTTGGATGTTCCCGTTTTTTCTCAAATAGTATCTTGATTTTAATTATCCTCACATGTTTATGTGAGCTACTTAGGATATTCTTTCTTAATGTGGGTTAGTCTTCAGAAGGAAAAAGTTAAACAAGCATCAGAGCAAAAGGAGCAGGTTCAGTTAGGACCGTTGAGTCTAAAAGAGCTAAACAAGATGCAAGGATTTGCCCAGATAGGATTTAGTGCAGGATCAAACCTCAGGGTGTTTCACTGTTCCTTCAGACATGCTTGGAATTATCACTGACCTAATGGAGGAAGTCCCTAGGTAAGTGAGGGCAAAGAGCAGAAATTTCAGGGTTGTATCGTCACTATGTTATCACGCAACAATAGTGAACTCAAATCCACTGTGAGTTTGGAAAATCTGCTTTATGTGTACTCATTACTTCTTACAGAGATAGTATCATGTTTACTGCAGTAAAGTGTATATTCACGTCCAGCTCTCCTAAGGCTACTAGCAAGGCTTGGAAATAATACATATTTTTGGTAAAGAAAATAGCCTTCCTATTGCTCACTCTTTAAAATAGAGTAAGATTGAAAAGTATCTGGTCCATGAAATGGAAGAACCTCTAATCTCTTTACTCAAAACACCTATCGCACACTAACAGTGACCTGTTCTGTTTTTCAGAATGATGACAACTTCTTAAATATTATTTATGAAGCATATCTCTTCAGTGTGAGAAAGGCGGCAATGAAAAAGTCTATGTGAAAGATGATTTTTAAATTCAATTTCTGTTGCTTCCTGAACTCCAGAAAAAGGTTTCAAACTTTTGAAGTATGTTTACGTTTAAAGAAGTGAATGGTCTTAGGCATTTTGCATACACGTAGATTTTGCTTGTTGGCAAATACATGCTGTATCAAGAAAGAAGTGAGCGGAAACAGATTGTGCCTTTAGGGAGGGGAGCATCACAACACTGAAGACTTAACCACAAAATATCCTAAACTATTTTTCTTATGTTGGTCTATACTTAGAATCGGTTTCCCTGCATAAGGACTCAGTTCTCAGAATTCAGTTTCCTTTTTTACTTGCATTGTGGTTATTCATTGACGAGGTATTTGTTACGGATTTTCTCCGAGAGACGTCGTATGCATTTGTCCCGATGAACGTGCTCATCTCTGACCACATGGTGGCAATGTTGGACTATTTTTAGGAACGTCACAATCCGGGTGAAATCTTGGCTGGGAAAATCTTGGGAAGACTGATCTGTCGTTGTACTTAGTTGTCTGCAAAGCAATTTAGATGAAATGTCATGACTTTCCCCCAAATTTTTGTAGGAAAATCTTTTTCTATTTTAACAAGAATATTTTTAGCTAGTTGTAGAAATGGGACTCTGCAGGTGTTTTGATGAACTGGTGGGGGTAGGGTTTGTTTGTGAATGTACTTTCTATCAGCGTAGCTCTGGGCTGGCACTGGATTCATATTTCTGTTGTTCCAGATCCAATCTGCGTTATTATAAGCAATGTATGACTTTGTTAAGGGGAAGGCTACCTGGTGTAAAAGTCCCATTACATTTTTTTTTTTTTAGTGTGTTCCTGGAGCACAGTGGTTTCATTGATCCATTTCTAAAGAAAATAAAGTGGATAATCCCTACTATGTGCTGATTTCATTTTATTGTACCGTGGACCATGTATTTAGAATTGTTGGGTCACTTGTCTTTGTATGACTTGAAAATGTTTTTACACTTGGCAGAAGACACAACGAGGTTTTAAATCAATTGGAATAAATGACTGAAAGAAATTTTTATGTATATTTTTATTAGCATCTGCTGCTGAAGTGCCAATTTGCTACAGTTAAGGAACCCAAAGTTGTTGCTGAGGAGGCATTTCTTTTGTGGGTGCAGAGAACCCAAGCTGTAATCCATAAATGAGTATACACTCTTTACTATGGGCATTGATGTAGGCACAGCTTGGTAGCCTCATCTGTGAAGGTTCTTCAAAGTAAATTAGAATGCGGGTTTCAATTAGTATAGTTTTAATGATTCAAACAGTCTCTCCCACCCCCATACATCTGGCCTTTCTCTAGTGTAAGAGTGTGATGGGGGGGTTTGCTCGCATTCCTTGGAAAAGGCTCTAAATCAATATTTAAAAAAAAGTCAAGAGCTACTTTCTTTATACACAAGTGAATAACCTCAAGAGACTTGTGCCTACAAAACTGCTAGACTTTTCCTGCACTAAGTAGCTTGTAGAGAGCAAGTTGTATTTTAGTTCCATTTTGTTACCAAATTACTTACAATTCTTGCAGATTCAGTGAGAAGAACATGTTGAGCAGATACCAGAAAGGGCAGACTTCAAACATAGCAAGTCCTAATTCTAATTCTGTAGCCATAATAATTTATGTAGTCATTAAAATTTATTGGATTCTACTGAGTTAATTGATACTATTTCGAATTAACTGGTGTGGAAGAAATTGGAATCTACACAAAAGAGTTTGTATGAAACTAAATACATGCGTAATTGGTGCCTGTGATGCTGGATTATCTGAGAGTGCAATTTAAAGATGATGGGGACACATAGTTAAGACCTCATTTGACATGTAGAACTTCTGTAATTGGTGGGTAAAAATAATCCTTAAGCATCTCAAGCTGTGTTTGTGATAGGTTTTTCTAGTCATGGGGGAAACATTTTTATTTACAAAAAAGGCAAGTAGAAATTTTAAAAACATCCTTATTTATTGCTTTTCAGAGTAACTTATCATTTACAAAAATTAAAGGTGTATTTTGTAAAACATCTGTTAACTCTGGATGCTTGTGACAACAGTAATATTGGCACTATGCTTGACAAGCTGAGGCTTATCTTAAAGTAGACAAGGATAGAGCTAATTCAGGGTTTCTTCTCGCTGCACTCTCTTCTGGTTACATCTACACCAGGTAACCGTGATGGACCTGGATTTTTCTCACTCTGTTATGCTATAAGGGATTTTGGGGATTGTTCAGGAGACACAAACTTGCCCTTTGTGGAGTGAAGGAAAGGAGGGTAGTTGCCAAAGTAGGGAGGTGCTGACTTTCATATTTACCCAGAACAACAGGGGTAAAAAGATAGAACAGGCTCAGAAAGAAACTCTGAATTTTATGACAACGAACTGAAGAGGAAAAGCAGTGAGACAATTCCACTGAGAAATGAAGCCAAACTTCTTGTCTAGGTTTGCATTTCAGATGGCAGGATCCGCTGCTTCAGAGGCGTTTGGGAATTGGAGACTGAGCTTGGAGTCATACCACAGTGTAAAAATGCACCATACCCCTTTCTCTCTTCTTTCTACCGCAAACCGAAGTATCTGTGTCAGAAAAAGGATTTTCCCAGAAATATAATCAGAGCCTTCCAGTACTGTGCAAAAGCTGGAGGATCCTTATGTAATACTGAAAACTTAATCTCTGCTTTTTGTTGTCGTGTTTTGTTTAATAGCTTTTTTATCACCTGGACTGTCTCTTTGTGCAGCCACAACTGTGCATGATACCAAAACGTTTATTTTGGGTTTGATAGATCACCTCTGAACTCAAGTGGTTCTGAACACTTACGTTGCCCTATTTTAATTTTTTTTTTTTTAAGGTACTGTTAGAACTAGGGAGCCCTTATGCTATCAAGGCCTTTGGAGAGGAAAAGCCCACAGCAGTTAGGATTGCCTTTCTTTGGGCCTTTTTTTTTTTTTTAATCTGAAAAAGAAGAAAAGGTAGCAAGCAGAAAAGCAGAAGGTATGTAAGGAACACATTAACTCTGCTTTAGATGCTTCCACAGTATGCATGTGTAATATATTTTTTATTGTCTGTGTATTTCTTAATATACTGCCGTTTTTCAGTGTTTTTCTTCCAGTAGAATAAATACCTTGTAAATTGGGGCTTAGCAAGAATTCCAGAAGCTGCAGCAGTTCTTCGTGCATTAATACCAGTGTCACCATTGAATTGATACTAGTTTTCAGTGTGGTTCCACTTAACCACTGTCCACTTCCTTAGAAAATTTCCCACCTATTAAACTAGAGTGAGAAGACACGGAGTAGAAAGTCAGTGAAATACTGAAGCACAATCTCTGTCAGTGTTTAACATGGAAACCCATAATATTCAATGAAGGCATCAAATCTTTCCTCAGGCCCTTCTTACAGAAAATTCAAATCCTTAATTTGATTTTTATTCATTAGCATTATGTTGCTTCTCTATTTACTCCGTCTTGTTGTAGCTGCAAAGGGGATAATTAAAATTGTACAGCAAAATAAAATTTTCCAGGAGCAGGATGCAGCTGAATAGGCAGGATGCTTCGTCTTCTCTGACAGCCTATTTAGAACGTCTTGAGCTTTGAATTTCAGTCATAAAAGCGGTGAGTATTCGAGCTGTCTTTGTCCCTTTAGGATATTAAAATCAGTTTAATATTTTAGCAAACTTGGAGAACCTTGTTGAGGAAAGGCAAAAGTAAAAGATATTTTTCAATAAGCATTTGAGGCTCTAAAATAGAAAACGTTCTAAGATGGCAGCTTTACCCAGAGAGATCCCTGAAACCTAGAAAAAGGCAAAATTCTCATCCTGGAGATGAATAATGCACTAAAAAATTAATCCTTAGTCAACCTACAGTAAACTTTACTGCTAATCCTAAGGACTTTTAAGAGACACTTACAAGTCCTTGCCTTTTCCAAACTGCTACAGCTACCTCTAACAAGTTTGTTCTGGCCTCTAGACGTAAATCTGTGTGCAGCTGAGTTGGGAATATAGCAGGAAGGAGCCTGGCATATACAAACAGGAGGAGGAAAATGTGGTTCTGCAAGACGCTAAGAAACAAAGGCTGTAGCTTTATAAACACTTTAAGCTGGCTCTGCTGCTGAAGAGGCAGCCTGCCCCAGCCACCCACTTCTAGCTGCTCACCCCTGCTCCCACACCAGTCTTTCCTTCCTTTATCCTTGTATTTTTCTCCTTTTTAAAATTTTGATTAAGAGGGCTATGTGGTAAAATGTATTGCAGCAGAATTAGCCCAGGTTAACGCTCCCTCCACACCGAGGTTGGTTTTAACCTGCATCAGTTCAGTGGGGGCAGCAGCCCAGGCACCTCTGTCAGTGTATGGATAGTGGTGTGCAGCCGTGGGGATAAATGGGTGGGATGTGGGGAGAGGAGAGTGAGGCAGGAGACTTGAGCTGCAGGACTGCCTTAAACCGACTTGAAGCTTTTGTGAAACAGTGATCTAAAGTCCTTTGCATCTTCGCTGACATTAAGACTCGGAAGATCCCACAAAGATCAAAATGTGACTTCGTTGCTATCCCCTGCCTTGGCTCTGTGTGGAAGTTCATGAAAGTGTTTGCAGATACCTCCATGAAGGGTAACTGCTTTTCGGGAGCCTAATCTCTCCGGGCTCTCTGCAGAGGCAGTGGAAAGACAGGATCCTCTTGAGGGCAAGTCTCAGTACAAACCTAATTTAGCCTGGGAGATTAGATTGACTGGGCTAAAGTTAGCCTTCGCAAACACCTTCCCTACCACCACCATCTTGTACTGAATCAGTACTGACATCAGAGTCAGCCCCTCCCTTCCCTCACAATACAGCAGATGTTTGGGTGAATTTTTCTTTCCTGATTTTTTCCTTTTTTTTTTTCATTTAATGGAGACTGTACCACCAAACCTGAACAGACTGTTCAGATATAAATCTGCTCAGCATGGAAGTGAATGAGAAATGCAGGAACCAGATTGCTTTTGTATGTGTAGCTGAGCAAACTACTGAAACAAGCAGGAAATAAGCACTGGAAAGATAAAGGGAAGAGAAAAAAAGAGATTTTTAGGTCATTTTAAAGAATAGCTTTTGGAGAAAGTGTGTCTGGTATATGAACACCTTTACTTTATAGCTGTTACAGAAAGAATTTGAGTTGCAAGTAATTGCCGTGCTTCTTTCTTTTAAAAGGTGAGCAACATTGTAAAAACTTAGGAAGAATGAATTTAGGATAAACATCTGGTGTACACAATAGGAAGTCACTACACGTTTTTTGAGAGCAGCAGCTTCAGTCATACATGTAATACAAAAACATTTTTTAAACCACTTGGGGCATATATTAATTAAAAGCCCTTTTTACTATATTTGGACACAAATGCTGCAAAAAGCAAAGTAATCTCTGAGTTCAGAACAACGTGTCTGCACAAACACCAACAGTCAGTAAAGGCAGAAGAAGGAACCCTCCGGCATGTGGTGACTAAACAAAAGTCAAATAACAGAAAGGATGACATCTCACTGTCAGCAAGAGAGTAGCCTGCTTTCACGCTGTGAGGGAACTATGGGAAATGATGGCAAAGTCCTACAGCTGCTGCCGTGTACATAGAGGGATGTTAATCCCATCATTAGATCCTACGTAAAGAGTCATGCTTTTCTTGCCCGAGTGCTGCCACCCTGTTCCATGGGATCCTGGACAGCTGCTGCGTGTCTCCGTTACACCACGTAGCTGTGGGCGCAGCCACTGGAACTGTATTTCTTCACCCAATGCCTGAAATCAACTTCTGAAAGGTACTAAAATAGAGAGATTATTATTATGTCACTTCAAAAACCTGCCCACCTGTGTGTTTTTCTTCAGCACTTGCCTGTAAATAAACATTTAGAGGGAGAGAGAGGAAAGGAGCATGCGGGCTCCTGGCGGCACTCCCAGCATAGGGCTACTCAGGCTGGGAACAAAAGCTCTGTTTTCCTTCATTTTTACTGCTGCTTAGCAGCCTGGCTGACTAACAGCCGCCTTCTTTCCGCTTAGAGCAGTAGCCCCAGACCTACCACTTAGTAAAAGTGCCTGCATTTCTCATTCATCTAAGAAAGGGGGGGTTTATGCCTGAGGCTCTCCTCCCGGGTTCTTATCAGGGAAGTCCTGCCTCTCCCGGCTTCTCCCGTGGGTGCAGCGAGCTGTGGCCAAGAGTTTGAATTAGAGGATCTGTCAGGCTGTACTGTCATAACATAATTCAGGGATCCCTTACTTAATGCTTGCTGTTTGGCAAGGGAGGTATAATTCCCGTCTCTTTTAGAGCTGTGTTTGCAAGCAGAATCAACAGCTTGTCCCTGCTGTCTCACCCTCTTGCGGTACGCCTTTCCCTTCCCCTCTTTCTACACCTGAAGGCCCAAACCTGGTGCTTCCAGTTAATCTGTGTCCTCTTTCCCACTATTGCCTCAATTCCCGTAATCCTCACCTCCAGTTCCTCCAAAGCAGCTGCTCGCGGGGAGATGTTTGCCCACGTCTCCCAGGCAAGAACAAGCCGTCACCACGTACTACTTTCAAGTGGACCACATCCTACCAAAAATGTGTGTCGCAACTTAGGAATGTCTGGACAATTGCAACAGCACCAAAGATGAAGATGGCTCCTGTAAGAGAGAAAAGCTTTGTTATCTTTGAGAAAAGTCCCTGCAGGAATTGTAAAACATGAGCTTCGTCAAAGGAAGGGTAGAAAGAATAAGTAGAAAAAGAAGATGAAGAATCTCCAGTTAACTCCTCTGAGCGGTATGAAGAAACGCTGGCCATGTACAGTAACAAGAGAAAGGACAGTGAATAATTATAAACAGAAGTGACAGCCAGCAATTTGCAGCTCACCTGTAGAGGCAGAAATGAAGGTGTGGCAATTGGAAGAGGAAGCAGGGAGAGGGAAAAGCACAAGTGAAACGTGATTTTCTTCAGGAAAACTTTCACTTCCTTGCATAAAAGCAGAAATTTAGAGAGCGTTAAAGTTCAGAAGGAACACTGAGCTAATCCCTGTCTGCAGGGGGCTGCTAAACCCAGCAAACATTCTGCAGTGTCGAGCGCATTGAACCATCTGGATGGCCGAAGATGAAGACCATTTCTGGTCTTCAAGGTTCTGAAGACCATGAAGACTCCTTTCTGAGACATCAGCGGGCAGTCAAAGCAGCGCCAGCTGAGGGCTCTGCAAGTGCTCCTGTGCATACCTTGCAGAAATCAACTCATTAAATGGGAAGATTTCAGAGATAAAACACCAGATTAGGAGGTGACAGAAGGAGAAAAGTTGGAGGCTCTTCTTGTTGCACTGTAACAACATGTTTATTTACACTGGTGCCGAGGGGGTGGGTCTGAATATACATGGTGGGAAGGGAGGATGGGCAGGTTCAGGTACAAAACGGAGGGACACAAATAGTCTAGTCAGTATTTAACCCAAAGCGCTCTGCTCTTTGTTTGGAAAGATGACAGCAGCGGTGATTTCATAATCCACTTAAACACCTTTGGATGAGAATTCGTATATGATTTTAAAGGATTTCTATTTCTTACATATATTCAATGTCTTCAGCATTGCTCTCAAAGTGCTTTCACACAAATAGCTAGACAGATACAAAGTATCTAGAATTGCTTTTTATACAAATTACCCTGGCAGAGGAAAGAGAAGGAAATACTATCTCCATTTAAAATGGACATGAAGAGTGGTTCCATAATGGATTTATGGAGGTCACAGAAGTCAAGAGGCAGAGACTGATGCTCAGTTGCGCCTCACTGGGGGGCTTCGCTCCTTTCTCCATCACTTCATTTTTGTTTGCAGCAAACAGAAAAATCCCCAAGTACAGCCCAAACTGCTCTGTTTTCCAGATGCAGCACTTCACAAGACATCAGCGTGTTGTGTAGGCGGGGAAAACTGGAAAAAGCAAGGAACAGATAGAGGCAAACAGCAGCGGCCTAGCGACCAAACATGAGTTCTGACAAATGCGGGATTTCTGATGTTATATTTTTCCCCTTTGCAGGTGCTATACAACCCAGCAGGAACCCCTTCCCCTCTCCCTTCCTCTGCAGTGTCCAGCAGGCTGGGATGCGACAGCCTGGTGTGCCCTGTGCCCGTCGTAGGCCACATGAATGAACGCAGCCAGCAGGAATGACCAGAACAGCGACAGTATTGTCACGTGCAATTCCATTGATCAAAAAATAAATTACTGTCGCTCCAAAATGTACTCTTTCCAGCTGTGTAATAGAGATGGCACTAAAGGGGCCAGTCGGTGCAAGTTTCCCATTATCTTTCCTGTCCCATTAGCGTCTGCTCTTCCCTCAGCTCTTTGCTCAGAGTCTCTGATGTGATTTGTGACGTGCTGCTGACAAAGCTGCCGTTACGCTCCCTCCTTCGAAATGTTGTTCTTCTGCCAAATGATTGCAGCAGCTTAATGGGAGCCTTAAAAGTTTTTTGATGGTCTGTCCAGAGGTGAGCAATTGCTACTGGCATTTCAGAAAAGACCAGAATTAACAAAAAGTCCATTTTCAGGGGGAAAGGAGAGGAAGAACCTCCTGTGTGTTTGCTACTTCCCCACAAACACGAGTTTGCCAGAATAGGCTGGACTATTCAGCTGTTAAGACCTGTTTCTGCCCCTGTCCTTTGCCACACCAGTCTTCATGCTCCAGAGAAAGCCCACGGCCCAGCATACGCTACTCAGCAATGCTGAAAACCATGGTGGGTGGTAAAACATCTTCCTGACGCCTGAACGCAGCGACTTTTCACTTCATCTACACAGAGCCCCTGTACGGAGATTGAGCTCGCTCTGTGCTCTCAAGCACGTTATCTGCATTTGTATCCACACCTTCTTGGCCCTGAACTGCCATACGCAATTTTCTAGTGCTAATAACAATTTTCTACTTGGTTAACATGTGCAGCACCGTACTAAATCCAGCTAATCGGCATCCCCTCTGCCAAAAAGCAAGATGATGGCTCCACAGCTATTCTAGCCTGTCAGCTTTCCTAGCCCTCCTAAGCAAGCAATTCTAAGGAGTTTTAGTTACATCAACCTCTTCTGCTTCCATCTTATTCCATACTAGGTGCGTTAGATTATTTTATGTATTTTTTTTAACTTTTAGCCAGGGTATGACAGCAGCACACCGTATTTGAAAGCCTGCTGGGCTCCCCCCAGCATTTTGGGAGGACTGTGAAAGCAGTGAGCTCCTTTCTTTCCTGATCACCCTCAACAGATGTTCGTGTCAGCGAGATGAGAAAGAACAACAGCCTGTCCTTTGCTGCTGGAGACCATCCTCGGAGGAAAGGCTTTGGAAGTGAATAACCTTTGCATTTTCTGTTTCTGCTTGGGTAGAGGAGGAGAAAGCAGCTGTTGGTGGCTGTGAAGCCAGACATTAGCACACTGGAAAAAAATATGAGCAGAGCTCTGGAAAACCTCTAGAAGACAAGTAGGAGCTTATGGCACTTTAGAGATGGGACAAAGCTGACCGGTAATTGAGGACTGTAATGATCGCCACAGCACAGTTTGGAGGTGTCCCAGCAAAGGACTTGGGCAGTCCCGGGCACTGTTTACATCTCCAGGGTGGGATGAGGAGCGCTGGCTCTTTGGCCTTGCGTGCCCCGCCGGCGCCCACAGGCAGCCACAGCCAGTCTCAGGAATTCACCTCCTAAATGAGCTGGAGCTCGCAAGGTAGAGGTGCGAGTTGAGTAAGGGGAATTTGCTGGAGCAGCAGAGCAGGTGGAGTGGCCTGGCAGAGGTGGTTGGCCCTGTGCCTCGGCGGCAGAGAGCGGATAACCCTAAAGCTGCATAACAGCGTATGCTGTAAAACCCAGCTGCTGTGTTTGGTCATGGTCTCCCTCCGGCACTGGGCTCCACACGGGCAGGTGACACTCAGAGGCTGGGAGAGTCTTATATAGCTGGAAAGCGCAGGGGGAAGCTTGAGTATGACCTGCCTGATATAATAATTTAGACTACGTATACCACTCATGCCAACAAGGCAGGTGGGTCCCTGTGCAGCACAGCGTGTCACCGCTGCCAGGTCACAGCCTCCTCCTCACAGGCGCGGCTGCTCATCTGTGTCCTGGCCTGCAATGGAAACGTCACCTACCCCTGCCCAGGGCTCTCCTGAGACACAACACCAACAGCGTGAGGGTTCCCCCATGCTGGCAGAGGCTGCTGTCCCTCTCCCTCCCGGTTAGGTGCAGCTCTCATGTACCCCACAAGAGCCACCACGGGGACCTGCCCCTTCAAACCAGCATCTGCTAGCGCTCCTGGGCCAGCATTGCCGGAGCGGCTTTGCTGACTCCATCCATCATGGTCTCTCAGATGCGGTCTTCATTTCTTGCAATGTAAATGGTCTGAAAATGAACAAAGACATCGCGATCTGATGGCTGTTCTAAGTGTTCAGAGCAGAAGTGCTCCACCAGAAATACCAGCATGCAGGCTGCGACACCCATCTCACTGCTGCCTTCTATGACATTTTGGCCCCTACACAGCCATAAAGTAGCATCGTGGCTGTCAGAGAATGAGATTGTACATTAGACTACGAGAAGAGCCAGGTAATGCTTTTTCCTTCGAGGGGCTTTATAGGCCTGGTGAGCAGAATAGATCTAGGTTTAAACTGCAGCTAGAAAAGGGAATCACTCCAAACTGGGAACGCCAATTAAGTCCAGCATCACTTGAACGAATTAAGCTAAGGTCAGAGCTGCAGCAAGCAACCATTGCTAATGAGATTTCAGTGCCGCTCTGCCTACTTTATGCACATCAGATTTCGTGCAAAGGAATCCCTTTGGGGCACAACTGTTTGGCTTCTGTCTGAAACTTCAGGAGCCTCTGGCTCAGAAAGATATTAACTTTGACCTCGACGCTGCACTAACCAGAAGGCAGGCAGGCAGAGTACTTCTTGAGCAAATGGCAGATGATTTTAGACAGACAACACAACTTGAAATTCAAATTTTCTTCTTTTGCAATACATGCATGCATTATTTATTAATCTATAGCTCTGGCAATCCTAAATTCCACATTTTGTCATGGACAGCGAATGCAGTTCTTAGTTTTAAGCGTGCTGCAGACTGCTCTGTCCCCGACCCAACCAAATGGTTCGCCGAGGTGTCCCTATCACTTTACTGACTGTCCCACGTGCTGCCCGGATGCTGACAACAGCAGGAGGACGCAGAATCCTGAGAGGATGCTCAGGAAGGCTGCTAGAAACTGATTTTTTCAGACATATACTTTGCACACTGTTATGCGTTCCAGCGGTAAGAGAGAGATTATTTGCTCTCATTAACATATGTGCCTAGACCAGGCTAAATCCTCGTGAGCTACTCTTTCCTGGGGGACTGATGTTCTCCTTGGCCAGCACCCATGTCGGGAGGAGATGCCTGCAACCCGGAGGGACCTCACCCACCGCGAGGGCTGCCGGCTCTGTCATCCCCTGCCGATGGGGGTTAGAAACATCAACAAAAACCGCTAGCAAGAAATGCACTGTTTTGCTTCCTCAGCTAATTTGTGGTCCTTGAAGGAAATCAAAGAAGGCGTTTAATGATCCTTCTGGGCACAACGTGATTTGTATCTTCATCCTTTCAGGGCAGGCTCGCAGCGCGAAAACCCCTGGGGTGGAGGGGAAATCTCTTTGAAAGCTGCTCGCCGAGCGAGATGCTGTCAGATGTTGAAGGGAAGAAGAGTGAGCGTGTGTTATGAAAGTTGGCAGGTGACTGAGCTAATTACGGACTCGGAGGCAATTTAGGGTGATGGGAAGTGACTGGAATTGTAACCAGAGGTTGAAAGGAGACAGTGTCATGCTCAGATGGGCTGAAGGCCGTTCCCCATCAGCCCGTTGAGCAGCCATAGGTCAGGGAAACACCTTTCACGCACACTGCAGAGTAATTGCGGAGCAAAACACAAGCCGCTGCAAAATGGTGTCAATCTGATGTGGAAAGCCTTACGGACCCTTCCCCCACCCCTTTCTCTTCTTCAAAACTGTCAGAGTATTTTTCATAACAATTGATGGCTGCCTGAAATCACAAAACATGTTTTCATTAATATTCATGAAAGAATGGACTGTTTTTATCTACACCTACATCAATGTGTGGTAAAATGTATCCAAAGCCCAGCTTTTATCTTTAATCACATTAAAACTGATCGCCTCTGATTTTTGTGGGGAAAAAAATAGTCCTGTTTTTCAAGCGAGAAAAGCATGAAATGTTATAATTTGTGACCTAGAATTTTGGCAAAGCTGCTCCCTTCTGTGAAATCAAAAGGAAGCAAAAAGTAATCAAACTTTCAACATTTTTAATTGACTTTTGAATATTCCAGCAATGCTGATATGCATTTCTGCAATAGCTCTTGCCTGGACACTCAGTATCAGCAGGAAAACAAATAAAATTAATATGAAACCTTTGAAAGATTTTTAAAAAAAAAATATTTAAACAGTTTTTCTGCCTAGACATTGCCCTTCCTGTATGCTACGGTAGCACGCAGCAGCTTCCCCAGGGATCAGGCATGACTGCTGTATATATTGTGCAAACCCACAGCCGTGGAGCCCGTGGCCTACAGACGCTACGCTGGAGATAGTCAGCTCATCTGTATTGATGCCATTCTTCCTGACAGGCAGATGTTTAATGCCTGGATCACTACCGAGAGGTCTGCAGAGTGCTGCAGCCCAGCTCTGCTGGCTCACTGACCCACCCCCATTGCTGGAGAGCCGATAAAACAGCCCTGTGGGCTTGGTCTGACCCCTGGACCACTGACAATGTGATCCAAATAAATCAGGAGAGGGGAGGGAAACGGAGTGGTTTGATGCTTTGCCCCTGTAGATCACCTGCTGTGCGAGAAGATGGTCCTCGGCCCCAGAGAATATGTTGTCTCCTTTTGCAAGAGCCCAGAGAATTAGAGAGCACCCTGTATTTCCAAAGCACCCTACAGCCATTACCTAATAAATCCTCATCAGGATTTCAGCAAACAGGTGGGGCAGTAACATCAGACCACAAAGGCAAGTAACTCATCTCTGCGCCCTCCACATTGGCTGACCTTGACAGGGGAACACATGGGAGGACGGACCCTCCTTCTTTCTAGTCATTAGGACATTCTAGTCCTTCTTTCATTCATTAGGCTGGAGCAACCCTAATGTGGCCCAAATACCTCTGTCCTGATAACCTTGCCAAATCCTGAATCCTTATTAACACACTGAGTAGAGAGGAGGAGGTATTTGTAGTGTGTCCTCTGAATAGGGTCATTGCATCATGCATTTAGTACGAAGGATTTGGCAAAATAAATGATGTTGCTAGACACACACTGAGTCAAGTGTCTTTGCGGCTGTGGAGATTAGCAGAATAAGTGGCATCATTTATTTAGTCACTTGATGCACCACAATTCCTGGGGCTCCCCACGAAGCAAAGCCTCCTCCCTCGAAAAAGCCGTTGTAGCACAGCCAGTTTATCACAAAAGGCTTTAATCTCTTTTAAAATGGGGTTTCCCTTCCTCCTAATCAAGTTCCTTCAGGTCATGTGGACTTGAAATGGAAAAGATTAAGTTTAACCCTTTGGTAGTGGAGAGATAAGGATAAAGTTGACTTTCACTGTGGGTGCTTTTGTGACAGCACCTGGGAAAGCTGCATTCTGCTCACAGTTCTCCCCAAACTAAGCATCTGCTTTCACTTACTTTTCCCTTCCTTTTTCTTTATTCTTTCTTGTTTTTATTGCCTTGTCTTCAGAGATGGTGGGAAGATGCTTCAGTGCTCCTTGTTTCCTGTGCATTCTGCTCTCCCTTGGTGTCTCCCTCTGTGCCCTAAATTTCCTGCTGCTGAGAACACTGTGCCTGATAAGAGTTTAAAATGCTGCTAGCAAAAAAAAAAAAAAAAGAAAAAAAATGCTTGTTTCATCTTGAAGTATTTAAACAAGTCTAAATTTAGAGTGGAGCCGTGGAAAAAAATTAAAAGGAAAAAGGGCAAAGTAACCAGCCGAAGGCATTAATTAATATGACACCTATGTGGCTGCTTCTATAAACAACAGGGAAAGCGTGCGGCTTGCAGAAGAATGGATCTGCAGGCAGATACTCACAGAGCACCCAGGTAGAATGTGAGATCTAGAAGGACACATTTGGTCCGAGTCATCCTGCTGACGTCTGATGATGCTCTGCAGCCCAGATACTCATCCGTTATTCACTGCCTCTGAGGCAACCCAAAATAAAGAAAGTCAGTGGTATAATACCTGTCTACATGTCAGTTGGTGTACTTGTATATTCCCCTGTATATTCCCCTGCGTATCCTCCCTGTGTTAGACTAGGCGTGACTCTGTCCTGCTCTACAGAGATCCTAGTGAGGTATCAGGTATCCAGGTATTAGCTGTCTTCCCATAGTCACATCAGGGTCTCCTTGTGACCACTGGCACTCATCAGCCTGGTCTCCGATGGCAGAAAAACCCTTCCATGCACAGATTCAGACTATTTCAAATGCACCCAGATGGTGTTAAAAGCAGCTAATTTAACCCAAAACATACCTGGGAGTGAGGGAGGCATCATTTTCCCATGATGGCTGTGGTGAGAAAAGGGCGCTCAGGGAAGCCGCGCTCCCCCAGCGCCGCACACCGCTCAGGTCTCACCAACCCAGACTTCCCAGGTCCCAGGCACACTGCCAGCCACGCGGCCAAGCCGGCCGTAGACCAAACAGCGTGTCCCTGTTGCATTGCGGCTTCCCGGAGCTCAGCCGGGATTGCGCAGGCCCTGATGCTACCAAACGGGGAGGGAGGGCAGCGCTCAGCTGCGGGGACACCTCCCCAGCCCCCAGCCTGGGGCCTGCCTGCAGCATCAGCATTCATGCCGAATCGAGCCTGCAGCCCTCTTCCCCGTCCCCGCTCAGCTATTAAATCCACACCTCCCCAAACTCAGCTTGTGAGTGCTAACTCTCCACAGCGCTGAAACCTGATCAGAAGAGATTCGCACGACCAGCCAGTAAAACCACAACTAAAAGTGTTTTTCCATCACTGCTTCTGGCAGGGGTCCCCTCCTCCTGGCAGCTGCTGGGACAAGGAGATCGGATTCTCTAGTATTGGCAAAACACCGCACGACTGCTTTCCAAACCATCCCAAGGAACAGTTAAACCGACTCAGACAGGCCAGAGACATCGCCCTCATACCTCCTGAACAGGACACGAGCTCAGACACCGTTGAGAGAGCAGTTTCACAAGCAGAATGTTTGACCAGGACAGAAGTGAGCTTTTCTACCCAGATACTTATCTAAGGAGTCCTGCCAAGAGACAGTGAGAAGCACAAGATTATGATCTCAGATAAATGCATCTGCTGTGAACGAGACCACATAGTTTATTCCCATCATGCCTTGCTTAACATTATTCAAAATCAAAGCAAATTATTCCTATTAACTGATTATGTCCCAGATGTTTTAAGTTCAGCATCATGATGGAGCAAAGACTTGCTTTGAGGTATGCGGTGGTGGCAGGCGTGCAGCAAGATCCCAGTGCCTCCAGAATGAAAGATAAGTCAGTGCTGGTCTCTTGCAACCTCTTTCCCAGTCCTGATATCGACAGTGCAAAAGGGCCCCCGATGCTCGCTCCATATGGGCCCTGAGACACTGCTCCAGAGTACCCAGAAAATAGGAGGGAGCACCCCTACCTCACTGCATGGGCCAGTTGGGAGATCCGTACCACAGGTGTCACGGAGAAGAAGCATCTCCAGTGACCAGTTTCAGCCTGATAAACCTCCTGGCAACAGGAGCAGTATCACAATGAGCTTCATGCCTGAGGAGGCTGAGACATTCTCCCATCTGCTCTTCAACTTCATGAAGCTGCATTCTCTTCTCTTTGGTGCAAGGTCGTTGCCGTACCCCCTGTTCCAGCTGACTTTCTAACAGAGACACTTGGCTACTACAAAATGTGCCTTATTGACCAGTACAGCGTGGAGAGAGGTTGCCTCAAGAGGCTGTGCCATGCCTGGCACACCTTTCTAATCTGCTTACTCTGATGCTCAGTGTAGGGTTCCCCTTTCTTCATTCTGCCCCGTTCTCCTTATATTTATGCCACTGTAAGACTACATGTTAGTCTGCTCATTTCCAAGCTTTTCCAAGTCAGGGTCACCACATGAATGCACTAAACAAATGAGGATTTCTACTGTCTTTAATAAACTCTCCTCATACACTGCCTACACCAGCGTTTTGATGATATTTGGTCTTGACATTTGACAGTATCTTCTCATAACAAGATAATCCAAACTGAACTCAGGTTCTAGTCAAACCACAAATGAATGGAGTTCTTAAATCTTCCCCCTGCCTGTGAATACAGTACAAAATCACACTGGCATTTTTTTAGTTGCCCCATGGTTGTGCAAATTTAGCCCTAATTGGCTGTACTCGCTTACCCCATACCTCTCGCAGCCTTAAATTCTCCCTCGTTACGTGTTTGCTTTCATTCTTCCTCACAGGATTCATGTTCTTTTTCCCCAGTCAGACCCTGCCGTCGCTTATCTCCTCCCTGTGCTCCAAGTGTGCTCGCACACTGTGGTGGCTCAGAAGTGACTGGATGCACGCTAATGCCATTAAGGGCCCTCTCGTCACCTGGGTGTTTTCACTTTTCTGTGCTATTTTCAATTTTCTGTGCTATTTTCAATTCATCTTCAAATCCCACTCCCTCGCAACTTTAAATCATTAAGGGGTTAAGCGAGATATATCCAGTAAATGAGATAAATCCAAATAAAGGGATTTGGATCTCCTGGTTCAGCACGTTGCTGTGTTTCATTGCCTTTTCTATCAGTGTTTCAGGGTTTTCCCAGACAAGAGGTCTCGCCAGAACCCATCTGGACTAAACTGTGTCCCAGCTGCAAATAGAATACAATGGCTGGAAGGGTTAGTGAAAAGATCCTGCAAAAATCATTCACAGTAACTATTTGATATGGCTCCTTGCAAAGTGGAGAGAAAATGCTGTCTAAATTGTTGATTATCCTGCCTTCAGATCTCATTTCAGATTTTTTTCAGAACATGAATTTTTATCATCTCTTCCCTGAAATATCCAGGCAGGCAAGTCTGCCACCCTGGACGCTACCCCTCATTTTTAATCCTGGTAAAGATGGAGAAATGAGACCTTGATGGGCAGTCTTCCTGGCTCCTGTAAGAGCAATCTGCTCCTCTTTTCAAGCTGCAGAGGGAGGAGGAGGCAGCAGATGCCCACCGCCGTGGTCCCTGGTCCCAGCAGCATGAGGCCAGAGTCAGGGAAAGGGCAATGAGCTCCTTCTGTTCCCATGGGCAACACACTGCACCCCTTATCTGTAACGAGCATTTCTGGGACAAAGACATTCCCATGCACTGCTGTCGCCTCCAGATTCCCCCTGGGGCCATCCGGGTCTGTACATACCCCTTTTCAGGGCAAGAACCCCCATAACTCCTTTTGGCCATTTGAGAAAGATCCCGATCTGCTCTGCCTGTTGCCCTCATATGCTGACTACGGCATTCGCCGTACAGCCATGTGGTACCCTGGAGGCACTGCCTCTAGAGTGTTTGTGTGTGTAGGAATTGATTTTTGGTAGATTTTAAGGTCAGAAAGAACCATTTCAACCTTCCTGTGTAAGCCTTTGCGCAGACTTAATAACATCAGCTGGAAATTTCTGCCCTTCAGGCCTACAACCTCTGCTTGAAGAAGATCGTAACTTTCAAAAAGATACTCAGTCTGGAGTATAGATTGTAATAAATGATGAAACCATCCTATCCTGAGGTGAGTTATTCCTGTAATTACTTAATTGCTCACCCTGGGCTTTCAGCCTCTTCATCATACTATTTAACCTCTATTCCACGTTTCATGGTTTTATTCCCTTCTCTGTATTTCCTCTGCCACTTCTATTATCCCATTTATTGTGCGGCAGCAATGCTGCACTCAGTAGCACATCTATAATATGTGCCTTAGTTTTACTTCAGTGCTTTGACAGCCATTTTCCCCCTCCACATCCTTATGAGAAACCTAACGACCTAGCGTTGCTTTGCATTTTATATTAAATAAGCCATTTGTAAAGGTGCAAAAGATGGTTGGAAGATATTCTAATAAACGGGTTAATTCATAGACATAGAGTCAAGCTGCTCAACAGGTCACTCTAGTCATTTATAATCTTTCCACTGCCGTATCTGTAGTTATTTAAAATTCATACTCCTCGTGACAATAATGAGCTTATATAGCATGCCCCTCATCCGAGTGTGCAGTTTGCTACTTGCTGTTATTCATCAAGTTCAGCCATTGGGCTCCTTTGATTCATTGGTCTCCAGACACAGATGAAGGGATGGCAATCTCAATTGAATGTTGCCCAAACTGAAGTGTTCAACTATTAATAAATAATCGCTCACATTAGGAGGCAATCAGTTAAAACCGGCACAGTCCTTTTTTTCATGCCGTTTTTGCTTCCCGCTGCCCATTTTCCCTCCTCTCCTCTCCTCTCGCCTGTGTGAGGTTCCCAGACATGGTTTGGAGGACGAGTGCCTGGGCAGGACCTGCGCTGGATGCTGCCAAGGTGCCATCTCTTCCCGGCCTCGTCGGTCCTGTGCAAATCTCAGCAGCAAGCAGCGGCACGGCACCAACCCTCCGGTGCCTGCAGGAGCCCAACACGTGCCCTGTGCTCCTGGTCTCAACCCAGGTCCCTGGTGGGGAGGAGATGGTGCTGGGGCAACCTGCCGGGGCAACCTGCCAGCACCCTGCAGTGCAACAGGGAGGCCCTGCCGGACACAGATCAAAGGTCAGGGGGTATTTTTGGGGGTATGGATGCGACCCCTTTAAAGCAGGCACGGCCTGACCTCTGGCTGGAGAAGCTGAGACCCGTCTTCAGGAATCAGAGTAATCCTGGGTGATTTTATCCCACTCCACTTCCCTAAATCTGCGGCTGCTGCTGCTCGGCGAGGGGATTAAGGGGCTGGCGGGGGATTACGTAGCCGCTGCGGCTCCCGGTGCGGAGCTGCCTCCCGGCGCGGCCGTTCCTCGGGGCACGGAGACGCGCCGCACCCGTGGGTGCCATTCCGCTGAGGGTCCCCAGAGGGTTTTTGGCCGCCCACCCGGTGCCGGAGACCCCTGACAGCACCTGGCAGCAGGAGCGACGTCCCCGGGGCGGAGGCAGCCGGGGTCACCCCGGGGCTCAGCCCCGCAGCGGCAGGCCACCCGGCCCGGCAGAATGGCGGGGGCTGCGCAGGACCCCCACCGGGGCAGCAGGAAAGGTGGGGAGCCCCTGCATCCCACCGGCCAGTCCCCTTGCTGATGGTTGGCGCATGGAGGATGGGGCCCTGGGCCATCCCGTGGATGATGCTCTGGCTCTTCTGCCTCCTGCCCTCCGCCAGGGCCCAGACGAAGATCCCGCTGGAGACGTAAGTGTTTCCATCTCTCTGGCGTGGGACGTTTCTGGTGTGGAGAGGGTGATGCTGTGGGCATGGACGGGTGGGTGGGAGTGCCTCCCGGGCGGTGGTGGGCACTGGGGGTGCAGGCTGCTCCGCCAAGGCACGTCGCTGCTGGGGGGGGTGGCGTTTCCTTACGATGGTGGTGGTGGCTCCTGGGAGAGGACACGGGCACAGGAGCCACAATCTCATTTCCCACGTCTAGCGCGGATGCAATGCCTCATTTTCTCCATTCGTCAAGCAGGGCAATGACACTCATCTGCTTTAGTTAATCACTTTGACATCTATTAATGCTCTGCTTAATGCACTGTGCAGTAGAAGGTGAAGCCAGTTTAAAGACACATTTGTAAAACCCCACCACTGGTGCCACTTGTGGCGATTCAGCCACGGAGACAGATCTGCATCAGCGACCCCAGTTCAGGAGCTCCCCAGTTTAGCAGAGCAGTCCCAGCAGACGCTGCCAGTTTGCAAGCTGCCGATGACACCTTGGGGATGCATAGCACTGGTCAGGATCCGGCCTCGGGAGGTATCTCTTCAACACACGTGAGATCCAGATTGGGCAGTGCAAGGCTTGCCACTCTTTTTCACCCTTACCTGTCGCTGGAGCTGATCAAACTCACTGGTCTGGTAAACTGAAGGCTGAAAAGAGCCTCCATGCGCACATACACTGCCTGTGTAATGCACACACAGGCGCGCACTTACTCACATGTGCGTATGTCAGGGGATGTTAGTGGGGGTGTGCTAAATAGAGGAAAGAGGCCACGGCACCTTTTCTTGTTTGTTCCTGCTCCAGCTTACTGCGAAGAGCCCAACAGCCCTTCCCAGAGCTCTGGAGCACAGGAATGCAAAGCTGAGCTGCAACACACAGCATAAACCAGCACGGTTTCTGCATGCGCTGCCTTTGAGTCCAGGTGCTAATGCACACGCAGGGAATCTTGATGTACCTTTTCGGATGTGGGTTTGCAGGGCACCCACGCCGGCACGCGTGTCGGTGTGCATGAGCAGCTCCTCCAGCATGGTCGCTGCCAGAAATCTCCCCGCCAGCGGTGCAGCCCACCCCGGCAACCCGCAGGAGGCTAACAGCTCTCAGCAGACCCAGTTTATAAAAACCTCACCTTGTTAAGCTGATTTAGGCAAGTTAAATCCTTTAAGGATTAAAAATGTCAGCACTGCGGTTGGTAAACATTGTTGTGGGGCAGCTACTCTGGAGCTGGGATAGGTGCGTCTGCACAGGACAGCAGGTTGGTCTGGAGAGGAGACAACCCTGCCATCGAGTTTCACGAGGAGATATGTCCACTACACCAAACTAAATCAGCTCAAGCCCTTTCCTGAGATTGCGAAAACCTTTTATATTCAAAAATTGTCCTTGTGGATGTGTTTGCCAATATAGCCCATGCGATTACTGAGTGTTGCGCTGATTTTAACTGGGGGCAGATCTCAGGAAACTTTGCCACCAACTTTATTCTTGGCTGCACTATCAAACTCTTCCTCAGCAAAATGCTTCTCATTTGGGTTTCACAAAAAGGGCACAGAGGTTATACAGAATAAAATCCAACCTCTGATAACTTCAAATCACATAAAATAAAAATCGACTTTCCATGTCCAGGATAAATACTGCATGGAAATACCTTTTGGCCTCGAGACCTGTGGCATTAAGAACCAGCCCATCCTTTCTGCTCTTTTCACCACTGAATACAAGTGCAGGGATTACAGGCAGGCAATCTCTGACCAAATCCCTTTCTGATGTGTTTGGTTATAATGTGATAGCCTTTTACTACTGAGAAAAGAGTTACGTCACTTTGCACAATTTGAAACTTCTTCATGTACAAGAAGAAAAAACAAACAATAGAAAAAGAGCTTTTCTCCCCCGGTACCAAAACCAGACCAACAGTTGAATTAATCCCTGATGTTTCAAATCCACTCATGAATTTAACTAAAACAAAAGTTGCCCTTTTCAAATGAAATCTCAGCAGAACACCACATTGGCCAGAGGACCAAAGGGAGTAAATCAGCAGAAAATTGACCTGCTCCAGAGATTACACAGGGAGATTTTGGGGACACAAAACCAGAGGCTTTTAAACACCAGCTGGATTCAATCACAGTTGAGTGACACAAGGCTAAGTCAGCCTGTGCTGCTCCCCAAGTCATGCCTGGCTTTGCGGCAATATGCTCCGTTCATCGCCAACTTATTCACATTTTTGCAAAGCTCACTCAGCTTTAACCCCAGCGGTGCAAAACATCTGCTTAGTCAATTACCAGCAATGCTTCAGGGGTGCAGGTTCAGCACAGAAACCACCTTCTCTTTCCTCCTGGCCACTGCTCTGCTCATAAGCTGGCCACAGCATGGGCAGGAGTGCTTGCGGCTGTGAGGATGCTGAGGATTTGGGTCTGGCTGCTCAGCCTTTGCTTCTTGGGGTACCAGAAACATCAGGAAATGCTGGTGGGAGAGGTGAAGATCAACCTGGTCTGGCCTCTTCAGACTGCCCCTCCTGCCTCTATACATCTGCTCCTGAGGTCACAGAGCCAGCAGCCTTAGATGAAATTTCTTTGCAACCTGATGAATTTTAGACTGACCTTTTCTCTCACTTGTTTATGAAAAAAATATAGAAACCTATTTAAATTCAGTAGACTACCCTTAATTTCCCAGTACTCTAAGGTCACTCTCTTCCCTGGCAAATAATTGTCTTTTAAATATGTAAATGCCAGCGTATTTCTGCCTCTGCACTTGCTGCCTTTTCAGCTTCCATGAAATGCCACCATATATTTTTAATTACCCACTCTTCAGCCCTGCCACGCAGGGCTTTGGGACCTTTGTGCCCCCTCATTCCTCTGCGCCCCCTAACTTTGCAGCCAGCCTTCCAAAGCCGCCAGTCCCTGGCCCTCCCTCCGCTCCCCCCTGCCTTTGCGACTCCTT
>VZSZ01001072.1:499111-553776 GCA_013398815.1 Ibidorhyncha struthersii
CTCCTCCTCCTCGCACCCTTTGCCTCTCCCAGGGCGAGCGGGTTTTGCAGCCTGACATCTTGCAGACCTGCTTCAAGAGCAGCAGAAATATCAGCCTGTGAGCCGGAGCGGTGGCTCAGAAGTGGCTGTGGGGCTGCTGCCTCGGGTGGGCTGGGAGAGCCCTTCCCGGCTGAGCACCCGACACTTAGTGTGCCCACACAGAAATGGTGAGATTACACAAATCCCGACCTTTTTGTCCTGGAGTTCTGCTGTTACTGGAAGTTTCAAGGTTCATATATTTAGGCTTCTTTTGCCACATCCTCGAAGTCTAAAAACTGTCCTTCCCTTTTTCTGGTTTTAGGATAAGCAGAGGATCCCAAGTCACAGCAGACTTAGGGACTCCACAAACAAGCAGATCTACGAGCATCAGGGCTGGGTTTTCTACAAAACCGTGTCTGCGGCTGGCTTCTCTACTGACTGAGCATTGCTAAGCTCATATTGCAATCCAAGCTTTTACCTCAAAAATAGCATCTTTCTGCTGAAGCTGCCCAACTGCACCCACTAGTCAGAAATGAGTATCACAGACTCTCCCACCCTGCTGGGTTGAAAAATGATGAGGGCTGGGAGGAACAGGCACACACACAGAGCCACAACACAAAACAGAAAGACCAGGATCACACATCCTTCATTTTTTTGAGGGGGGGAAATGGTGTAAAAATAAACCTCCCTGCCAAAATTACTATTCTAAACTCCATGTTTAGGTTCTCTCTTCTGACAATAAAAGGTCAGAAGACTGGTGAATATTAATTAGTATCAGCACCAAACGTCTCATACATAAAAGTTATAAAACCAGCAGCAGCAGATGGGCACTGAGTTGAGTGTTGATTCAGAGGTCCTCATACCTCAGGGAATGAGTTAGTCACTACAACAAACAGGAAAGCATCCCATGGGGTCCCTGTTTCTGGTTTCGTCTTTTATTCTAGGCTTGCTAGCATAACTCTGATACGGGGCAATAAATCCTGGCCTCCTAGCAAATACCCTTATTCGTTTTTCTCTAAGAGTGAAATGAAAAGGCAGCTCTTGCTGCCAAAATAAGATACAGAGCACAATGAAAGAAAGAAAGAAAAAAAAGAAAAAAAAAGGCAGCCTTGTTCTTATTGACTTCAGCTGGTGCTGGATCACACTCAGTGGTTAGAAATGAATGCCTCATTGCCAATTAAGGAGCGATTAAAAAGGGCACCCACTCTCATTATACTCCTTTTATAGGCAGTGGAGAGAGGTGCAGTTCAGAGCTGAAGCCTTGTGTATGCTCTGCATCATCCTCCATAGCTGCCTCTCTGTCTCTGTTTGCGAGAGAGGAGCCTAAACAGGCTTTCCTAGGCTAAAGTTAGCTGTTGTGATTATTCCACTGTTGCTGTGCTGGCTTTACTCCAGAGCTTGTCTCTATGTTGGTGTATTATTCTGCCATGAAAGTGGTGCAATGCACTGGGAAATCAGGCCCTGAGGTTAAAGGCTGCTTAGGACTGGAAGAAATCTACTGCAAGCCATAGGTAAGACTCTGCACCCCATAAATAAGTAGTGTATTCTGGTAAGTGGAGAAGGCCATTTATTCCATTAAATAAATCTCTCCTAAGTGAATCTTTGTTGAAGGAACTGCATGTAGGTGGAACTGCCTAATGTGAATCATGTAACAGATTTCTGATGAAGTGCTCTGTCAATTATAAGAGCCATCTATTTTGATTTGGATGGCTTGGTGTACAGGCTGCTCTTCAACATCCTTATGGTCTCCATGTGCTGTTGCTATCATCAGTTATTTACAGGATGGCACAAATGTGAGTAGTGTTTTACAATGATGAGGTGCATAATCTACTCTGGCATTATCAAGCTGTAGTATCTCCACTCAGAGCAGTGAATTCGTCTAGCTCATTGGTCTCTGCCTCACGCAGCTCTAGCAACTGAATCCAAGGGGTGAATCTTGACAACTTCTTTCAGGTCTGGCACTTATTTCTCTTCAGCCTTCTTGACATTGGGTGTCTAGCCCTTCACCCCAGGCTCCATCTGTAATCAGTGAATACAAGTAAGTGTCTGCAGAGCTATTTATTTCACTTTATGAACAACAGAGGAAACCAGATGATATCTAAGACCAAATGTACAACTTTCATACCTCTAAAGTTAGGCAAGACAAATTCCACTCTGAGTCAAAATGTAGTGACTGAGACCAGCAGAACTCAGTGTTTCTCCCAACTGAGTAATGTCCTGGGCAGAATGTCCAAGAGCAATACTTGTGTCCTGCCCTACTGCTTGTCTGGCTAGCAAGTCATTGTCGTAGTCACTGTAGTGGCTTGGAGAAATGCAGGGGGGGTTCATAATCAGGAAGATGGAATTTTCCATGTCTGAAGAAGTTCTGCTGACTTTGAATCATTAACGCCGATTTTCCTTTTTTCCTCTCTTTAGGGTGAAGTCTTGGGCAGATGCCTTTGGTGGGGAGATGTACTCCATTGTGACTAAGTATTCAGGCTCTCTCCTGTTGCAGAAGGTAGGCAAAAACTGTGAGGGTTTGCATCATCTCCCCATTTAGCCCTCCAAGATTTCCCCCCGGGGTGGCAGAAAGCAAATGCACAGGTCTCCAGAGAATTTTCAAAACCATGCAGGTTCATACCCATAAGCGTGGAGTGATGTCCTGTGGCCATAATCCATGAACTGGAGGGGGGATCTATTTAATGCCTTTCCTGCTTTCATTAGCCACGGCCAAATGCCACTTAAATTGCCCTATTTCTTAATAAGTACTTAACAGTACTCTTATTGTTTGCCCTCTGATGATCATTCATGGCCTTCCATACTGACTCCACTCCTCCCTTCCTAACTGCAATATCAGTCCCTCCCCTCCTGCTCATCATACCCTGTTGTGCCCTCCTGCAGCTCTCCAGTTGGCACTCTTGTTTATTTCTGCTTCCTTAGCTGTCTCCCTCCAGTCACTCATCAGTTCTTTGAATTATGTCTTTAAAACTCTGTTTTCGACAGGGTCTCTGAGGCAGGTGCCCTGGAAGCTGTGATCTTCCAGAGGTGCAGAGATCTGCCTGTCTGGGTCACCAAACAACAGGCATTGCTGTGCTGAATGCTCTACCAGCATCAAAGGATGTAGCTCCACGGGCTTTAAGTAATTTTTCCCATTTTCAGCTGTAGAGAAATCACCCTGTTACCTTGAATTCTGAAGTCAGAAGTGAACAACTACTCCTTTTTCATTCTCTGTGAACTCTGCACTGCGGCAGCAGGGCTGTATGGATCAGCATCTCTCAAGTGCAGCTCGGGGGACCTGGTGGCTGCTGAATGCATCTGAAGGGATGCTGCCCACCTCTCCACCTCACGTGGCTGTCCAGTTCTTTTTCTTTACTCTTTCTCTGATTCTTTCCTTCAACACAAGCCATGCATTGCCTCTTAGGCGTTCTAGGTGTCTGATTTCTGTCCTCTTATTACTAATAACTCCCACAACCCGATGCAAAAAATGATCTGCATATTACTTGCCTTGCCTTGCTGCTGAGCCCTCTGTTTCCCTGTCCCCACAGTGCTGCTTTCTGTCTGGAGAAAGGGAGAGGCTCCTGCAGCATCGTCTTTGCTAGGTTTGGCCAAGGAAGGCCTATACTGACCATCAGCTCTCCTTAGGAGGAATGTGCCACCTTGCAATAAAAAATTGTCAGCACTGATATAGGTATTTCATGCCCTAATCATGAGGCAGCTGTGGTGTGATATCAATACAGACGAAAGTCTGGCTTTTAGAAGTTTTGATGATGCTTCTGCATTGCCTGTTCTTCCATGGGGTCCCCCAGCAATAATTGCCAGAGGCAAAGCGACATTCTGAGGCATCTCTGGTGGGTACTTGAGCTCCGGTGGGCAGCAGGTGCAGACTGGGATTATTTGATAGTTGGGTATCTGTGTCTGGTGCTGTATAGGTGTGCTTCAACATGGTCAACTTGCACTGCTTCTGTGACTACTTCTAACAGATTAAGGGGATTCACATTCCTTAAGATCCAAAAATAAGTGGGACTAAGCAGAACAGGGCTTAGCTTGAAAATAATGGTGTTGCAAAAGTTAACAGTGGAGGCCAAGGATGGCAGATGTGGCATTGAGGTGCTCATCGGGACAGCTGCGCTGTGTTGGCCCTCTGGAGATGTTGCACCAGGTCATTTCACCTCCCTCTGTCCACACTATCTTTTGACTCTTGGGATCATGATCCCTTTGGGATAGGGGTTATATGAGACCTGTAGATGCTACCACTAAAAATGACAGTCATGGCAACCAGATCCTGAACAAAAATTCACAACTCTATCTGCTTTAGCATAGAGTGATTGTGCTTTGCACAGTCTCTGGACACCCCTGACCAGGACACAGTGTCACCTGTGACTCAGAGGGTAAAATGTCCTTCAGTGAGTCGCTGTCGCCACTTCCAGCAGGGGGTACAAATGAGCTTGATCTAACCTTGCTCTGTTAATACTCCAGCGGTCATCTCCTTGATGCCCTGCCTGAAATTTACTTAAGCAGTTTAAACAGCTCAGGTTTACATTTCACCCCTCAAGTCCCACTCCTTGAGCCAGGGATGTCCCCTTATATCCCTGGGATGGGGGAAGTAGGAGAGGACCAGCCAGCACTCACTCCAGTCCTTCTCAGTCTCCATTTCTTTAGCAAGCACTGTGTCAGACACTGTCTCACAATCAGTGTCTCAAAGCAGGAACCACCCTGAAGGTCTCCCTCTGTGTCGCGGACACTTACAGCACTGCAGAGGGACACCTTCAGGAGGACACAGACAAATCTTTTGCTAATAGGCAACATTTTCACGCCCCATGAGGTGCACCTTGGCAGACCCTGAATGCCCTTATGTAGATCACCATGCTGGTACAGACTCTGAGCAAGTTAGGCCTGGGGAGCCAAATGTACCAAGTCTGGAAATGCAAGCACATGTGCTCCCCAGGCACCTTCCTTTTTTTTTTGGGCCTTTGCCTGTTTTTCACATGAAATATTTCTCTCTGTGTATGAATATACACAGACCAGCAGAAGGGTGGGGAACGCAGTGTAGAGATCCAGATGATTCTCTCCTCGGTGCTTGTTTAAGTCGACGGGCATTTTGCCTTTGAGGAAATACAAACCGAGAGATAACAGCACCTTTCAAATTTGACTGCATGTTTCCCTTGTGCCTAATAGGATTGAAGTAACTAGCTTGTTATTGCTTTGGGAGCCATAATTTTTCAGTTACTGAATGTTTTGCATGTAAACCTTCTCTTTAATATTTAGCATAAATTTCCTTTTGTGTCTTTGAGTTTATTTGGATTTCTTTGGGTTTTTTTTTTTGTTTTGTTGTTAGTGTTTTTCTGGGGAAAAAAAACACCAATATATTGCAAACCCAAACACTCAATATCTTACCAGCTTTATTGCTCCCAGGGGCCTGGTGAACCAGTAGATATCCCTTGAATCCACAAGGGGAGATTCTCACCCCGGATCAGAGAGCTTTGAGAAAGCCCTTGGGTTGCTCTCTGTCCCAAGCAGTCAAATCAAATTAAACCTCACAGAGGTAGCAAAAGCTGAAGAGTGGTTTTGGTTTGATGACTGAAGCATTCATTGTATTCTCTTGACCATGATGCAGCAGAGGTTAAGATAAGCTTGCACACTTGTCTGGCATATCAGTCTGGCTCGGAGATGATGGATCGGTACTAAAGTGCTGTCTGGGGTCTTGGGCAGCTGAGGGCAATACAGCAGAAGCAAAGAGGCAATGTGAAAGGCAGAGCAGGCGGAGGGTAGTAGCATCTCCCAGAGCTAAGGAACAGAAAGTTTGAACCTGTGGCTTCTTAAGTCTGTTTGCCACAGTCCTGCTGCTGTGGTTGGCCAGGCAGGGACCAAAGGCCCGGGGCCACCAACGGCAGCCATGCCAGGAGGATACCACAGCGGCTGTGGGCTTCTCAGGGCTTGCCTCTGAGTGACAGAAACACTATCAACTTCAGCAGACCCAAAACTTGATTTTTCTTCTGCTGTGTTAACAATGCATTATAAGTGTTTCTGAGAACTTTTGCTTTCTTTTGCTGAGGTACCGATTGTCTTTCCTGGTGGATGGGGCTGAGAAAGGAGTGCAGGGCTTGGCTCCAGCTATGTAATTACTAGAAAGCACTACAAATAACTACATGGCAAAGAACAGACAAATTAAAGAAGTTCAGTCAAGATATATTCCTGGCTGAAGATGAAAGGAATGTCTTTCACACTCTTAATATAGTTTCACTAGGAGTGAGTAATGTAACACTGTGTACTTCAATGGGCTAAATTTCATGGAGGTGGGAACAAGAAAATATATTTGGTGACTTATCTCTGTTCACAGATAAAACTTAGGATACTGAATCCTGGATTTTCCACTTTTAAATCACCACCCCCTTCTCTACGGAAGGAGAATGATAATGAATTGCTCTTGCTGTTTTAAGGGAATACTAAGTACTGGATGAATATAAAAAGATTTTCTGTTTGATCAGAGTTAACTTTTTGGCCTCTTTTCGACATCAGATCCTTTCACCTGGTTCTGCCAAGCCTGTAGCTGATTCCTGTTCTGTAAACTATAATGATCTGATAACCTGAACCCTAAACTCAGGTTGTACAGGTTAATCTTGGTTAGCTACAAGCACCTTTGTTGACATTTGCTGCATACTTTCAGCCATAGTGTCTGGTAGCAGTATTGAAATCAGAGGTACTACTCTGTTGCCCACCTTTGGGAACTTTTGCAGTGAATATTCATTAATTGCAGGACATTTTAGTTGCAGGAATACAGATTAAAAAATGGTTTGTTGGATCATTTGCTGGAAAAAAGCTCAAAGGGAATCTGAGCTCAAACCTGGTATATACCTCACAGCCGACTGAAATATTGCAGAAAGTTTGGGGTTTTTTTTTCTTTTTTTCCCAGCTCTAGCTAGTTCCCAGGGCTGAGATGTGTATGCAGTATTAGCAGACTGCTCGTGATTACTTTCCTCCTAATAACATCTACTTGTCAACTGGTCAAAAGCACACTGGAAAAAAAAAAAAGTTAAAGAGCCCTGTTCTTTTTAATTCAAGATATGACCCAAGGTAACCGACAGCAGGTCACTTTGTAAAGCGCGTGCGTGCCCATGCTGGTGTGGTCCCCCCTTTGATAGCTTTCCCAGGAGAGAGATTACCCTCCTCCCCCCGAGGAGGGCCTGATTAAAGCCTAGCGTGACAGAGATCACTTCCCTCCCAACAAAACCGTGACATGGAGCTAAATGGGACAGGCACCGTCTGGGATGTCAGCAGCCATGGACCTCGGTCAGGGGGTGGTTGTTGCACATCCCTCTTTCGGCAGGATAGTTACGCTAATGTTCGTGCTGAGCCTGACCTCTTCCTCCTCTTCCCCCGCCCATCCTGGCTACCCAGCTGCAGCAGAGGGGATGCAAGGCCTGGCGTTTTTAATCCAGTAAAACCCTTGCTGTTAATCACGCCAGACAGAGCGAGCAGCCTCCCCGCCATGCCTGCTGCAGGCTGGATGCTGCTATTTCTGTCTGACCTCCTCGGCCTGCCCTATCCTTGAGGCGTTTCTTCCTCCGCTTGCTGTTCAGCCGACCTCCCGGATGGTCAATGAGCTTCTTGAACAAAAGAAGATCCACTTGCTCACCCTACAGACATGCAAAGTCCTTCCGTCCCACTTCCTTCTAACTCAAAAATGCCACTGAAGCCCCTGCCGTCCCCTTACCCTTTTCACGACCTTATTTCGTACTGGGACAAGTAGCCCAGCCTTGGCTGAGATTGCTGCTATGGTGCCAATATAACATGAAGATGAAGGAGATGTGTATATTCTGCAGAGAGAAATGATGATGAAGGACCAGGGAAATTCAATTGGTTGCCTTCACACTTCCACATTGCTGGGGAGATAAGACTTTGTCTTTTCTGAAAGAGGTTAATCATATTGTGTCCTTTTGCAGGCTTTTTTCCTCTTCCTTTCTGCCTATCTCTGTTAGCTTTGGGATTTTTTTTTTATTTAAAAGGAGAAACGAAGGCCATTATATCCAGTCTTGAAAGGGAAGATTTAGGGAGGTAGATTACAGTTACCCAGTTTGGGAGTACTCTTGGGTTTTTAATGCCTAGATTATATGAAATACAGTCAGAAGAAACTGGCTATCTCTAAAGCTGTCAGATCCAGGTCCTCCTCATTACGGCATCTTTCCCAGTGGAGGCAGCACTAAGTAACCATGCTCATAATTCCTAGTTTCTGGGAATCACCTCTGTGCTGCTCTTGGCCCAAAGTATGCTCATGTGTGCTGAATAAGTAGCATCGTAACTGCCTCGCTGACCTTTCCTTGGCAGTCCCATACCTAATTACTGAGCAGGCTCTTTCTTGCTGCAGACCTGATGAGTAACCGTACACGTATGATGGCACTGTGGGAGGACAGGACATGCACTAGCATGACATCTCCCACTAGTGCCCCAGAGCACATATGACATAGAAGGCGATGTAATGACAGCATACAGCTCCGTCTCCTTGCACTTCCCTCTCTTAAGTAAATTTCAGGTATGTGATGCATAAAATGCTCTTATGCATGTAAGCACAATGTGTATTTTACATTTTTCAAAAGTTAGTCTTCACTTCTCTCTTTTATTTGTAGGCACCAATAGCTTCAGGTACAGTGCTGTTTTCAACAGCCACAAGCTCACAATTGGAACAGCTGCTCTCAGACAAAATTCTTTGTCTTATGGGCAGTGATCTGCACACACCCAAATTATGGGATGAAAAGGGAGGAAAGGCAAAGATGGGAGAAGGTGGTATGTCAGACCAGTTCTTTCAACACATCTTTCTTCACCAAAGACAATACCCAGCTAACAATAAGATTCACATTTCTCCTTATGAGCCTCCTGCTCAGCAGGATTTTCTGCTTTCCCTTGGGTAGAAGTACAAAGATGTGGAGCCAACTCTGAAGATCAAAGAGGTGGACGGCTTGGAGCTGGTGAAGAAGTTCTCGGAGCAGATGGAAAGCATGCTCCGTAGGAAGGTTGAAGCCGTTGAGGTATGACCACGGGGATTATGGGAAGGAAGTCCTCTCCTGTCAGCCCCAGAACAGTAGATGCAGGCCTTCTGCTGTACCAGGAGTGTGTGGGCGCAGAGGTTGCATGAGGACTTCCTTGCCCAAGCAAATGCCTGCTGGTGCAGCTGGCTGCTCACTCTGAGCTTTAAGTAGACACTGGTGGGAGGATGTGGGCGTTCAGACAAGGCAATGCTGGTTTCTCCCTCAGCCCAAAGTAGGAAATAAGATAAAAACAAAGTCTAGGAATAAATGTGAGGGAATTAACACTCTTTTAGAAGAAAAGAGCTGTTTGATGAGGAAAGAACCTCTCAGAAGTGAAAATAAAGTTCATCCTTGCACAATGCACTCTGGCCATTGAACACCAGTAGCTTGTTTCAGCTGTGTGTGTGGCTCAATTCCTGCAGCCCCTGAACACAAGCTGCAAGGAAGGTGCTTGGTTTTCCAGCTGTGTACATGGGGAAGTGTGGAGGAGGTGGCAAGAGGTCTTTAGCTATTGCTGTGCTGGAGATCAGAGCAGGTAATTGTTATGGCCCCTCTTACTTCTTGCAGCTAAGGATCTACCATATTCCCTTATATTTACCCACTATGAAAAGCATATTTCTGTAGTCACAGAGTCTTGACTGTTTAAGGATTTTAATGTGGAAAAGTCATCCAGAAACACATCATTTGAATCTCAAAGTGAAATGTGGGTATATTTAGACCCAGAACTTTGGCCCATAACATTAAATTCATAGCCAGACTTTTCCAGTGTTTGGATTGCCTTATCCTTTGTGAAGGAGCAAAAAGTAGTTTTGCTGAGACTGTCACTAATTGTGCAACTCTGAAAACATATACATGTTTAGCTGGATTCCTTCCCAGTCTGTACCAATTGAGAATTAGTGCCCTGAAGCATCATATTCGAGAATACCAGTTGATTATATTGCCTTCCATAAATGGTAAGAGCTTATAAATGGCCACAGCATCGCTGAGCCCTTTATAAAATCAAGTCATGGTCTTTGTCTTGGTAACAATACCAGACTGAGACTCCCACAAGGCCTTTCCCTTTGATGAGATACTGACATCAGACTGGGTCTGAAACGCCTTTCCCATGGCTTTTTGGAAGAGTTCATGGAAAAATGAAATTAAATCTCTGGCTGTTGTTTCTCTAAATGGACATGTTTCTGTTTGTGTATGTCCTGTGATATCTAAGATTGCTCAGGGGCTTAGTAGGGACTCTGGAGTAAGTAGGTGTGAATATGCTCGGCAATAAATAGCTGTGAATATACCTTCCGAGCTGTAAAGTTGCAGCACAGAATGACAGGTCAGCAGAAAAGGAAGGAAAGAGGGAAGTTTATAGCCCTGTGACTGTGTTGTGGTGAAGGAGGCAGTCGTGTCTTTTCACTAACTGTGTGAATGGCTGATACAGCTGGAAGAGCTTCTGGAGGGCTTTCCACAGCACCCCCTCACCTTTCTTTCTGTGTGCTTGCATTAGAGGTTGGTGGAAGCAGCAGAAGATGCAGATCTGAACCACGAGTACAACTCCTCACTGGAGGTAAGTTTACCTCTGTCAGTGACGAAACATGACACGCGTCCTCAGAGACGCTAGTCAAAAGGCAGGCCTAGCAGCACCCAGTCACGTTGGGCTCCTAGACAGGTTAGGAGTTTCCTTGTCTTCAGCACACTCAGCTTGTCTAGAAACTGGTGTGAGTAAGCAACTCCCTTGGCAGATCCCAAACCTAGTAACACCTGGGAGGTCAGTCCCTTTGGCTCTGGGAGGGGAAGAATTTGAGAAGACATTGGGTTGCATGATGTTATTGGCATTACATTTACTACACACCAAGGCTGTCATTATGTGACGCATTAGTGCAAATTAGCTGGCACTTTGTGGGTTACTTGACTGGAAAATGAGCTAAAAATTGAGTGTGTGAGAGCAATGAGGAGGATGCTGTTACAAATACACACAGCAAAGCGTTAATCCCAATGAGCTGTTTCTCACCATCTCTCTCAACAGCTCTCCTCATCTTTTCTCTACCCTGCAGACACCAGCTTGTCAGGATTCCTTGTTAGGTGAAAGCGTGGTGCTGCCCAAGCAATTTGGATAATTGGCTTTCTGTCAAAAACCGTAGCCAATCTATGGGATTATTGCTGGTGAAGGGAACTGGAGTGAAAACTCTGAAGGAAGTCTGCTGTCCCGTGCTGTGCAAGCAAAGTGCTTAGCAGAAGTACAGGCTACCCCGCAAGTACACCTCTCCATGCTGGGAAAGGGTGGGAATGAAAATGCTTCTTGAAATCAAGTCGTCTACCAATTTCACCTTTCCTACTTCTTTATTTAAGAATCACATTATAGCCATGCTAGTTGGGTCAGCTGCATTCACAGTAAGGATCACGGGTGAGTGGAGGTACATGACCCTGTATTTGCACACACAGTTCACAGCTCCTGAGTACATAGTGCTTGAACATAAATTCTTAAAAAACAAATAACCTCTGCCCTCAGATAAAGCCAACAAAAACATCTTGAAAACATCTGTTATCCAAGGGTGAAGAGTGTCCTGAAGATACTAAAGTTGCTGTAGATGCTAAATCCCCCATGGCCTTCACAAAGGGGGAAAACTGTGTCGTCTTTGAGCACCTTCTGCTCTTTCCTTTGCTCTTGATGAGCACCTTCTGCTTGCAGCGACAGAGTGAAGGGATAATCCCAGCTGGATGTACATCAGGAGTTAACTCCAGTAAATGACAGCTGTAGAGACAGGGCAAGTAAGGTCAGCGTCGACATGCCCTGTAGCAAACCTGGGAGCCAGACCCAGTGGCACACTCTGGCTAGTCACTTAAATATCTCTAAGGGACCACAGGAATCTGTCACTGTGTCCCTTTGTTCTCAGGTGGTTCTTCTGCTGCCAATTATGACCATGCTTTCAGTCATGTGGGTGCCTGACAATAAGAAACTGGGCAGAAACCATAATTTGGCGGCTTGACACTTTTTAGTTGGCAATGGCTCTTGCTTGCTGCTCATCTTGATCCTATTTGAAGGCTGAATTCTCCAGATGTTCCTTTTTTATGTTTTAAATAGCGGGTTTTTTTCAGGCAGTAGTGGTAATTGTCTTATTCCCTCTTGTTGCCTTTCTCTTTTCCATTGTCTTCATCAACAGTTTGATTACTACAACTCTCTCCTGATTAATGAGAAGGATGAAAATGACAATTATGTGGAGCTTGGAGATGAATTCATTTTGGAGCCAAATGAGCATTTCAATAACCTGCTGGTGAACACAACCTACAGTGATATCCAGCTCCCCACCAATGTCTACAACAAAGGTAACGGCTTCTACTGGCCTCTACTTTCTCACTACTAGTAGGTTGCTGTGGAAACTGCCAGTAATAATACTGAAAGAAAGGATGGGGGNGACAGAAAACAGGGCTGGAAAGATACTATCCCAAGGCACAGCCACGTCTGTGCTGTAGTCTGTCACTGTGACTACAGTGCTCTTAGAACTTACAGTGCTCTTTTGTTCTTAGAAGACCTTTAATGATGGACAGTCCTCCATCTTAGGCAGGCAGTATAGTCTCCTAGGGTTCATCTACTCAACCAAAGACGCTGTGACACAAACTGTGGTGTGAATTTATTGGCAATTGTTACTCTGTACAAAGGGTCAGGTTTGTCAAGGTGTTTAGTTGTCAAGGATTCTCATCTGAGAATTTAGACCTCAAGCACCTTTGCGTTATGAGGCACTAACACCTCACAGGGACACTCTTAATTTCCAGTAAGCATACCCCTAGGACACTGGGGATAATTCACAACTGCTACTGGGATGTGACTGTTCTGGGTTATTTTGTGTTCTCGGCAAGCCTTTGGCACCTGCAGGAGCCCAGGGAGGCACCAAGACTCACATGGCCTCATCTGTGCCCATACTGTGTCCTCTCCCCCTACACATGCACACCACTCCAGCTACACACCAGAAGCTGGTCCGTCTCCAGGCTGGTCAGCACACTGCCAAATCTGCAAGCTGAGACACCAGTTGCAGGTGTCCTAAGTTTACTGTTCTTTTTGGCCAACGTTCAAAGCTGCCTGAATTGGTTCCTTGCCTACCTCCTCATCTGGTCTTCCCCGTGCATATGTTTTGGCAAGGAAAAAAAGTTCCATTACTTCCCTCATAGGTGGAGCACGTTTACAGTCTTCAGGACCAGATGGGGCAGGTGCTGGTGACTGTGCTCACAAGTCCTGTGTTACTTAGAGGGACAATAGAGGGAGTTCTATTTCTCCCACGATTTTAAATTAATTCCATCTGGTCTGACAGCCCCAGACACTAAAATCTTGTGCACGATAGAGCCACCAGCAGACATGGCTGTGGGTATCTACAGCAGAGATACATAAAGTAGGCCGCTGCCTACAGCGGCATACTGAAAGAGATGGCCAAATGGCCACTGTCAGAGAGAATAGAGAGGCACTGCCCAGCTAGCTGATCTCTTGCCTGTATAGCTTGACCCCAGCCATCCAGCTGCTCTGACTATGGCTGAAGGATGAGCAGGAGATGGAGGAAGAGGAGGATGGCTGCTTCCATGCCCAGGGCTCGTGCCCGGAGCAGTGTCTGGCAGTACTCACTCCCCCTCTTGCAAACAGCAGCAAGCCTGGCTCTCCAAAGCTCTTCTGGGTCCCTTCCTGCATGAGTTACTTTGGGTTCATTGTTGGGGAGTCACAGTACAATTTTCCCCCTAATTTGACCAAAACCACCTTTAGTAAAGTGACTAAACAGGAAGTGGTAGGTCAAAGCCCCATCCCTTTCAACATTAATACAGTTAATCCTAAAATGACCAGTTTCTTATAATTCCCTGTTTCTATTGCTGCTGCTGTGGTTGGTCTCCTGAGGCAATGAGTCAACACAGACACCAAATATACACTGCCTCTTAGAGTTCTTGCAAGTCTGCAACTTCCTATTGATTCTGATGAGACCGGAGGCAAGGGAGGACAGCTCAGCCTTTGTGAAAGAAAGGGCGGGCAAAGAAGAAAAGAAAGAATTGTTGGGGGAAAGAGGAAAGAGAGAAATGGCGTGTAAATCCTAGAGCTCCACTGTCTTTAGGTAATTATGTCTAGCATAAATATAAACACTCTTTGTAGTAAGGCTGTTCCACTTAGTGGCGCATCAGGCAGTTGCCTTACAACAGCCACATGTCCCCTCTTTGGCAGCAGCTGAGTCCTGCCTGTACGGTGTGCCAGTTGTGCTCAGCACAGTACTGGTTTTCCTGCGTCTCTCAGAGCCCTCCTCCAACTAGACATAGCACCCAAAGGCAGACAAGGCTGGAAAGAGAAATGGGGATATTAGTGTATGACCAAGCTGAGATCACCTGTAGTGGCAAGTGGTGACCTGCCCTCCAGGATTTACTTGGATCGTGCATCCAATTCCCTTGGCAATGCCAGCTGGAAAGCCGCTGCCAAGGGGATAGGTGTCACTGTAAGGGGAGAGATTGGGATAAAGGGACGTGGCTCTTGCAGACCACAATGAAAACCACCTCTGGACAAGGCTGTGTTTCTCCTGGGGCTGCCTTTGTTTCCCTCCCCTCCTTCATTGGGGGTGGTGTGTGTCCTCCCCTCTTTTGCACGCTTTTTTTCCCCCATTTTGTACTCTTTTCCCCACAGACCCTGACATCCTGAACGGTGTTTACATGTCAGAAGCCTTGAATCCTATTTTTGTGGACAACTTTGAAAGAGATCCTACACTAACCTGGCAGTACTTTGGCAGCTCCACGGGATTCTTCAGGCTCTACCCGGGTAAAAGAGCAGAGATTGGCTCCACTCTTTCAGTGCAAAGCAACAGTCTTGCAGGATAGGGTCCATACTGTGGAAGAGCCGCATCTGGGAAATTTGCAGGCAGCGTGTCCCTGTGAAGGGCAGGGTGCAGTAAACAAAAACTCCATGCACGGGCTGCTCCTGCTTAGGATGAAGGACTATTGTCCACAGCAGGCAGAAACCCCTTTTTCCCCCATGGACCAGACCCCAGGCATGTTGTCTTTGCAACCCCAGAGGAGTCTGCTTGCAGGGGTGTGCATCAGGGAGGCTGCCCTCCAAAAAGCTCACAAAACACTGTGGCGGGACCTGCAAATCCCACAGGTGGGGTGCGGAGGCTGCACAAGGGCACCCTGCCTTACGCTCCCTGTGGTATTTAGTGGTGGCCACAGCCTCTCTCTGTCTCCAAGGCCACACATGGCAGATGCAGCTGGTCAGCCTGACTTGTTATCCGCTTGCCAGCTGCGAGCAGTGTGTAAGGTCACGGAGCAAGAGGGAGGCCCCGTGCTTGGAGGAACCCACGAGATCCTCCCCAGCTGTAGCTTGGCCTGGTGGCCCCATCAGATGGCTGCATGCCCTTGCTCTGTGACCTGTCACGTGTTGTGGAAGGCGAGAGCAGAGATGACTCTGAACAGAGCCTTTAGCAGGGAATCTGGGACACATCCCTGTCACTGCTGCTGCTTTTTTATGCTCTCAGCCACCCTTGGGGAGAAAAAGATGTTGTTGAGAACTACATCAAAGTGGCAGAAAGTTTAAAGTAAGTGCAATTTCTCCCCAAATTCAAACAGACTATATCTGGGTACATTTTTAAATAGAAATTTAATAAACAGTTTACTGAGAACTGCTGAAGACCATGCAGCTCTGCTTGTATTTCTGCAGAATGGCTGTTGTTATTGCTGGCCAGACCTGCGTGTCCCCGCAGGGCATCCAGGTCTCAGCAGTGAACAGCAGAAGTGCGGGTGCCTGGGGAGTGGGGAGCAGATGCCTGCCTGTCTGTGTGTGTTGATTGCTCCTTTTGCTGCTCCCTTCAGGAATAAAGTGGTTACCAGATGAGAACGGAGTCATCTCCTTTGACTGCAGGAATCGTGGCTGGTAAGAGCTTTGGAGGTACTTGGCCAAAGCACCCCCCTGTCTTCCTGTCTCCCTCTTTTCCAAGGTGACACCTTGGTGAGCTGCTGATCAGCAGTTACTGCCCCATGCTGCTCCTGTGAGAGATGAGGGGTATATAAATGAAGGCAATACCAGGTTAGGAATACTGCCTTACCACCTGCCAGTGCCAGCATTCCATATGGCATCTTACGTGTGCCACATGGAAATCACCACTAGTGCATCTTTCCTTATAATTCTCGACCAGAAGGACAGGGCTGTTCCAGACTCCAGCAATGCAGGGCATTTACTCAGTCCACTTAGCATGGCTAAAGGAGGCTTTAACAATTGTCACTCCCTGCTGAATCTGGACATACGTCTGCAGCAAGCCCAGCACCTGCCAGTGCGGGAAGCGAGATGCTGGGGCTGGCGGGAGAGGCAGGTTGGTAGGAGGGGACCCATCAGATGCCCAGCCTGACCCTGCTGGATAGCTGTGCTCGTGGTGTACGCGAGGATGTGGTGCATGCTGCGGCTATCATCACGTTATAGCAGCACGCCCAGCGTTCCTCCTCCCTGTACTTCATCCTGCTTCCTTGTATTCTTTTTATAAAGGTACATCCAAGCGGCCACCTCTCCCAAGGACATTGTAATCATCGTGGACGTCAGTGGAAGCATGAAGGGCCTGCGGATGACCATTGCCAAACACACCATCATCACCATTTTAGATACTCTGGGAGAAAATGACTTTGTCAACATCATTGCAGTAAGTATGTCCCATTTACAGTGCTGAGTTGTCTTCCTTGTGCCTCATACCACCCCTTCAGCCCCCTTAGCAAACTACAGGCATTACAGTGGCGTAACTACAATACTTAGTACGTATGTCGGATGGGGGATTAAAACCAATTACCCCTGGGAACTCAGCTTCGTATGGTCAGCAGGGTGGCTGCTTAGTCATCTCACCCCCCCTTATGAAGGATGTCAGCTGCATCTTTTTGCTTAACTACAGATGTGACCACAACAGATAGCAAAGTGCTGTAGAAACACCTGAGCTAACAGTGTCCTGAGCTCATAAATTCACCTAGCATAGCATAATACTGTATTTATATCCAGTAGCAGTATAATCCTCAGGATAATGTTTCCAGGCTAGAAAATTACCACCATATGACATTTTGTGCAGCAGCATCCTGCAAGGCTGCAATCCAGTTCAGAGTCTATCTGCACAGGCCTGCATGGAGTGTGGTTGGGTTGCCTCAGTGTTACACTCTCCCGTTTTAAGTCCTGGCCAGGATGAGGATGGGCCCGTTACCCACAGAGAACCAGCACCACTGACCACAGAAAGCAAAATCTTTCCATGATCTATGCCAAGACTGGGGGCTTTGGTGCCAGGTTAATGTCAAATGGCTGCTCACCTCCTAATTTTCAGAGATACCCCCAAAGATAATTTAAGCACCACCTCTTTCCCCAGGCTCCTTCCTATAAAATTTTGCCAGGGCACGGCCACTGAGATATAAAGTCTTCTTTTAGTTGATCGCTTCTTATTGTGTAAGGTAGTTAAAGTCCAGTGGTGACAGCTCTGTCTTTATATAGCTGGATAGATGGAAGAGTGAACAGCATTGGCATAAAAATGGAGGGATGTCATTAAAGAGTTTGAAATATTATCTGTTCTTCAAAAACAACTCCCAAAAGAACATATAATATATATTCCTTTACTGTACTCACACCGAGAACCTACTGGCTCAGATCCGTTATAGCTTAATTTAAGCTTCTGTTGATCAGTTGGGCATCAGTCACCTCTTAGCCATGCCTTTAGGAATTATGCTGTCCTGAACCTTGCAGGAAAAGGTTTATGTTGGCCTGTTTTACCTCACATATGTGTCAGGCTAGAAGTATACACCCCACTAATTATCACAGTTCAGTGGATATGTGATAACTTGATGGGTTATCGTTCAACCGTGTGCCAGAGGCATCAGGCATAAGGCTACAAAACCACTTGTGAGGTTCTGTTGGCCACTGGGGACTCACAAAGTCTCCAGAAGTCAAAAATATTTGCAAATAGTGCTAGAAGCAAGGCCGGGGGCACAAGCTAATAGAGTGTAGAGAAAATCTCTACACTGGGGCGGGGGGGGGGGGNTAAATGTGTAGATATGCCCAGATAGAACTCAGCAAAACACCATAATTAACACATTATTTAAACAAATACAGGATTTATCAAAATTATAATTTGTTATGATCACTACAAACAAAATAGCATCATGCTCCGTACTGTTTTCTGAACATAAACCTATGATGTGAACCCATTTTGTGGATTTTCTCCCGTTACAACCCCTTTCTTTTCACTTTCTCTTTGCAGTACAATGATTATGTGCATTTTATCGAACCCTGTTTTAAGGGTATCCTGGTCCAAGCAGACAGAGATAACAGAGAGGTGAGTACCAGGCTCCTATTTACGTTATTCAGGTAGTTCTTTTATGTACATAGGGTTAAGATGCTGTGACATGAAATTCCAGGGACAAGAAACAACCGCCTCTCAGAAGTGTGTGGATATGCATTTCAGAACCAAGTACCTGTTTAGTGGTGTGTGCTGGCTCCATGGTTCACCTTTGCTTACACAAAGCCTCTGTAACATCAGAGCAGCTGCCTACCCGAACGGCAGCAACCAGCTTTCCTGTATCACAACAGACTTGGCACCACCGCTGCTGGAGCACGAGCGAACCTGGCCCAGACTGCTACAGAAAAACAGCATGCAGATGGCAAAGGTTCTCCACCTTTGAAACCCTACACGGTCAGCCCTCGGAAAGGAGAAAAATCGGCCCTTTCCCAGTGAATGCGTTCTCAGCCTGGCCTGATCCTTTGCCAGAGTGAACTGCCAGCAAGCTTCCTCTGATGTGAGGTTTTGCTGCTCTGATGCAGGAGGGCTCAGCAGCCCTAGGGTGGTCAGCCTGCAACCGGCTGCTCCACCACCCTCTGGGCTGACTCGTATTTTTAGCTTCTCTTATTGTGTTTTTCTTCCTTTTTGTCTCCATATTAATAACACAGAGGTAGCACATCCTTCCATGTCTTCAACAAGCAGCTTTCTCTCAAAATTTCTTTCCCAGCTTAGCTCTGGGTCACAGAGAATGACTCCAGAGGGGATGTCTCCTGCAGCATTCACAAAGGAATCCCTAGCCTTTTGGGCATTGTCCACCCTACAGAGAGCACTTTCTGAGGGTTTCACTTACAACCATATCAATGCCTGTTAAAATTTGAATGCTTGCTTATTGCTTTCCTTTTTCCCCAATCCTGTCGCTCTTTCATGTACAGGAATGTGGGGGTTTTCCTGAAGGAGTAGATAAGTCTGATTTCTAATACTTTTTTCCCTTGTGTGATGCTCCACGGATCAACAATGGTTCACAGCCCACAGGCTGAGAAATGCAGTCCTGCCGTGGCTGCGTTGGCATACGTGCAACATGATGGCACTGCCAATGGAGCGGCCACTTGACTTTCCCACCTCCATCCATCACGATGCAGCAGTGAAGGATCAGGAGCCCAAGGGCACAGGCTTTTCCAGTTTACCCTTTCCTACCCTAGTCAAAAGGAGCACCCTGCCTGCAACTCATTGCTGCCTTTCTGCTTCTCTTCTTGCCAGCACTTCAAGCAGCTGGTGGACGAACTGCAGGCAAAAGGAGTGGGGACTGTGAACAAGGCCTTGACAGAGTCATTCAAAATCCTGAGGGAGGTAAGAGAGTCAGTGTCAATGCTTGCATAGGGCACACGTGTCCCTGCCCACCTCTGCTTTCCTCTCTACATCTAATGACTTAACACATCCCTCACGGTGCTGCAGGGGGGGAGGTGGTATGAGCTGATCTCACGGGCCCCAGATTTGCGACGGGCAGCGTGCAGGAGTGACCTAGCTTTGGGGAGGTGATGGTTTGTGTGTGGTGCCCCAGGGCTGCTGATGCCTGCCCGGGAGGAATCAGGAGCTGGAGAGGCTGTGGCCTCATGATGTTTCCTTAATGAGCCCCAGAACTGGGCATTGCCCAGGCACGTTGATTATAGATGGTAGCAATAAAATATAACTGGTCAGCTGAGGGCAACAATTCTGGTCATAAGTAATGTTATTAGTGAGCCCTGGTAAGTAGATGATGATGAAGACATGAAAGATTATTATCAGGCTTCATATTTATTTCCATGTCACTTTGCTGAGGATCGGTGCTTGGGGAAGAAATCACAGGTACAGGAGAATTAATCAGTCAGTCTGATCATGTCCTGTGATGAGAATTGTGAAGGATTCATTGACTTATGTGAACAATTGGGACCTCAATAGCCTGGAGGTAAACATATGACTTCGCTTGGTTTCTTAAGGAATGTCAACAAAAGAAGGACCAAGAACTAGTTGAACACCCCCACCTCCTCGTGGCACTGTCTATAGTGGGGTTGGCCTAAAGATGCCAATGCCTTTGGTGCTGACAAAGTATGTACACGGTACAATGTTAGTGGCCATAATGATGGCCTTGATGTTAAAGGTAGTGTGCTAGAGGTATTGACACCCTGGGAAGGATTCTCCACTCTTACTTATTTTACAAACTGGAAGTTTAAGTTTGGCAATGGTAAAGCTGTTCCTGATTTATGCCAGTGCAAGCATGATCAGAGCTGAACCCAGGGATGGTGGTAGCTGAGCTGACTTGTCAGTGGTAATAGAAGCATAATGGCTTTAATGGAAACCTGAGAAGAGTGTGGTATAGCCTAGGCATTTCATTAATAGGCTGGCAGCACTCCTAGTAGTAATAGTTCAACATCTTTGGGGCAAGATAGTTACTGAGATGACCAGGGAAGCAGTAATGATATAAACCTAGAACAATTACATGGATTAGATGCCTGCTAGATTTATCTACGTGTATTCTTGCGCTTTATGACAAAATTAAGTTCATCTTTAAAACCAAAGATCCAGAGCCTGTGTTATAGGCCTGTGTTATATAAATCAGAATATTTAAACAACTATTCCACCAGAGGAAAAATGATGTCTTAATGTCTAATGTAGCACCGGTTATGTACAGCAACAACAGATTAAAGCAGCCCAACGCAATACAGCTGCAGATCCTCTCAACAAACACAGCTTTGAAGGTCTCAGTGGAGAGTAATGGAGAACCCTAAAGAAAGCCTGCTTGCCCCAGCTGAAATAGCAGCTGGTCATGCCAGGCACAGACACCAAAACTGGCAGGCATGGGTCACCCACTAGACTAGGCAATCCTGAAGCCTCCAGGAGCCAGGACCTTTATAAAACCCTTCATTACTTTGAGCCAGGCATGCCCATGGGAAATAGAAGGTACAAGGTGGAATAGCTGAGACAAAAAAAATGTCCTCCACTGATATATGTGGACCTAAAATACCTCCAGAGAGAGAGTGATGTCCATGCTGCCCAGTGGACTACTGTAACTCCACTGTGGTAATAGGGAAGAAACTCTTTGGCAGGTAGAGAAAATATTTTTCCTCTCTATTTGGCATCAAAAATGCAGTCAGCTGTTTAAGTAAAAATCACTTATCTTGATCCTTGTTGATTCTCCCTTGGCTAATGAGCTCAAAACAGCTCTGAGATTGCTTTTAGACAGTACAGCACTCAGTGGTGATAAAACCTTCTGATGTTACTCACTCGCAAGGTGAGGTGCTGCTTCCCTCATGCCTTTCGTTATCACCTCAGATCTGGGGAGAGGATGACTGACTTGGGCATTTCAGTGTCTTTCCTTTGAGCATCTGCAGATGAGGAAAGGTGGCTGTGCTCTCCGTGACTGCTTGTGCCACGCTTCTCTTTATCTTGGAAACTGCTGTCCATGAGAACAGAGCTCAGAAACAGTAACTTTGCTGTCAAAGAAATGTGTGAAACAGGGCTATATAACTCTTCCACCCAGCCTTCCTTTCCCAGTAGCACCGGTTGCAGCTTTCTCGCAGCATGACAGAAAGGAGCTCGCTAACTGTAGCATGGGCCACAATTGCCTCCTCTTTAGCAACCTGAAACCTCAGTCCAAGGTCATGGAAGTCATCAGCTGGGAGCCCTGTCCAACCTCCTGTCGGTCACTTCGTAGCTTCACCCCAGGATTTCTGTCTGCCTGGTGACATTCAGAAGAGAGAGAGATTGTGTCTCAGTGCACACGTGGCTGCACATACATAGGCATGCAAGTGTAGAAATGTGTTTATTGTCCTGCAGCAGCCTTCTCCAAACTGTAGCTTCCCTGGTAAGAGCTTATCTGGAGAGTGCCTTGATATCAGCAGCTGGAGGACCCCAGGCTCTGCCAGTACCATAGCTTAAGGCAAAAGGGTACCACTTTCAAGTGCTTGTGTGCTTTAAGGACTCTCTGAAATCTTCTTAGAGCTGCTTAGATCTATACCAGTAATAGGGGAGGAAAAGTGTTTGTTTCCATCACTGTGCCCTGAAACAAATCTGTGCTGCTGCAGTCATGCAGGTGGGAGAAGGGGGAACTTTGGAATTGGCCACTCTCTTCCTGTCAGACACAATTCACATTCTCAGCTTGTAATCGCAGGCATTCCTCACAGACTGTCCTGTTATTGTTCACAGGAGCATACGCAAGAGAATGAAAATGAAAATTGCTACATCACACTGATGAAACAGGCTTAGCTGATTACAATAGACAACCAGTAATAATATCTGTAATGAAAGTGACTGCAAAATTTCCCTGGTAATTTTCCTCAGTCCAATTGCTTCTAGAATTAATAGCCCAGTAGAGACCTGCTCAATGAGGTATGAGTAGTACAGAGGGGTTGAAGAAGAGCACGATCTCTTACTGTCTTTGTTTTCCTCCATTATGTTCTGGGGTGGATGGGGCATATTTTAATCTGTGACGCAATTTGCAGAACGTTTTCAGGAGAAGAGTTACCCAGAGCCTCCCCTGCCCCTCTCTGCCATCCTCAATAAACCACTTAAACTCTCTATTTCAATTTAGCCACACACTGAGAGGTTTCAATAAAATATGCATCCCAGGGAAACCATGGTGTGAAGCATACATTTATAAAGTGCTTCAAAATTCTCAGGTATCAAGTGTTACCTTTTGAGCTCTTTTCTTGTTTATCAAGTTTTAGCCTGTCTTGCTGCTGCCTTCTTTTCTTTGTTTCAACAAGCTTGGCACATCTTGTTGTCCTTTTGCCCTTTTCCTGTAGGATTTATACCCCTTTGTTCTGGCTGCTGCTCTGCTCTCGGCTGCTTGCAGGCTGCCTGCCTTCCCTGAAACACCATTCTCCCAACAGTATGTAAGGGCTGCAGCTGAGAGCTATCAAGTGCTAAGCAGAGCAGAATAATTACCTTCCTTGTTTTACACACCACAGTCCTCTTAACGCAATGTAAGACAACAGTCACCTTCCTTCAGACACTGTCACATTGTTAATTCCCATCCAGCTGATCTGCCTCTGCAGTATTCCTCTCCAGCCAGTATTCAGCCTCCTATTCTTTCCAATGTAAACCAAATTGTAAATATATATATATTTAATAGCCATGCTGTATATATGTTTGTGTATATATGTACATATGCAAACACACCCCCCTCATCCTATTCATTATATACGACACTCTCAGGATTAGGTAGTGCAAAATCTGTAACTCTTATGGGTCCTCCTTTCTCAGGATCCGCTCAGAGTAAGTAAGTACTTTGAAAGCTAATGTTTTTCTGACCTTATGAAGGAAAAGAAACCCCAGGTTCTGTTCTCTGAGGCCACCTTGGAATGATGTCTCCTTGTCGTGGCTTAGGCTGAACCCGCCACTGGGCGAGTGACAGATGCTCCTCCCTACCCCTCTTCAAAGGCAGAGGAGGGAAAAAGAGACTTATGAGTTTAGAAGAAACTAAACTATTTTAATGAAATAAAATAATATAAAAAAGAAAATAATGAAATATATACAAAACTATGAAATATATACCAAGCTCCCAGGATGACAATCACATCACTGTCTGGCACTGGGGAAGTCCTAGACTGGACTCACACAGGGATGGGATCTGGATTCAGGACTGGGATCAGAGGAAGACGAACAAACAGAGTCCTCCTCGTACGTCAGTCATTGGAGAAAGAGGGCTGACCCTTTGATCCCTCAGCTTTTATACTGAGCATGAGGCAGATGGGATGGAATATCCTGTTGATCAGTTTTGGGTCACCTGTCCTGTCCGCTCCTCCCTGCAGGTGGGACCACTCTAGGCTTTTCTGCTTCCGACCCTCCAATGGGGCACATAACCAAGTTAGCTGCCCTTGGGTGTTAGAGCGATCAGTATAAGCAAGAGCCTCTCTGCATACCATTTTTTGGCATCAACTATAAACATAGGTCTTATCACTCTGAGAGCGAACAGTGCCTGCACAATAGGCTGCCAATTTCAGTAGTTAGAAGAAGCCCAGCTAAAAAGTGAAGTTACTGAACAAAATTGGTCCTCTTTTACTGCAAACCAGGATGCTCCTCTTAACACCAAGCTGGTTTAATGGTGCCTTGACTCACTGCTGAACTCAGAAATTACATAAATCTTGAGTTTAATTATGAGTAGGTCACTCCAAAATGGCTATATATGAAAAAAAAATAGTGAAACTGGTAACAAACTGGATTTCAGGGGGCCATAAAATTCTGCATAACTTGAGCAAACTAGTGTCATACAAAGAATAAACCCATCTGCTGATGTGAGTAATCAAAGGAGTTTGTGGCTTCTTATGCCCCATCTGTGTGGGGAAGCATTCCCTTTGTGCACTCAAAGAGGACTGTATTACTGTTTTTCCTAGCAATGAGCTAGATGTTTAGGGACAATCTACCCGTCTAGTTTCTTCACTTGTAAAACATTTTCTGTTGATTAACTCTTCATCCTTTGGGATCTCATACGGTCCCAGTCAGGTCTCAGCCCATGAGGCAAGTAGTCCAGCAACACCTTCTGTAATTCTTTCCCTTCCTGCTGAGCACAGATTATTCAAATGCTTTCAATTAACTTTTTCTTTAACCCTACCCTTTTGTGACCCTGCCTATAATTCATTCTTTTTTTTTCTTTGTTTCTTATCACTTTAGCGTGTACCCAGCCATTACAGTATTGTCCTTTTGATGATGAAGTATGGAGGCTATAAAGCATCTCTGCCTGACCATTTCCCTCTGCTTTTTATCATCTGGCAACATACTCTTTTTGCTCCCTTGCTTGCTTCTATCTAAACGTTTATGAATCTTTTCTTGATTCCACTCATATTTTTATGGACCTGGATTCTGCATCTTATTTTTCAGGATATGCAAAGCTCAGGATTTCCTGTTTACTAGTTTATGCCATTTTGCTTAATGCCATCTCTCATTTCTTCTCCGCTGGCTTTTTTCCTTCTCTACTGCTGATTTTCTCCCCATGGGACACTTTCCACAAAGTGCGACTTTTCAGTAATTCTGGAGGCCAGTCTGCATGAGAATGGGCAGGAGGAGATGGAGAGGGGCTGCTCAGTCATCTGGCCAGATGTGCATATAATCAGCACGTGTGCCTGTGCACCACTGAGCTGTGCTGATGTTCCTGCTGCTTCACTAGTAACTCTGTGCCAGGCTATAACCGCAAAGTAAATGGCAATGAGCAAACAAGGGAGTACAAGAGACCGTGACCCTGAATTAATTAGATCATGCCTGTTACTCCTGGCAACGTGACCGAAGTTATACAGGAGAATACTTAGCTCTGTGCCTCATTCACTGACCGCAGCTCTAGTCCTCATCTCTTCAGACATCTGCTCTGTGGACATCTTATTCCTCATCTCCCCTTTTTTCACGCTCCTGGGACTTCAGTCAGAGCAGGGAATTATGCTCAGAGCTCAATGTGAATGTTGTCAGATCATTTGCTACAGCTGCAGCCAGCCACAAAAGGACCTAAAAATCAGGGATTACCTCTTGTTCATTTGTTTTCTAAATCTGTCTTTTTAATCTCTATTTCTATGACACTGATGATCTCATTTTCCCTGTTGAAAATATCATCTACTCCTGTAATTAGGAGATTGCTGGTTCTGATACAGCATCTAATTTCTCGGTATCTCAGGATTATGAGGTCTGAAGTAAGCTACATGAAAAGATGTCTTAAGTAGTTTGATGAAATGGTGGGTGACCTTAATTAAGTGTTAATTTAATAATTGTCTAAACATGTAGATTGCAACAGTCTGGAATAAGCTGCTTTCATAACTACAAGGTTCACATATCTGTGATCTGAACCTCATTCTGTCAGCATCCCCTGCACCATCGTAACCCTATGCCTCCCTAATGGATGCTCACACTAGCTGTTCTCTCTGCTAATCTGCACACAGTTGATCTCTGTCCTAGGAATACCTCACTTGAGACTCCTTGTCTTTTTCCTACCTGATGGTCTGCAGCAGAATCCCATGCAGCTGTCAACTGTCTTCTCCCTTTCATTTGCACCTAAGAGCATCCTGTGTTTGTTCCTGTTGTGCACCCTCAGCCTTTGCCCTGTGTCTCCTTGCTAAGCAGTGGGCACATCTGCTTTGATCCCTTCTGGAGCTTCAGTTACCCTGTAGCTGGCACTGGTGGCTTTTTTCTGTGGTACAAGGTGTAGAAGCTTTTTGGACCACTGGAAATGTCACACCCTGGGGACTCTGTAGAGGAAGACATGGGAGATCCCCACTTCTGGGTTGCACAACTGCAGCAGCAGAGGTACAGTTTGCCTCTCCTGTGTTGTGCTGCTCTGGTGACGTGAAAGAGGAGGAGCATGCCCAACTACGCCATCCTGATTCAGTAATGCATATAGATGTTTTGCCTGAGAACAGCTAGTTAGAAATGGCCCTATTACACCACTCTTCTCTCTCACGTTCATCTGTACTGATACTGGTCAGTGATACAAGTAATGGGATGGTCATTCAGAAGCTGTTGAATCCATGCTTACTGGAGAAACTGGTTCTTCAGCGATATCAAGAGCAATGTTGAAGGAGGCAGGACTGATAACATAAACGGTGGTGGAAGGAGACATTATGGTGATATTAGCTCTGAACCTGGTAATTTCATAATGAGGACGATCACAGAAGTAATTGTAGGAGTGGTGAAATGTCTGGGAAAATCTGGATTTGGAGTTGGCTTTCAGGTATCGATGGTCATGATGTTAATCTGTAGTGGAACCACATACCATCCATGTTGGTAAAGATGTTTGCCTTCTGTCCTAACACAGCACTACCAAACCAGAAGGGACTTGTGAGCTGAACCCTAAAACATCTAAAAAGTCACAGTTCACACTTTGTGCTCTTGTTCTCCCATCCCGTGCTTGCTTTCATTTTATGCAATTAGTCTTGCCACTTGGATACCTTTTTCCTCATTTATAAGATATAACTGCTCCCTCCAGTTTAAAATTGTTGTGTTTGATATAACCTTAGTCACCCTTCAGTTAGTCTCCTGTACACTCTCCATCTCATGCCATTGCCTCTCATTAATCTCTTGTGCAGAGTTGTCATATCGTCCTCTTTCCATGTTTTTTTACCCTGCATCAGTTTCTGTACCCTCGTGTGTTGATTAGCGTTTTCCTTGCTCAGAGCGTAGAAGCAGTGAGATGCTGCGTCAGAAATGCCTACTGACCCTGAGCTAGGAGCTGCAGCAAAGTAGCTGCTCGTTTTTGTGCCGTGATGTCCTCTGCCACCGCCTCCGGTGACAGCTAATTCAACACCTGTGTTGGTGCTGCATAAGGCCCTCGGTTCTCTAGAGCCGGTGTACCTGAGGGCATGAGAGGCCAACGGCTCTGCGTGCAGGAGCAGCGTGGGGAGGGCTGGCCTGCCTGGCTGGACAGGCAGGGGCTGGCGTGCCTGCAAGAGCACGCCCGTTCAGCACCTCTCCATGTGTCCTTGGGAGCACGTCCTTTGTACCAGAGTCCCAGCGTACTTCCACTCCACCTTAAGAATATCACTTATGCACAGATAACAGGTCATCCGTCATTACAGTGTACGGCCTTTCTATCTGGCACATTCATAACCTATTTCAGCTCTGATGGCAGTAGCCTTCTTTTTTTCATGTGCTCCTGCCTTTCTCTGCCCTTTTTTTGGCAGGTTGATGGATTTACCCTGAAGTAATGAGTCTGATTTCCCCCTCCTCTCACATTTTCTTCCATAAAAAGTGACAGTTATTGCTGTCAAATCGGAATTGCAGTGTTTATGGTCAGTCTATAGCCGCTTTGCATAAACGAACGCAATTGTGCAAGATGTGAGGCAGCAGGGAATCACACCCTTCCTCCACAGCACTTATTTTCTCCTTGTTCCTTTACTTCTGTAAAGCCTCTTGTGGCCGCGTGTGCTAGGAAGGGCTGTATAAATAAAAAAATTATATGCAGCATACACACACAGTCCTTATTTAAGCAGAGCTCTTTCTGAGCACAGGCTGAGGTTTGCAAGAGGAAGGTGGGATCTGGCTCATCATGAATAAATACGCTGCAATCACACAGAAACGGCCTGTGCTGAGATAACTAATGCTCTTCCTCTCTGTTTGTAGTTCAGAGATGCCGGTCAAGGAGGCTTGTGTAACCAAGCCATCATGCTGATCACAGACGGAGCAGTGGAGGATTATGAAGCTGTGTTTGAAAAATACAACTGGCCAGATCGAAAGGTTTGTCTGGGAAGCAATAAAGAGACAGGGCGAGGAAAGGTGCTACCCTGCTATGGTGGGAATAGAAGAGCGTGAGCCAGGACGTCAGGCAGAGCAGAACATTCACGTACTCCAATGTCCGCTTGCAGCCTGTTGTAAACAAAAAACAAAGCAGCCAGACAGGAGCCTGCTGCAGTGATTTTAGAGGTGGTAGGATCACATATGGATATCTGTAGGTCAGGGCAGTTTGGGTTTTTTTTTTTCATACATCTCATTTTGCAAAGGTGTGGGCAATCAAAACATTCTCCTGGTAAGATGAGAAAGACTAAGCTGAGTATTTTAAAATTTTTGAAAAACCTACTTATATAAAGAATTTTAGTGCCATCCAGGACTGTTTATAATTGGCCCTGTTTGGGAAAAGGTTTGGCTATTACCAGTTCTTATGGTGGGCAGGGGAACGACCCAGACAACCTCTCTAGGTGCCTTCCAGCCCTATTTACTTTGAGGTCTGTGATTACAGGCTTGTACTAGCAAAAGCAGACTGTGAAAGTGGAATAGACCATGTCTCATCCTAAACCCTCCTGATTTATTTGTTTACCTCATCCCAGCTAGCAGCAATGTGCAAAGGGAGAGAAGCAGCCTACTGAGAGGCCAGAGCATGGGGCTGTTAAAGCAGTTTATTTCAGGATTGGCTCTTTTGACATTGGTCAAACACAAGAGAAATGGTGAAGCTTTCTCTGAATGATTCATGCGGCCAGCTGTTCCCCTGGGTAAAGGATTCCTGTGAGCTATAAACCTCTCTGCATGTGGTTGCTGAGTGCCTGGCAGAGCTGCCATCACAAAATAAAATAGAATTTGCACTTCTGTCTTGTTATTCAGATGATCCCGGGTGCTACTTGGCTTCCTGAGCATATTGTAATTGGAAATGAAGTTCCAGCCCACAAAATCCGAAACAAATGGAGCAAGAGGCTCCTGTCCCTGTATGAAGGCAGAGCTATTGCTTTGCGCCACAACCAGGCATTCGCACCAGTGTATAGCAGGATGCCAAATCTCAGCCATTTGGACTTGGTAGCACATTACAGCCTAATTCTTCTATTTCTGTCTTCCTGTTCCCAGGTCCGGGTTTTCACTTACCTCATTGGACGGGAGGTCACTTTTGCCCCCAACGTGAAGTGGATCGCCTGCAACAACAAAGGTGCTATGTGGGAATGGTTTCCCACCTGCCATCACACACGTCACACGTGGGCTGCAGCCATGGGGCCCTGGACACCTCTAAGGCTTCCCCTCTATAGCTGGGGCCCATGAGCCCTTGGTTAGAAGATGACCCAAGGAAAAAACAGACCACGCTAGTCCACATGAAGTGTCCCTGTGTCCAACTAACACAAGTCCTCCATGCTGAGCCACCACATTTTTCCTGTCACGGTGCCAAGGGACACTACGACTGAGATTCATGCTGGCTGCAGTCCACCTAAGTCCCTGTGCTTATTATGTCCCAGTTGCTGGCTTTTGACAGTCTGTCTAAAACTCTGTCAGAAAGCCTGACATCTTTTGGCTGAGATGTAAAACGAACATCTCTTCTTTAAAGATTTTTACAGCATTTTTCACATGTTCCTCAGGTTAACCCCTGTATCCTGGCCAAATTCTTTGTGTGCCAGTAGTTTCACTGAGGTACCAGAACAGCTTGTTAATCCCACTTTAAAACCAATATTCTCTGTAGCTGGCATGAAATGGCATGAATGGGAAAATCCATCCAGAGTAGGTGAATCACCTCTATGCATTTGGGGCCAGTTAAAAAGTTCAGTTAGCGCCGTCAGAGTCTACAAGAGTAAAGGAAGCGGGGTGGGGGGGAAATAAAGCCTTCCCTGTTTGGGCGTGACTTGGCCTCCCCATGTCTGGAGACAGTCACCAGTGCTTGTAACATCAGTATCCTGCTTAAAAAGGGAAAAGACAGGAATACTGATACTGGGGGCTGACTAGCCAGGTATGTGGACTCTTTTCCTGTATGAGCAGTGGCTCCAGCAGACTATGAAACGCATGGGTGCATTTGCTACTGAAAATAATTGACAGGCAAGAACTGCTGGCCTGAGCTGGGCATGTTCAAGGCTCAAACATTCATCTGTTAGCACGAGGAATCACTTGTAGCATTTTAACTTTTTGTTAGATTAAAAAAAAAAAAATCCTGGATTTCAGGTTGCATATTCAGCCATAAGGTTAGCGACAGGGAATTCATGGTGCTGTTGGTTTGCCATAAAATGTGAGAATGGATTCTCCTGAATTACCAAACAGAGAACAAAAATAGGCTCTTTGCACTTGAATTCTCACTTACCAGACTTGAGCTCTGCAGAAGATTCACTGATTTTTCAGTTCTTCTGTTTTGACACATTGTATAGCTCTTGTAGTCCTTGTTTCCAAGCACACTAAATCTGTTTCCACATCACAAAGCTTATCAGATCATAAGCCCTTTCACATGGCAGTGTTTTCCTAGTGGTAACGAAAGTTTTCCATCTATCTGACATACTCTGTGCTATACCAAGTACAACCAATCAGATTCATCTGGTGAGAAGCAGGACGAGAGTCCTCATGACATTATACCGTGTTAGCATTTCTAACCAGTTAAGCAGCTAGTTTAGAGGACCTTTTTATAACTTGAAAACATGCTTCCCCTGTATTCCTTGTTGTAGTGTTAGACTGTTATGGGTCCATCTGTGGGGAGAAAGCTCTGGAAATAGGTAACTTAGATACAGTCTTTGACATCCAGTTTTCTAGCTTTGCACAAATGCTCATTTAAAGATACGGAAGACACATTAGAAGAGTGACTCGTACCTCTGTTTCTTCATGAAGGCTACTACACTCAGATCTCCACACTGGCGGACGTCCAGGAGAACGTGATGGAGTACCTGCATGTGCTTAGCCGTCCCATGGTCATCAACCACGACCACGACATTATCTGGACTGAAGCCTACATGGACAGCGCGGTAAGGACCTGCAGCACAAGCCTTTAGTCAGCAAACAGCAGGGCCTATGGGCCAAACTGGCAAAGGTGTTAGGTGCCCAGCTAGTACGTTAGGCATATAACTTGTCCTAGCTTCCCGTCCAAATATCTTATGTATATCAGAATCTAAATAAAGTCCTGAAACTTATTTAAAAAATTTATTTAAAACCGGGAGTTGGTCGACTGATAGAAATTACTGGTCTCTGGCTCTGCTGAGACAGACAATATTTCTTTTCTGCTCGGTCCTGGAGTTCAGATGTATATGCAGGTTCAGGTCTGAACCTGCAGTGACCCAGGAGCCCAGGAGTAATCACACAGGCACAGAATGACTTAAGTAGCGCTTCTGTGAAAGCAGGTTATCGTCTAAAGGATTATTCACAGGAAAGATTATTTACAGCTCAGGATACAGGTCACAAAGATTTATCTCCTCCAGTCCAGTAGCTAACTGCATACTGCTTGCCACTCAGAGATACAGATCTCAGTTTGGGAAGCAGGCTCGCTCTTTCATTCCTTGGGCTAGCAAGACCAAACATCACCGCAGTGGCCCTGTGCGTAGCCCTGTGGGTAAAGGACATCGCAAAGTACCAGTCAGCACTCCCAACTCCCCTTGCTTCATCTCAGGCCTGTCCTATGGGAAGACTTAAGACATTTGGACCACGAGCAGGTGCGGGTGTTGTGTTGCCAAGGCAGCTTGGAAATTCAAAGGAGTGAAGGGAAGGACAGAGTAGACCGCCAGTGAAGGAGCCTTGCCCTGCACTTCCCTAAATAGAAGATGTTCTTCAGTCTTCATCTCCATCCCTTTCTACACTGCAGAAAGAGAAAGTTACAGTTTTTTTGGGGCTCTCTGTGCTTTCAGAGAGAAAAAGTTTTTTCCTGCGCTGGACTTTTCACCCCAGAGAACTGTCTGCATAAGTGTGACAGAGCTGACTACAAGTCAGATTCCCCTCTTCCAGAGACAAACCTGAGGTCTCAGGACTGTTTATACTATCTGAGGGGGAAAAAAAATCTTCTAGGAACATTGAGAAAGTACAGAATCCCATTGTGGGACTGAAGTCTGACACAGGTCTGGCCAGCAGTAGCTTCAGGGGGTTTGCCACAGCCCTGGGGAGAACCCAAAGTTTTCAGGTTTAAGATCCATGGCGAGAAATCCGAACTCTCTGAGCTGGAGTAAAACTAGGGCTACAGAGCTTAGCTTTGTAGCAAGGTGCTGTGCTCTCACAGGAAGAAAGTGTCCCTCACCTCTGTTCTGTGGCTGACCATTGATGCTGCAGCCATGGTACACTAGGTCTGTAAGGGTGACGTGGGGATGTCTTCTGCTGCAGTAGCGGTGCCAAGTGAAAGCTGGGGACATGGTACTTGAGTGTGCTAAGCAAAACTTCCAGAAATGCTACTACCTACTCAACAAGTTTATTCTAAGAGCAGGCATGCCACCCCTGGCACTGGTGTACGGTGTCACACTTCCCAAGGCAGCCACAGGGATTTGTTTGCTGCACTTGTTTTGCTGCATCTCTTTTCTTACCTCTTGGCTTGGCTTGCCATTCACTTCCTCTGCCCCAGCCTCTCCCATCTTTGACTCATTCCCCCATTCATGTATTCATTCATCTGTTCATCCATGTCTCTCACTAGCTGCCACAGTCTGAGGAGGTAACTGCACCCTTGTGTTTTGTGACCGTGTTGTTTCCCTTGTGCCAGTTGGTGTGTCAGTGCCAGTGCTCACGGCCACAGCTGGCCTGTACATCTGGAGGGGGGTGGGAGCTGCAGCGCTGAAGGAGCTCTCTTACACTGGCAAAATGAGAAGAGGAAATGCTGGATGTACTGGAGAGCTGTGCTGTTGGTTCAGAGTAGGTCTGTGTTGTGCTGTAGCTTAGTTCACTGAATCTCTTTTTCCATGTGTCCAGTAAGCACCAGAGTTTACTTGCTGTGTGTTGGTGTGAGTGTTGCTGTGAATGGGAAGTTTCCATACAGAATCATCCAGACCAGTAACTCAAGATAGCAGGCTCAAATCTCTATCAAGCAACTGCACAAATTATTGACTGGCTCCTTTGTGGCTCCTAGCATGTACAGTAATGGAGACAGGAGCTCATTTCTTGCCTCAACCAAATGAGAGATGGAAGGGGGATGCTACTGCCATTGAGGAATTAGGTTCTTTTGATAGCTAGGCATGTTTAGGAGGCTCCTTTGCATGTGTCTTGCTTGTTTTACCTCCTTTCCTACGTGTTTTTAGAACATCTGTCTTCTGCAGTACTGGGAGCATCTGTTACCCCATTACGTGTGCATGTCCTGTATCCCCTGTAAAGATAGCTCACCATGTTGTATCTGTTTGGATTGTGATTTTGCCTCTGTTTTTCCTAAGCTTAGATGCTTGAGTAACAAGTATATATAAGCAGGCTCTGTGTATATTTGTGCCTTTTAAATATTTGACTGTGGTGTTTCTCATTCATGGTATTCATGTGTTTGCAATATAGATGATATCTTGTTTGTGATTTTGCTCATATTTGTGTTGCTTTTCTCTATTCTGTGCTCCTTGTGTTGGTGGTTTTTACACTTGTTGCATAAGTGCTCATGTCTACGCTCCCAATGAGTGGCGGATATAAATTGTGCCACCACTTCTCCAGGTTCCTGTCTCTTCATTAAAACAGCTTTTTAATCTCTCCTTCAACATATTTCACTGGCTTTCATCCCATCCTCATCACCCCACACAAGCAAGCATCCATCCTACAATCCTCTTGGATACAGAGTATTGAAAAGTGCTGCCATCTGTTTTTAGAGGGGTGTGGGAGGCAAGGAGGCAGCTAATTGTAATCAACATCTGGGGTCCTTGGGAATTCCAGTGCCTTTCGTTCGGGTTATCTGTGGTATTGCATTTGCTAACACACAGCTCGTTGTTCTGTGGCAGCTCTTTGCATCTCAGGCTCAAAGTCTGTTGCTCATGACAACAGTGGCTATGCCAGTCTTCAGCAAAAAGAACGAGACGGTGAGTGCAACGTGGGCTTTGGTCTCCTTCCAGCAAGCAGAGGTGAAAGGATGCAGTGGACCTTTGCGGGGTTTTAAAGCCAATGGGTCTCTGAGAAGAGAGCCAGCCATTAGGGACTGCGGTAGACCTCTGGCAGAATGGGCGGCCATAATTTATCTGACAAAATGATAGTCTGTCATTTCCTCTGAATGCTGTTTCTTCAAAATACACCTTAAATATGACAGTTCTCCCTGTTTTACCCCTTCCATTTTCAAACTGAGCCTAATTCACAGACCTATAAAGTTTCAGGCTCAAAGAGATCATTACCTTGTCTAGTCTGTCCATTTTATTGCAGACCTTTACATTTCATAGATATGGTCCTTCATGAGCCAAATAACCTGTGTGTTGGCAAAAGTGTTATTGAAGAAAGGCATCCAGCCTCGAGCTCTTCATTGTGGTTTCTCACTCTCCATTAAAAAATGGTGTCTAAATTCCACTTTCAGTTCGTCTGACCTCACCTCCCTGTCATAATGGCTTTCTCAGCTAGATTAAAAAGCCTGTACCCTTTGGTATCTTTTCCTGGGAAACATCTTCTACACTGCAATAAAGTCAAACCTGTCTATTTTTGATAAGATAAAAAGGTTGAACAATTTATGTGTCTCTGATAAGGGCATTTCCTCTGAGTTTTGAAGCCCTTTGGACATTCTTTTCCATACCATTCCTAGTTTCTCAGCATCCTTTTAAAATGTTGGATGGTTCCTTACCATTGCGGTACAAGGGATAAGCTCTTCATCCAGGTCCTGCAAACAATTGTCTGCCTTCCTTAACCTCTACTAGCGCAGTGCTACAGTGGGAACCTGTGTGTCATTTTTCTGTTGTGCTCCCCAGATGCTTATTAAAGCAACCAGATCCCAATTTTGTGGGAATTTCCTGCATTCCTTTTTCCCAGTTTAACAATTTTGCATTTGGCTTTCGGTTTAGCTGACCCAAGTTATCAATTGATCCATGTTGTTTTGCATGATTGCCTTGTCCTTATTGTTACTTACACGTACTGAATGCAGGGTTTCATCCTCAAAACTTGTTTTCAGTGATTTTATATTGCTTCTGAATCATAGTAAAAAATGCTGGCTAGTATTGGGTAGAAATACTCCTCTCCATAAACACTGGAGAAACCTCTTCAGGCTTTTTGAGATATGTTAGTTGGTTTTGAATGAACATATTCACACAAGCGTAGAGAGGATATGTGAGAGACTAGTGGGAAGGCAATAATGTGTATTCAGGTAGAAAACTACCCAGGTTTTGCTTCTGAAATGGAATCTCCTTTGTTTTTAAGCGATCTCATGGCATTCTCCTGGGTGTGGTGGGCTCTGATGTACCACTGAGGGAGTTGTTAAAACTTGCTCCGCGGTATAAGGTAAGACTGAGATAATGCAATTTGTTATGTTGCACAGCAAAGTCACTAGTCATTCTTCCATGGGCATGACTGAAAAATCATTCCTCTGCCTGTAGGAAGAACTATGAGTGTAAAGCAAGAGATGTTGGATGCAGCGATGTATGGTTTCCATATAGCACATGGGAAATGATTTACTCCTAGAAGCTCTTAGGCTGCTTCAGAAACACAAGGACTGGATGATCCAGTAGACTGGCAACAGGTCATGGAGCCTTTGCATGGTCACCAATCTAGATCCCTCAGAGATGATACAGATCTGACAGCCTATCTCAGACGAATTAAATTTTTATATCCAGTTCCCAGTGGACAAAATCTGCCATTCCAGCTGGCAAAAAAATAAACTAGTTTCACTGTCAATATTCTTAGCAGAAAAAATGAGGACTGAATGGACTACAGAGACCCAACTTTTCTGTCATGCCTAGAGGTTTCTTTCTCCAGACCAGCATGAAGATTTCTTGGCAGGACAGCGTACAGGAAGTTGGCTCTCACTCGCTTGTGCTGTACCTAGATAGAGCATTTGCTCTCCAGTAGTGTTAGTCCAACAACTTTCCATTAGCTTTATGTTCCATATATCTAAAAAAACATGTTCATCCATAGAACTGCCCCCCAGAGATGCACTGTTTAGTTTGGTTTCTGCTGTAAATTCTGTGCAGTGACGTTTTGTTCAATCAGTCTGCACACCAGGAAGCAGCAAGCATATCAGAGGATCACCATGAAATCAGGCAATTTGAGCCATCATTTCAAGTTTTCAGTTTCTCTTAAATAACTATCAGACAACTACTACCAGTTAGGCAGTTGTCCAAAATCTGATTGCTGAAAACTCACAGGACTGAAAGTGCTGTCAGAAGCTATGAATTTGTGTGGCACTTCCAGATGTGGATGCAAGGCAGACCATTCTCATGGAGCTGTAGGAAATGATCCTTCAGGCATCCCAGGAACTATGAGTGTTGGGGTGTGTTCACTCAGCATGCAAAAGCTAGCTGGTTTGAGTCTAGGGGAACCTTGTCTAGGAGCTTCAGTTTTTATAGATACTTATTTTCCCTAAAAGACTAATAGCTTTTCATCTTCCTCCACACCATTCAAAGGCCATGTGTCACAATAATCTTTTTTTCTGGGCCAGGGAGGGACACTCTTCTTTCCTCCAAGCAGTGCCAGGGAAGGAGGGAAAATTATTTGAAGGATTTCTTTACATCAGAGGCAGGACACAACTTCCCAGAAGCTCTTCCAACTCCAGACCAGTTTGGAAATCTAAGATCCTCAACTTGAATCCCTTGGCATATGGGTTAGAAAGGACCAGTTCCGGAGTTACACCCCTTGAGAGCTCATACATTTATGAGTACGCTTACTGGGCTGGGAAATTTCAGCTTTAATAGGCCAACAAGGAAGTGTGCTATAGTCCTGATCCAATGTCTTTGTTTTGTTCTTGCCACGCTGAGCTGAGCTCAGAGTGCTTTGCATAACTGTTTCACGTAGAGAAAGTCCAAAGTTTTGATCTGGGATGTGTGAAATACAGAACTCATTCCCTCCAAAAAGGCACAGACGGACTGTAAATTACTTCCCTCCCCGCTTCCCTACTGTTGTCCCTCCAGGATGGTCTCTGTAGGAATATAACGTTGCAACATTTTTTGAAGATAGAAACCTTAGCCATTCTTGTTTCCCTTGAGACACCTATTGTTTTGGCAAGTGAAGGCTATCAGCAGGTTTTTAGCAACTCAGGGTTTCACTGGAATTTGTATTATATATGGGCTTGATCTGAGTAATTGCTTTCTCGGAAATCTCTTGCCAATCAGGTCAGCCAGTGTCTGCTCTTGTTAGATTATGCTATTCCTTAAAAAGCATTTTAAGACTACAGGCTTGTACTATTGGCCTAGGCTAGGTCTGGTCTTGCCAACACCGAAACATAATGCAGAGCCCCTGTGAAGACCAACTGGGTTTCCAGGGAAGCCATCTGTGAGATACATATAGTCACTTGTTCATTCACTGCTCTCTGCATATGTAGTGATGGGCATACAGACCTGTCACCGCTGTTTCTGTACTGTTTACAACATTCCCCATCGTTGCCCATTTTATGTGCAGTGCTGCTGTGCCTGCTGTGGAGGGTTTATTCTGCCTCTGGGTGGTAATTGTCCACGAGGACAATCAGACTCTAGGAGGGCATCTTTTTCTGAATGTGTACACAAATCAGCTACCTGCCCATCCCTTTGTACATCCAACCATAGTCAGCCTGCTCAGACAGACCGGCCAGAGATCCAGAGATAAATGGTTTGGGATGGACCCTGTTTTCTGCTGGCCAATACCTTTAAAAGAAAAATATTTCTGAATATTGGTGGAGCCAGGGTGTCAGTGGCACCCATTACACGGCAGTGTTTCTAGCTAAAGCACTAATTATTCTAATGCCTCTTTCTCCAGCTGGGTGTTCATGGATACGCCTTTCTGAACACCAACAACGGCTACATCCTTTCACACCCAGACCTCCGTCCTTTGGTATGTATAGCTGTGAATTTGAGAACCTTTGCTTACTTGGAAACAATGGCTTTCAGGGATGCTCCTGATTTCTCATATTTTATTGAGCTGTGAAGGCTACCAGGCTCTGATATATAGACACCCAGGAGCATGAGGGCCAGAGAAATCAATTCCATGTACATCGATGTATATATGCACACACACGTGTATGAAGTGTAAGGCACCCTGCCCGTCTGTTCTCCATACGAGTGCATGTGAGGGCTGTATTTGTGTGCACTGGCCGTACTGTGGGTGCGCATGTATCTGCATCCATGCAAAGTTTCACTGCCGGGCTGAAGAAACAATTCCCCTCACTCAGGCATATTTCCTACAAGAAGATTCAGCATGAGCAGTACCCCAGTAACAGCCACCCAGCAGCTGTAGTGTTGGACATTTGGGGAATCTGAGGCTAGCAGGGTCCAGTACCACAAATCTTAGTAACATGGAAAGTCAAAGAATTTAGAGGCAAGCAGGCTGCAAAGACCTTCTAGAACTTGAGGGAGTGGACAAAGGGACAACGTTTCTCCCTCACAGAAGCCACCTGAAGCTCCAGGCCACATATCTGTCTGCAAAAACGTAGCTGGCCTCATTACTCAGATATCCAGGCACACAATGATTTTATATTTCATACACATGTTTGTCAGCACAAATCCACCTGTGCACAGCTGCAAGTGTTAGCATGGTCACCAGCAAGAGAAAGTGCCACCACAAAGCTTCACAGTAGCTGTCTTCAAAAAGGCGGCTTTGCTCAGGGAGACCAGAGGTATAGGCAGTTACTTCATTAGGTGAAGAGAAGGGACACATCATGATTCCAGGATGGGGCAAGGCAAAGCTAGGCAACGGCACTGCTTTATCCTCCACCTGAAATCGGGTTCCCTTAGTCTGCTTCACACCTTTTCCTTAACCTGGAAGATTACAGGGAAGCAGCGCTCTTGCATCAGTTAGTCCTAAGTGAAAAGTCTGCCTTTCTGTCAGTGGAGTCAAAACCTAATTCCCATCAGGAAAGACCTCCTGCTGGTATTATAGTGTTAGTGGGATTACACTCAGCTGTGGGAAAAAAATGATTTCCTGGAGGCAAGTATATTGTACTGATCTATTTAGAAAAATATTCTCACAAAGAAGGCTCTAGCCCTTACCTGCAAGTTTACTCCTGTAGCTCCCTGTCCCTTGCTACTGGATCAGCCTCTCCCACTTGAACTGTCCCAGCCCCACACTGCCTGCATAAAGAATTACATGGCATGGGGCCGAGAAGGCGCTTGCACCCAAATGCTGCCTTCCCAGGCAGAGAATAAATGAGACACACCTGTTTTTTGAATTAGATATTGATTCTTAAAGGGTTAGTTTAGGAAGTTATCTAGCCCCTTACTTGTCTATTTTTCTTTTTTTTTTTTTTTTAATAAACACCAGTATAAAGAAGGAAAGAAACTGAAGCCTAAGCCAAACTACAACAGCGTAGATCTCTCAGAAGTGGAATGGGAAGACCAGGATGAAATAGTGAGTATCAGAAAGTGAATTTAGTCTTTTTTTGTAGGCCCTTCTTTCTATTCCTTTGTGTGCCTGTATGGAAGGGGTGGGGGAGGAGCAGGCAGCAGGCACTCCTGTTCTTTCTGTGCCTGAGTGGCCCTGACTGAGACAGGAGAGAGACAGGCTCTCTACAATAGCACAAGAATGGTGCTCCCCTACAAAGTGCTTGTCTTCCTTCCCAGTATCAGTTTTCCTTTTCGTGGAATGGGGAGGGAAAATGATGGCAGGAAGAAGGAAGCACTTCGGAGGTGCTCCAGGGAGCCAGTCTGTGTGTACATGGCCCAAATGCTGCCTTAATACAAAGCCAAGATAGCTTAGGAGTATGTTGGTGTCCCATGATGTTACCCATACATATAGTATGTGAGATATAGCTGAAGCCACTCAATTAATGCGATCTGCAACAAGGAAGAAAGTGCATTCGAAAAGAGACTGAAGCTTGCAGTCACTGTTAATAATAGACAAAGAGGGACTTAGACACTGAGGAAAAACAGATTTCCAGAAACAACCTTATTGCACAGGTATGGAGGCTCTGAAAACAATAGCTGACTGGAGAGGAAAGATTAGAAAATATCTTTTCTACTGTCTTCTGAGCAAAATTATTAAAAAGTGATAAACCAGAAACAGCATGCACCTTAACAGCTGCACATTGCCGCGTTGCACAACTAGGGACCCAGATATAGTGAGAAGGTAGAGAGGCTCCTCTGTGGCTAGTTTTCTTTTACTCAGAAGGACTAGGAGAGAATAGATACTTAAGTTACTAAGATAAGAATTGAATCTGGAGTAAGATAGAATTAGCTGTGGGACACGTGCTTCTGGATTACAGGGGAGACTGCTGAGATAAACGGATCTGATGCTAAAGATATCCACTTAAACAGGTAGGACAAACAAATTGCCCAGCAAGAGGATCAAAGTAGCTACTGTCACTAGTGCAGGCCAAGTACAAAGGGCCACACCAAAAGAACCTGGGAAGTGGAAGAGTGGGAAATTGACAAACAAAACACAAGAGGACTGGGTGTGAAACGTGGAAAGCAAGACAACAATAAGAGGCTTTAAATGCAGTGAAACAACCAAGATGCAGGTTGCCAATGCCTTTGTGTGGGTTTGCTGACATCTAGTTCTGCTGCCATTGTAGTTTTATTTCTCATTGGAGCCACTTTTAGAGCTCCTCCTCTTTACCCAGTCCACTATTTTACAACAACAACAACCCCCCAAAAAATCCAGGAAATGAGAGGACTTTGCTTTGCTGTCATATTTATTTGGCTAGCAGCTTCCTGCCTGAACAAATAACACTGATACCTGAATGCAAATGTGATGCAAAGTGTGAGGTTTCTGTCTGTAAAACTATCCAGTGAAAAAAAAAGAAATGTCAAAAGAGGCATGAAAAACAAAGCCACTTTGTGTTCCTGTACTGCATCTTCCAGAAGAAAGATTGCAGTCACCGAAGGTACAGAGACATTCAGTGACGCGAACGGTATCTGCAGTGTGACTTCAGCAAGTCTAGAGACTCTCAAGATACACCCACTGCAGCAGAAAGCTGCCAACATTTCAACACTCAGATTTGCAGCTATGGTATTAGATCAATGACAGACTCAACATCAGTTGCAGTATAATCTCAGCAACACCGATAAGCAGCAAATTCAGACTGGAAAAATATGCCCAAGTGCTAATGATGTGTAATACAGCCAGCTGCTAAAAAGAAATCTAGGGGAGGGAAGATGGCACTGTCTGGAAAATACCAATAGTACTATCTGCAGCTAGGAAGCGAGGAAGTTTTGGCTTGCTTATAAAGCAACACAGGGATATTCTCAGTGTGAGGGGAAAAGGGAAGGGTCGAGGGATCCTTCTCAGTAGTCTAAGAGCTGTCGCCCAAACAGATTTTCTTCAGCCTTGTCAGAGTCACTGAAGAAGAAATTAGCCTGCGAGGATGTTGACAGTGAGTGGCAAAACACCTAGGTGTTGTGAGACCCCTCAGGTAAACTGTATGTCTGTGTTGGTTTGAAACCACACAAGTGGACAGGGAAAAGGAGTTGGCAGCACTCGCTGCCAGTGATGGGGATGGCACAGACTCATTGCCCTGGAGCAGGAGAACTTGCTTTTTGGGGTGTTGGGAACGAGCGCTTCAGCATGCACCGGACCACCCCTTCATCCAAACTCTACTACACGTTTTTCAAAGTGGAAGCCAGCTGTTGCCAGAAGTATTCTGCCTAAAAAGGACTGAGCATTATGGGGGCTCCCAGTCATCAGGACTGTAATTGACTTCTGAATGCCGGAAAAGCTATCGAGGAAGAAGCAGCAAACCTGGACTGTGCCACCAACCTACAGTCACTGCCGCCCGGGGGCTGGGCACAGGACAAGTAGCCTGCCCACAGCCTAACTGGAGCTGAGGAGATCCAAAGAGATCTCGGATGTCCACTGCTTTACTTCTCCACTGCCTTATGTGGCAACAAGAGATGCCTGACATTCAAGAAGATATGGATGAAGCAACAATATCTGAACTAAACCCACAGAAAATGCTGCAGGCTGTCAGACCAGAACAGAGAGTATGCCATGGCTCTGGCAGGCAGTCGAATGCTCTTAGCCAAAAAGGAGTAATAGTACCAGTCAGTGTTTTGATTTCCAAGATGTGGGCCTTGGGAAACACAAGCTTTATATTCTAGGTCTGTAAATAACCCACATCAAACAGCTATAAGAAACAGAACTGTGGCCTTGTAACACAAACGCAGTTGAGACTGGCCAGCACCTGAATAGAGGCCTGTCTCTGCAAGTAAGGAAGCAATTTGTGTGAATGGATAAGTTACTTCCCACCTTTTTTTTTTCTGTCCAGGCTGAAGCAATAGGCTGATATGCTCTGGCAGGCTGGATATAAAGTTAAAGCCTCTGCACTTGTGGAAAAATTTCCCTGGCTGTTTCTTGCAAGAGGCTGGGAGTCACTGTGAAAATTACATTTTGCCTTTGGAACCTGGATTGAATACAGCGGTCTTCTCACTGCCTACCCTGTTATCATACAGTCTTGCTTTGCCGTGTTAAACAGCTGCTTGGCTGCACCTCAGAAGTGGTGCTGAATACGGTTTATAATTTATACATCAGTTTTAAAAATGTCCGAGATCTTTGGAATCAGTCTGGGGGAGTTAGTGGGTTTCTCAGGTGCCTCCTCTTCCAGGCTCTCAAAGCACTCTGCTAATGACTTTCTGGCTGCCAAACGGTCAAGTCTGAAACTTGGACTGGCAATTTCATAGCTTCCAGATCCTTTCCTCTCACTAAAAAGACATATTAACAAGCTTTCAGCATAAGCAATTATTATTCTGTGTCACTTATCGGCCTGACTGAACAACGATTCTGACCACTGAGACCAGCTTCTCAGTTTAAAAGAAGCAAGAAAGAGCAGGGGGCGGGGGGGAACCCAGTCACTCTTTTCTGCCAGCCCCTGTTCATTAATGACAAGTGGGTCTATTAATTCCTGTCCTGCCCTGCCTGGAGACGCTAATTAATCTTGTTCACCTCTGCAGCTGAGAACTGCCATGATCAATGGGGAAACGGGCTACCTCTCTATGGATGTGAAGGTCCCTGTGGATAAAGGGGTAAGAAATTATCCTTCTGTTCAGGTCACAAGAGAGAGGGGATGCGAAACGGGCGCTGAAGAACCATGAAGGATGCGGTTTTAATGCTCAGCATTTCTGAGTGTGAGGATTTTATTGTTTCACCACATATGTAACACATGCACTAAAGACATAAAATAGCATTGTTAGAAGAGCTTTTTATACTTACCGACATTCTGCTCTTACAGAGGCACTGGAAACGCCTCACAGCTCCCTACTTCGTCCAGGCAAAGACAAAATCCATGTTGTTCATTGTTTATAGGGCTGTGAAACGAATTTGAGATCTTCAAGAGTTTAGAATGGGGAAAGACTATGCTGGGCTGACCGAGACAGGGAGAGTTTTGGAGGCTATTTTGCAACTCCCTTTCCCTACCCAAAAACACTCATGAAAACTTTGTCCCTCACTCTGTCAGAATGCAATTTCCTTCATCCGGGTCCAGGATTAAATTTCTATGCAAATATTTACAGATGTTTTATGAAAAGTTCTAGTGAAATGGAGACTTTTGAACGTTCCCTACCAGCTCTAATGTAGGGTTATACATCTTCCCTTGGAATCAGTGCAAAATTGTCTTGTATATTTACTTTCACTGGTACTTTTTCATTCAGGTTTATTTAACACTCCTAAAGATTTTGGCTTTCATCATTTCCTGTTAGGAAGTATTCCAGAGTCCTGCAAGTTACACTGCCCAGGAGTCTTCCATATTTCAGGAAAATTTTCCGTCTTTTATAGGGAGCATTTTTTTCAGTGATCAGGCTGGCTGAACTGCTCCCATGCTAAGCCACAGTCAGCACAAATTCCAATAAACCGACTGCTCACAGCCACTGCTGAAATTGTGCCATTTCCTAATGAAGACACCCCTCCGTTTCCTCTGAATGGTTGTACTGCTAGATCTTGTAACTAAATTCTCTTTCTCTATTCTTGGTGTTTGCAACTACCAGGTACCTGTCAACGGCTTTGCCCTTCCTCTCTTGGGTCTTGCCAACATCTACGTTGGAAATAGTTTCCAGTCCAAGCAGTTCAGCAATTATTTTTGTTCCCTTTGTCTCTTGTGTCATTTCTGGTACACGAGTACCAGGGCTTCACTGAACTATTTGAGTACTGTTTCCCTGTTGCTCTGCAGAGAGCATCTATTCTCTGCGATGGGATATTTCTGAACAGGGAGCCCCAAATCTCCTTTCTGCTGTCCCTTCAATTTTTTCTCCCTCCCATAGCTTCACCAGAACAGCTGCCTTGGTTTCCATGTTTCTTAGCTGTTTTTTCCAGTTGCCATTTTCCCACTCCTTTTTGTCCAGTCTTTCTAATTTTTAGGGCTGTTGGGACTTTTTCTCAGTATGCAGAGAAATGTTGGTTTATTTTGTCTTACAGATCACTGTACGTAAGGGCTCCTAAGACACACTCTGTCTGTTCCTCTCATTAGATCACTTTCCTTCGATGTCATGTTGTTTACTGGGTTTTTTTGCTTGCAGTACTGCAGCTGGTTCTCACTCCACATCTTATTTAAGCCCACTTTAACTGATTCTTTAGAATAAAATTTCATGAGAAGCTGTTTCAACTGCTTTATATAAACCCAGATACATTGCATGTCCTTTATTCCCTTCATCCATTACCTTTGTTATTCTGTCAGAAAAGCAATCAGGGTTTTCCAGCAAGATCTATTCTTTGTAAGTCTAGATTGCTTATTTTGCTAACTTATCCTCTTTCTCTGTCTCTGTGCACCCTCAATAACATTTCTTCTGAGTCACCCAAAGATACCTTTTTGGTTCACTATTTTGGGATGTCTTTCTGCTCCCCTACTCAGGGAAAAAAGATAACAAAAAGTAGCCTTGGTAAGAGATATTACCTGTTTTATTCTGCAACTCTGCAAGTGTTATGAAGCATAATATGAGACTGAATCTGAGTATGTGACAGTTTTACTATTATCAGAATACACACGGAGTGAGGACCAGAAGTGAAACTTAGCAATTCCCACTTGTACTCTGCTAGCTGATGAAGCAGAGCAGCGTTGAAACAAAGAAAGTGCTGACAGAGCCTCGAAACAAAGAGAATGAGGCAGTGAGATGGCAGAGAGAAGGGCTGAGTGAAGGGGACAGAAATTATTCTGTCAGACATGTAAACGTTGATTCCCCAAGTTGATCTCAGGAAGGTACTGATAGTGAAGTGAGGTATAGAATGGAAAACAAGGACCAATGACAAGGGGCAGTTGTTCAAGAGCTCTAGTATTAAAAATGCCCTTGCTTGCAGCTAGGGTACAAAAGGGTTGCGACTATGAAAGCAAAAGAGTGAGGATGTGGGTAGAAGCTGTGGCAAACCACTGATAATGGCATTAGCCAGGACTGGCTGCCTAGTACAGTGACAACAGCAAAACTGGAAATACATGTATTCCCAGACCACAGGTGCTGGTAGTCAGCCATCCTACCACTGTGCCAACAAGCCCATGTTCTTGTCTTCTCCCTTGCTCTGTGCTATGTAGCAAAGTCCTGCCTGATCATCCTCAGCCCTGCTTGGCTCAAGGGTGCCTCTGCTTCTCTTCCCTCCAGCGGTCTTGGGGAGGGCTGCCCAGCCATCCCCGCCCTCTGCCCAAACAGAGGTTTGCCCTCCCTCCCACAAGGCGCAAGTCCTGAGTGGCTTCGTGTGCAGAAGACAGGCAGGTCAGGGGAACAAAGGATGAACAGAACAAGCCCTGCTGAAGGAAAGGGTGTCAGAGTAGTAGCACCTCTGGGCCATTTTCTGCTGCAACCTTTCTCCCAGGAGCAGGCCTACACCCTCAGGTCTCCTTGTCCCACGTGCCTCCCCCCCTCTGCCATCAGATCAAACTGGCAAGGAAAGGGAGGCTTAATAGCTCTTGTACCTTGCCCACAGTCACCAAAACACCACCACGTTCCTTGGGGGTATCACAGCACTTTCGGAAGATCTCAGCTCAGCAAAAGAATCAGAGCCTGTTGCTCAGCAGTACACAACTGCCACGCGTGGAAAGAGAGGGGAGGGAAGGGGTTGAGCAATCTGCCACCTCCTCACCTAACAATAATGCCCATCTCCATCAGCCCATCCGCTGTGTGCACAAACTCGGGGCACACTGTGGAGCTGGCGCTGGCTCACCCTTTGTGCCTCGCTCCACTTCCACCGCCGTGCGGCTTAGGCAGGTTAGAGCAGGCGCGACTTTCCCTGGGGAACACTGAGTTTTCTGTGTTCACTCCCTGTCTCCCACACACATCCTCTCACCTCGTTTTCAGACCGGGGCTGGGATTTTAAACATATTAGGGTTCATATACTGGCATAAGGGTTGGATAGAAACTTTCCAAACACTTTTCTCCTTTGGAAAATAGTTCCACTGAAATCAACACTTTCCTACAGGAAAAGGCCAGTCTGGCAAACAGCTGAAGTTCTGAAGCAGCTTTCAATAATCTGAAATGTCTTCAGTTGAAATGTCAGCCTGAAAAAAATATTTTCATGTGAATCAAAACGGCTTGGATTTGAATCAGCACTTTTGTTTAATTCGAAAATGTAAATTGTTTCTTTTACTGATGTTTTCTTAACAAAATTGGAATATGCTAATGTTTTGTCCCAGTTTGGCATGAAAGCAAATGTCAGGAATCTCAGCATTTCCCACAGGAGGGGGGAGACTCGGCCCCAGCTGCCCACCCACACAGTGGGTAGGTTTGCCATCCTGCCTCTCCTCCAACCCCACCTCTCCTTCCCACCTGCCCCACCGAGCCCTACTCCTGCTGGGCATGATGATGATGTGCAAAGCCATCAAGGTTGCTCTGTACAGCAAAAGAGCAGCAGGGCCCCAGCGCGTTGGCTCAGAGGGTGCAACAGGCAGGGCTGCTTCCCCTCACCCCTTCCTGCAGCCTGTGCGGGAGCCCCAGAGCAAAGAAAGGCTTAACTGAAGCCCTAGATGGAAAGACAGAGTGGCTGCCTGGATCCTGAAAGTCACAAGTTGCTGAATATGCTGAATACTGCACATTCATCCCCGGCTCCAGCCAGCCCTAGCAGGGTGTGAAGTGTTGGTAATGATCAACTGCTTTCGCTTAGCCTTGGGGACTTATATCCCAGGTCCCCATCATCACTATGCTCTTGGTCTGTCAGATGGTCTCTCACTTTCTTATTCATGCTCTTCTTCCAGAAACGAGTTCTCTTCCTCACCAATGATTATTTCTTCACGGACATCAGTGGCACACCCTTCAGGTGAGCAAGGACTCGCATGACACCAGTACAGTGTATCAGAAGTCCTGTCATCAGGGACAGCAAATTGGTCCCTTTTCTTCATAAAACTGGCTATGATTCATGAATAGAGCAGTGTGAATAACTGACAACTTTGTTCCTGTAGCCATTAAAATACTGCTTATGGTCAACTCAAAAGGAATATTATGATTTATCTGAAGTTCAGGGTCCTTAGGTGAAGCACGTTGTTTCATTTCAGAGGAATGAGACATCTTCAGTTTTCAGTTCCAGTGAATACGTTTTATGTTCTGCTGTATGGCTCTACACAAAACTTTGTTACAAACTGAAAATTATAAAACACCACATAAGAAATCTATTAATTTTTTTTTGTTTTTTTCCCCAGCTGAAATGGTTTGAAATTGGCATAGATGTGAGAAATGTTATTGTTGACCTGAACCTACAACGTTTGCAAAAAAAATTGTCACCAAAAAATGCCTCATAGCTCTACAGACAGGTTCCTTAGCCTCTTGTACTGAAATCGGATCTCACTTAATCCTCTTTTGATGATGTTCTTTTCTTTAATAGCTGTGGAGGGAGTTAATGTCTTTAAGGGTTGTAATTGCAGGGAACGCAGTGTCATGTTTAGGGATTACTCCTCTCCTTGCTGACAAGCCCTCTGTTTTCCTTCCTGCCTGCAGCCTGGGTGTTGTGCTCTCCAGGGGACACGGGGAGTACATTCTGCTGGGGAACACTTCAGTGGAAGAAGGTAGGTTAATCCGGAACAGCCACGCTGTCCTAAGGGACAAAGTAGCTACTCTGAACTTCCCTGCACCACTTCTCCTTCTGCCTGTCTGCCACCCATCTGAATACTCTGTGTATTATCTGGTTTTAGGTTTGCATGACCTGCTCCAGCCAGACTTGTCTTTAGCAAATGAATGGTAAGTGGAGGAAATCCTGTCAACGACACAGGACTTTGTCATGAGATTTTGGCAAAGTTCTCAGCAATTTGGCTTGACTTTTCCACCCTCTGCGGCCTAGAGAAAAGCAGTGTTGTGTGTTGTGCAGGGGCTGTACCAGGAAAGACCTGAATGTCTCCAGGCAATTCAGTTCCACCTTGTCCTTTGGGAGATCCCACCAAGGCCTGGCACATCCCTCTGCTAAGAAACATCTCCTGAGATTTATTGTCAATCTTCTGTGCTCAAACTTATTTTGTTCCTCTTCGTGTTGCTCAGAAATGTGCTACAAAACCTACAGTATGTCAGACCTGTCAGGAAATTTTGTTGCGAGCTTAGCGAGAGATTGAAATGCTTTTTTAAATCCTAGCTTATTTTTGGTTGGCATTCTTCTGAACTGAGGCTAGACCTAATTTCTAGTGAACATGGAGATGATTTACAACCCCTGTTTCAATAGCAAGCATAATTTATGTTTTTGCTTGGTTTGGATGTGAAACAGGGTGAAGCATGGCACTTTCCATTTATTGCTGTGCGGTTTGGGATTTTCATGAACCCAACATTCGGTTACATTCAGGCACATGAACCCAGTCTGAATCAACGCCAAAATAACTATATTCAAGAAGCCCTGCAGCCCTTCACACCTCTCATTACGCTGTCAAGTTTCACAGGCAGCACATTTGAGACACAAGCAGTGACTTCTCCTTCTTCTACTCCTAACTTGGGGTGTGAGCTTACCACACTTTACATATTCATTTCTCTTAGACTTCTCTCATAAATCACTCCTTTCAGCCCCTTTATGAGTTGTAATTCTCTCTTATAACCTCTTCCTCTTCTTTGTCCTGACAACAAAATGGTCAGAATTGGAAGCAGGATTAGTAGGTTGGTTTCTTTTATCATTTGTAATACATTCTCCCACTTCTCCCCAAACTGTGTCCTGAGGGTCCTGCAGCTGTGTCCCTTTGGGACAGCTTTTGTTGCCACTGTATCACACTGCAAGATCATTCCTCATCTCACCCTTTGCTTCTCTGTCTCTTGCTTTTTCTGCTCCCCGTTTGGTCTTACTCACATTGCACGACCCTCTGCTTTTCAGGTCTCTTCATCACATTGTTATTGTTTAGGTAGACACAGGTACACATCTTACACAACATATAATACAGATAACGGCTGGAAGGAATTGAGACTACTATGTTGCATTGTGAGCTTATGCTGGAGAACGTAACCGCAGCCCTGCTAAGTGCAGCACTCAGATTAATTGGTGCTTGGTTTATTGGTAGGGTTTGACTTACAGCCACATTGTTTGAGTGGGCACGGCATGCCGCAGAGGCAAAATCTTTGCAGCCCAAGCTTTCTTGCTGATTTTTTATTTGCAGTTATTATTTTCCAGGAGCATTTAATTGGCTGTGGTTTCTCTTTGCCCTTGTGGGCTTCTTCTCCCCTCCCCACTAGGATTTACTGCATCACCGACATTGATCCGGACCACCGGAAGCTCAGCCAGCTGGAGGCTGTGATCCGTTTCCTCACTGGAGAGGAACCTGACCTGGAATGTGAGTCCCAGGCACTGAAAGGGTCCTGCTGGGGTTTTCCTGTACCCATCACGGGGGAGAGGGGACTGGGACAGACTGGTGGCAGACTGAGCTCCTGTGGCACCTGCTCACATGGGCAGGACTGAACTCAAGCCCAGCTTAATTCACATGTGGAAATGAGCTGAGGATCCACTTCCTTGTCTCTGTCAGAGGATTATTTTTTTTTCGATTTCAAAGCTATCATATAACTCAGCCTTATTGAAGGTATCAGCATAGGAAATACTGAAAGATGAAAGGCTTGAATGGAGCTTGGTGGGGGCTGCACACCAAGTTTAAGACAGACTGACCAGCTGGGCCAGAGGAGGCGACGGTAGGAGGAGCCAGGGAAGCTGCTGTGACTACTCTGCTCCCCAGGGCCCCAGCCAGCATCCTCTGAGGGCTGCATGGTCCCGTTTAGACAGATGGGTCTTTCAGAACAAGGATTATTAATTTTGTTTTCCAAACACAATGGGTAACTGATTCAGGGAAAAAAAAAAAAGGTGTTACAGAATGATTATCTTTCCTGCTCCCCCTGCTGCTCATCCCTTGTACCAGGTCCCATTCCCCAGGTGATGTGTAGCCATGCAAGCAGCCGATATAGCACCACTGCAGAGTGGGATCTCTGTCAGGGGGCAGAGGTGGGCGGCTGTGCATGGGAACTCCCTACAGCAATTTAGCTTTAGGATGCCCTTCAGGACCACCTCGCCCTCCATGGCTTCAGCCCCCTTAGCTGTGCCAAGTACAAGCTTTTGCTTGTAATGCTCCACCTGATCATGGGGTTTCAGGCTCCACCCTGAAATGGGGTTTTAGAGTACATCATTTAGTACATGATGATATCTTGTCCCCCTCCTAAACACCTCTCAGTTCCAGTCCAGAGTGGATTAGACTGGTAGCCTAGACTGGCCTGAGCATCTGGTGGGAACCAGGACAGGACAGTGTTTTGTGAGACTTACAGAAAGGAAGGAGGGCTAACAGACAAGCCAATGAGCACAAGGACAGAGTAGAGGCCATGAAGAAGTCACTAGTGGTTTTGATGAAAGCTTCTTGAGTGGAATGGGGTGGCTGGTGTTCTCTCTACTGGGCACCCAGAAGAAAGGTCAAGGCAGGGATTTGAGGCAATGGCTGTGGACAGCCTCTTCAATCGAGGAGTGAAGGTCTGATGAATTGAAAGCCTCTCGCTTGCCCACACTTTCAAACCCAAACCTTTCCACTGAGTTTGCAGGGGAACCAGTCTGATGGTCTTAGCTCTAACATCTGTCCCTGGGGTCTCTGCCATCCAGGGTGGTAGGTCCTGTTCTCAGCCCTGTAACAGGAGGCCTCTTTTTGTGCCACTTTGCTCCACTGTCCTGGCCAGACAGATGCTCCTTAACAAGGGACTCTCCCAGACAACTAGGGAGGGACATGTCTTTCTCTCCTGATTTTTGTTTTGCCTTCTTCTTAGGTGATGAGGAGTTGGTCCAGGAAGTGCTGTTTGATGCAGTGGTCACCGCACCCATGGAGGCCTACTGGACAACACTAGCCCTCAATATGTCCATGTAAGTGTGTGAGAAATAAATATAGATAAAACACCATTGAAGATGCACCTCCAGATGCTATGGGCTTATGCAGTGCCCAAAACAGTCATAGACCCTTGCATAGCATATACGAAACTTTAGATGTAGCTCAAAAAGCTGATAGAAATAGCTCAAGAGCTTTAGAAATAACTCAAAAAGCATCTCTCAGGAGTGGACTCCAGTAGGCTGGGCCTTCTCAACACAGCCTTTAGTTTGGTGAGAGGTTTTTTGGTAATGCAACATTAACACGACACATGTCTGAGTATCACTGGAGGACAGCAGTGATCCAGATGTGTCACTGCAAGGGGTGTTCAGTACCAGTTCTTTGCAGCACCTAACTCAGATGCAGTGCATTTGCCTCTTTAGTTGATAGAGTTTGGTATCTCATGGCACCTGAGACCATTTCAGTTTAAAGTTATTATGAGTTCTTTCCCCATGCATCAGTTATCCCTTTGAATAGCAGCGCGGTGGTTTGGCTTGACTTCCCATATGACTGTAGGAGAAGTTCCATCCCAGGTAGCAAGGAATTTTCTCCCTTACCAGCAGTGAAGAAAAGGGAGTTTGATCTTCTCTCTACTGGTGATGCCTTCAGACTGAGCCTCAGGAAGGGAGTGGACAGGCTGGCTTTGGTAAACAACTTTCTACTTTGTTATCTCCAGGGAGGCACCTGTTGCTTGTAATATCTAGTACTATGTCACACAGATCTTCTTTCAGCAGACAACGTGCTACTTGCATAGATGTGTGGCCACGGGACTCCTGTCCCCATTTAGTTACCAGTATCCTTACCACTAACAGAGGTTGAGCCAGTGGCAGTCACGCTAGGACACCCAACTATCAGCACATCTTTAAACAGCTACACCAACACACCCTCCTTACTTTAAGGCCACCACACTGCAGCAGTCTCTCCACCATGTAGCTGTCCCATGTGTGCCCTTGATACCTCCAGCAAGACGCGTCAGAATCAATCTACTGCTTCAGAGTCATTCTGCTACCCTACCCATCCTCTGCATCCCTGATACAGCCATTCTCTCCCTGCAGTTCCTCTCCCTCACTTCAGCCTCATGCTGGCAGCCTGGAGCAGGGCTAGCAGGAGGAGAGGAGCTTATGCTCTACTTACTAGAGAATGAAATCAGGAAACTTCAAAGGCGTGAATCTAGGTACAAGTCTAAGCCTGCAATTGTTAGCCAGTAACAACCTGTTGCCATTAGCAGGGAAGAGCCAGTGTCACTCCTGGTGTAAATGGGTTACATTGCAAACGAACTTGGGACCACATCTCCAGGTGGGGCTTCTAGTTTGAAAGGTCCTCACCCTCAGGCAGGGAGATGGCTGTTCTTCTGAGAAAGGCTTGCTTCTGCTTGTGTGTTTCTGTTCCACAGGGAGACTGAGGCAGGTGTTGAGATGGCATTTCTGGGTACTCGGGCTGGACTCATGAGGAGCGCCCTATACGTGGGCTCTGAGAAAATTTCCAACAGGTAAGTTGCTAAACTGCATTAAGGGGTTTCTCTCGGTGTCTCTGAAGGGGCAGCATGAAATCACCACCGGCCTTAAAAAGGTATTTGGGGAGAAAGAAACAGAAAGGAAGGGAGCAATACCTTGATGGCATTGGTGCTGATTTACAGAGGCAAGGTAGGAGTCCTTTGTCTTCTTCTGGGCCTCTTGAGTTTTTCTTAAAATACTGTTCCAAAGTGTATTCATTTCAATGAAAACCTTCAGTCATTCTCTGTTAGCTGACTGAAGTCAGGGAAAACATCCACAGTTACTATATATCCCCAGGACCATTGTGCAGTGCAGAGGCTTTGCACTCCAGTGCCCCGGTGACATTCCAGTTTGGCTAGGTTTGATCTTTCTGTCTCAATTCCTCTTCCAGATTTATTCTGTTCTGCCTCTTATATTGCCCACATCACAGTAGTATCCCAGTGCCTTCCAGTGAGGCATTAAGTGATGTGACTGACATTTGTCATACATGATTCATTCTCTTGCCCGCTCCCTCAAGGCAAAAGCGTGTGTTCAGTGGAGGGTTTTGACATGTAAAGGGTATAGTTTGCATTTTTGTTGCGTTTTGAATACACAAGCTGGTGCATGCTGCTGTAAGAAAGGACAGGCCACAGAGGCACACCAACAGATGGAACAGAAGGGAACTATGTCGGTGGTGGTCCTTAGCTTCTTGGCAACTGTTTCACTGCCTCTAAGTTCCCCAAACACGAGTCATATGTTCACAGCAGAGATCTCTGCTTTGCCTGAAAGGTGACATTCTTCATGTTTTTGAGGCAGTCTGGATAAGTCAGAGTAGTCAGGCTCTGGCAACAAGGGAGAAAATCATGTGTGCTGCAGGATGCTAACATGACAATTCCCTATCCCCAACTCCTCATCAGGAGCGTCGCTCAATGCTTTTAAACAGCCGCAGTTGCCACACTGCAGTGACAGACCCCTGCACATCACACGAGAGGCCCTTCTGGAATCCCCTGTAAGGAAGGAACTGTATAAATGAGAAATTATCATTATGTCAAAATATACAGGGGAACACAAGCCTGAAAGCAAAGGGGATTTGTCAGGCAGGACGTAGGGGACCTCCAGGGAAGCCAACAACCTGATTTTCCTGAGGTGTCTCCTGAGCACCCACTGCCTGTCTTGCCCATGCCCTCAGGACTCGCCATCACCTTCAGGAGCACCCCTTTCCTCCAGTACTTCTGTTCGTGCATCTCTAGGAGCACCTCATTTACCCACAGCAGCACGACCTTTGATTTGGGGTGGGGTTTTTCTCTGTTTTGGTTTATTTGGGTGGGGTTTTTTGGGGGGGAAGTTGGGGTTTTTTTTGTGTAGGGGGCTATCCAATTCCCTTTTCTCACCTGCTCCCCATTCTCCTGCGGTAATTAACTGCCTTCGACTGCCCACCCGCCAGTTTGGTTTCCCTCGCCCACCCGCTCACACCTGCCGGGCCTCACTTCTCCCTCCTGGCCCTGCGCCTTGCTCCTCACCCGGTAACCTGCCAGGCCCCCCGCATCCCCCGCGGGGG
>VZSZ01001072.1:556641-578067 GCA_013398815.1 Ibidorhyncha struthersii
AAGAGTGAGACACTCCAGGCTAAACTGTGGTAGACACAGAATTGTATGGGTACCAGCATGGTACACTGGGTACCAACAAGAATGATGAAGGCAGAAATGGAAAGCAGTGACAAATGCTGGAGCTCTTGGGAAGAATCCCTGACCCATCTGTCTGAGCAGGAGATTTCCATACAGCAAGCGAGGAGGGAATCAGTTGCAGGCTAGATCGATCATGCTGACCTTCAGACTGTCCCCTGGCAGTTCCAAAAGAGGTGCCCCAGCTGAAGCTAATCTAATCGCTTTAAAAAAAATACTGAAGTAGAATCTGTCACATGGACAATTGCAGGCTGGAACAACTGTGCTAACGAAGAGCGGGCAGGTGGGGTTCAGTTGCTTAAACCTATCCAGCCATGCTATTTTAAATGCCCAGCGGGAGCTAAAAGATCTGCACGGGGCTGGCAGATGTGACACAGGACCGACAGGATGCTTAAAGCAGCAGCTGAAGGATAATCGGGACACCCTGGGGCATAACAGAGTTTGGGCAGCAAAGTCCCAGAAGACTTGGTTTCTAAAAAATGGAGTGCACCCTGGAGGTACCTGGAAGTGCTGTGTGTGTCTCTCCAGCTTGTAGTGCTGGCCTGGCTTGGGTAACAGAGGTAGGTGTAAGCCTGGCCTTTGCTGTGCGAGAGTCGGTGTCAGAATTACCTGTCCTGCTTCTCCTCTGTATAGAGTTTAGCTGGTGCATGAAGCAGAACAGCTTTCTGGCCTAAGAGAAGCTCTACATACCCAAAATTGAGGAGCCCAGTCCTTTACATTTTATGCCGAGAATGCTACTTGTTTCACTGTACATTATCTAGAAGGAAAAAAAAAAAAAACCCTACTCACAGCCCTTTAGGTGGCTTACGTGTCTTGAAAGATGCAGTCCTCCAAACTCTTGGATGTTCCAGGGTTGAGGCATGCGTCCACGCTGGCCTGAATGTGAAAGTGTGTGAGCAAGCTGCTCCTGCTGCGTTTTACTCCTGTCTGGCGGTAACCTAACCAAGCCTGCTGTATTTGTGTCTTGACAGAGGGAGGTGGCCTACCAAAAGTGGTGACCGTGAGCACAGCTGTGGCTGTGTCTGTGGATGGGAAGATGGGTATTGCTGCAGGTAGGACATTCTGGTTTCTCTTTTTATCTTGAATGAAATGGTTGTCTCTTGTATCGAGAGTGGGAGCTGAGAGCTGTTAGCTTGTCATTCAAGGGAAATGACGGGAGCCACAATAGCTTGTGATGATGAAAACTAGGCTAAACAGAGAATATTGGAACAGGTACTGAATGGCTGATAGGCTTTTGAAAGGGAAACTGGCTGTTTGAATGGAAGCTTCCCATCTTCAATGCTGGTGAATTTGTGGATTGAGGCTGTTTCTCTGGAGCATGAGTAGGTTGAGAAGTCCGTGCAGGTTTTGAACTGTTTGCCGGAGACAATTTTGGTTTTGGAGGAACAGCACATTCATGCATCTTCATTGTTATCTCAGCTGAAAAATAACTTTTGCTGGTGGAATAGGCTTGTTGCTGGATTTCCAACTCAGACATATAGATTGTCAAACTTATCTTTGTATCTGAGCTTTAAACCCCTTTTGGCAGACCTTCACTAGACCCCCCATCTACTTTTGGAAAATTCATACAGCACATTATTTCCAACAGAACTCCAAAGCATTTGAAGCTTTACCGTTTTCTGCAGCCATTGCTTCAGGCTTTATGGAAGTACAGTAAACTCAGAAGTGAAACAGAGCAGCCATTTAATGAAACAAAGCATCATTAATCAGTAATGCTGGCATCATATCCAACTTCAACGCTCTGTGCAGGAGTATTGACGTAAGAGAAGACGTAGCTCAGTGGGATTTTTTTTAGACCTGGAAGCATTGATTAAGGGAAGAGGTTGATGGAACAGGTAATGGATTAATTATCACCAGAAACATGCTGAGATGCAAAGCTGCTTGTGAAAGAATGGTTAGTGTTAATGGAGTCCTGTATGGTGGAAGGAATGACTGAACAGAATAGATACCAAGCAATGATTTCGTTATGGGATTATCCAGTAGAGAGAAGGCCATATAGCAGATACCTTCAGATCAGAGAGTCAGCCATTGCTTTTGCCTGTGCTGGGTAGGATACAATTAATGGTCTTCAATACCACTAGTCAGTAAAACTATGGCAGTTTAACTTCATCTGATGAAGTGTTCCTTAATTTCCAGGCTTTCAGTAAGTTCCAGTTGAGAGTGGTACTCTTTAAGTGTTACTTGGGCATTGAGAAAGTACTTACAAGCTGAAGGACGGCTGTTATGAAATAGCACTTTTCACTAATATACCACCATTTCCAGCCCAAATCCAGAAAATTATTTTGAAATCTGTCAACAGACCCCGGTGAAATAGAGATGGCTTCAGTAAAGTTCATGTTAAGTAGGTGCTTGTATCATAAAAACTGCTCTCAAAACCTATACTGACTGGCACTGGTATGAATATACCTGCAGAGAGTGAAATAGCAGTGGAACTGTACCAAGGGTCTCTGTGCAGCACTGGAGCATTTTTCGAAGCATGAATTTGGGAGGAGAAAAAAAACTTTTTTTTTTTTTTTTTTTAGAAAAAAAGATTGGTTTTCATGGTTCTTTTCCTTCCCTTTCCTGACCTGTGAGTTAGAGCAGAGGCACACAAGCAGTTCATCTGGCACTCAGCATAAATACAAGGAGGGAAACTTCTGGGTGGAATTGCTGGAGCAAGAACAAGTGGCAGGAGGATCTGCCCCTGACAGAGCCATTCCTCTTCTGTCAGCAGCGCTTTTCGTAACCCCCGTGGAGATTTCCACCCCCTCAGTTATGCTGAATGCTGAATCGACTGTCTGCGTGGACATGCTGTGAAGGGGCAGGATCCTCTGCAGAGGGAAGAGGAGGGTGGAGAAAGCAGCAGAGGATAGGGAAAGAAATGATGTTAAGAGAGTAAGGTAAAAATTATGTCATTTGTGGAAATGATACAGAACAGATCAGCTTCCTCACTGATAAGGACAGAAGTTGAGACATGGAAATGAATTCTCAATTGCTTTCGTTCCTTAAAGGTACCACGGTCCCTGTCACTAGCCTGCACGTTAGGTCACCTGACCACAAGCATCTGCTTACTTCCACACATGGTACATACAGCTGGGTGTTCTTCATTCCCCATTTCTTATGCATTGATGAAAACTACACATATTTCATCTAAAGTATGGGCTGCATGACAGCACTGAGAGAAATAATTTCTCCCAAAGACTCCAAAGTCCTTCAGGCCCCCAGCTGTAGCCCCCATTGACTTCAGCAGGAGTGCAAGGATTTACAGAGGTATCTCCTATCTGCTGGCTTGGGCATACATTTACACCATGTTTGGGGGGGTTTCAGGGAGCAAAAAGCTACTATATCTATGTTACCATTTGCTTTTTTTTTTCCAGTAGTGACTAGGTTCATCATCTGAATCTTTCATAGCAGTAGTCATTTTAAAAAAAAAAACAAAACCGAAATAATTGTGGTCGCATTACCTGTTGCAATACCATTTGATGTTGAGGATAGCAGCTCTTGAGAGTGAGGACGTAGGTCTCTCTTCATCTCCCCTCGCACTAATATAATCCTGCTGAGTGGCTAGGACCTGATTCTAGGGGACTTCACCCCACAGTGGAGGCTGCAGTACCACCCTGGGTACAGGAGAGAGGTGAAGGAAGGGGAGTGAGTGGAGACACAGCAAGAGGCAATTAGAGCAGAATGGGATGCAGATTGTTGTTATTATTATTGTTATTCTGATGGCATCAGCCCTCAGTGGGTTTGATACCATGTTGATTTAGGGTTAGGATACTGCTAGAAGTTTGGTACCCAACACTGGTTCCCAGATAGCCAAATATCTGGTAGGCTTCTCATTTCTGGATAAATGCAGTCACAGCTCTGTAAAAGGGGAACAACAGAGACTTTTTAAGTGCCCCTATAAAAGTGCTTGTGGTATGAACTGGCCTGTCATTCTGCCACTGATCATTACTGTCACTTGTTTGACTTGACAGTGCTTGGGGGGGGGGGATTTCTAAGCGCTCTGAAATGTTTGCTATGCATGCAGTGAAAAATTAAGCTCTAGGATTTACAGCCATGCCTGAGGGGAGGGAGTGCCCCCAGTGCCCCCATGGGGAGGATGCCAGTGACAAGGAACATTGGGCCCCTTTTCTTCTGGCAGCTGAATAGCAGTCCCCAGCCAAGGCAGAGAAAGGCGAACTGGTAAAATCAAGTGTCCAGGAAGATGACACAGGCCTGGATGCTGTCAGGGAATGAGGGAGCAGTCAGCTGGGATTAGAAAGCAGCCAGGCTGGAGGGCTGAGAGCAGGGACAAGCAGGAGTACAAAAGCCTCTTTCCTCCCGTTTTGGTCTGGCTTAGCTTGGCAGGGAGTCCCAGAATGGGTTTGGGGAGAGTCTGAGGTGCTTCTCTCACCGTTAGAGATGCTGCTCCACACAAGAATAGGAGGGGTGGTGGCCAAATTCAGGAGGGAAAAGGGGTGTCCTCTGCCCTGCCCTACCCTCTCCCCTTTTCACCCACCCCTCTCCTACCCTTTTGGGCCAAGCCCCTGTACCTGGGGCATGAGGGGGATGCGCAAAGAGTTCAAGGTACCCACAGGTCTCTCAGAGGACATGGTGGAGCCAAGGCAGGGTCTGTGTGCACGAGCTGAGTAAGTGTGGTCTCTTTGGTGGGAAGCCACACCAGCAAACCTACCCTTGGCTTTGGCTATACCTGTTTCTTGAGGCAATAATGTCTACCTGCTATATTGTGCTTTGGCACTTCAAAGCACTATGCAAACATTAAGTAATGCCTGGATGATTAATTATAATTAATTAGAAGGCAACTATTCTCCTGGGATGTCAGTCCAGTACCTTTCACGCACACTAATTTTGTTGGAAATGAAAAATAAGGAATTGTGATGGCACTCTCCCCAAGCCAAGTCCTGCCCCAGATAGCACTGTCATCTGCTCCCTCCCGTGAGTCAGTAGCCTGGGGCTCTCTGGTCCTCAGGGGGTGCGCAGCAGAAATCACATGTAGTTGCTGACAGAAGCTTTTAGTGATTTAAAGCCCCAGTGAAACTGCTGGAATCTGTGCAGGAATTTAGCTGTCACTTTGGGCTGTGTATGACGTCTCTTTCGTTGCCTGACCTTCTTGCTGTTCCAGTTATGTGGTTGCCAGCTGACTGCCAGTCCCAACAGGGGCAGGTAGGGTTTCTTCCCATTAGGTTCCTTGCCATGGTTGTCGTGTCTCAGGGGTGGGAGACAGCCGATACCAACAAACCATGGGGCACACACAGGCTTCATGATGCCCAATAAAACAAATCCACATGGGCACTTGGGAGATGCAGGTTTATTTTATATGGCACCTCGCTCCTCTGTTTATATTCAAAGTTGCTGTTAGTTCTTATCTGCGGTGGTTGGACCACAGTGAAATGATTATCCCATGATGACAACAGATGTATTTGGGGAGAGTTCTATGCAACCTTAAAGAAGGGTGAGAGAAGTATTGTCTGTATTTTGCAGAGAGGGTTTTGGGACACAGTTATTAAGGCCAGTATTTTCAGAAGAGCTCTGTACTCACAGCAGGAGCAGATTTTCAAAAAAGCTTAGATTTTTTTTCAAAAGTATTTGAAATCAATCAGTCTGAAAAATAGATAATGGGAAGTAATTTTGCCATTATACCTCTGGTTAAAATCCAACCTCTATCATTCCGACGGAATCTCTTAATTTGAAAAGTGATTACAGGCCAGCTTGATGTCTCTCCATCCTCTTCCTTGGTCTCCAGTTTTTACTACCTCCTGTCTGTTACCAGCGAGCAAAGAGAGGAGGGGCAGGTGGCTTTTTCAGCTGTTCTGTTGCTGTGGCATCTTTTCAAACTAATCTACACACAATTCTGTATTCCTACAGGGTTTTTTTTTGCTTGGGTGGATAAAATATTTCAACTTCCACTCAGAAAGGGACAGCTGCACCTGTAGAAGCTGCTAAAATGCACGGAAATAAGCTACAATAGCATAAGCACCTTTTACATGGGAATAGCTCCATCCGAGAATTAAAATTATTTCACTAGACTGGCCTGGAAACCAGCATAATGTTACCCATACAAAACCTGACAGCAGCTGATCTCTTGAATGTGTGCTGCTGTATTCAGAAGGAATGCTGCCCCTCTTTTAATGCTGGAGGTTATACCAACATTGTCCCAGTGCAGGGACTTCTGTGAGCTCCTGAGGTGTCACCTGGGTGCCTTTATGGAAGTCACGGTCTCCCCTGCATCCAGTGGTAGCATGGGTAGAAAGAAGGAAGTCTCAACTCATTTTCAGCCCATCATCTGCTACATCTAGTTTCTGCCTGGTGCCATTCCCTTCTGGCAATCCCCAAAGCCCAAGCAGTTTCTCAGGCAACCCTTTGATCTGACAAAATGAGAGACATCTGAAGGGGCTGTACCTTGGAGCTCAGTCACAGAAAGTGTTAGGGGCACTCAGTAAGGCAGAAATGCTGATGATTTTAGTACTAACAGCAGCCATGCATTCTCCACCTCTCAGGATATCTGTCTGGAGGCTGTTATCAGTCAGTACACGTTTGGCTGGCCTGAGGGTTGAGCCAATACTCTGTGGGCCAGGGTATCAACATCATACAGTGCCATTTTTGTGCCAAAAACGGTGTTTATTGCATCCTTCATTCATCCATCTGCCTGACTGCCATCGGTTGCATTCTACTTTACATACTGAGCCTTAGGGGAGAGACCTGTAGGCATAAAGGCTGCTTTATGGGGTGTTTCTGGGGCAGACACAAGCTGTTCTATGAGCCAGACAAAAGTGAGGTGGTTGCCTTATTTTGCACTCGCTCTGATCTTACAAACTCTGCCTTTTGCCAAGATTTGGTACCAGTGCTCGGGCCACGTGGTTCCCTCTTCAGAACTGGTTAGCCTCCAGCCAGGTCAGTGAACAGGCAGAAAGAACAAGCATCTGCCTGCAAAACTCCATATAGATGTCTCCATGCATCGACAGTAACTGGTGACAAGGGGGTCAAATATGTTTATTATATCCTCAAAAGAATGCTAAAAATAGGTATGTGAGACATCTTCCGTAGCATTCTGCCCACCCTAGCTGGACATTAGCAATTTCCTTTTCTTCCAAGGTGTATCTGCTTTCTGCATAGGCTGTAAGATCTTCAGCACAGGGATCGTGCCTCCTCCCTGTGCGTGTGAACATTACCTATTGCCCTGGGGATGAGCCCTTGGCTGGGGGAGAAGCAACAGCAGTAGCCAATTCTGTAGAATAAATATTTCCTTGTAGCCTCAGCTGAGTGCCAGAGTTTGCATGCTGCACCACTTACTGGGAAAAACACATTAAGTGAATCAGCCCTCCTTTCCTCAACCCATGTGGGCATCGTTTTGCCCAGCACAGTGGGTGGGTGCCTGCGCCCAGACCCTGCCCTCACCAGCTGTTTCAGGATATTTTCTCGACATGACACCATAACAACTTGTGAGCAATGGTGTCTCTCTTGTGGGGTCTGGTCAGGCATCTCCCTGGGACATCCCCAGTCCTGGAGCCTGTTCAGGCTGAAGCTCCAGCCAAAGGAGCCTGTTCCTGCTTGTGCATAGCAGAAATCATCCAGCCTAAGGTTATCCATCACTGCTGCCTCTATAGCTCCTCTGATTGCCATGGTTGTCACGCTTGAAGGGAAAAGAGCCCTTGACACTGGCTCAGGAGAGGCTTGCATATAGCTGGATTTTTTAGATTGGCACCTGGCGCCTTTGCCGTGTTCCCTTTGCTTGCAAATTATTTTATATCATTTTAATTCTGAGCCGAATTAGAGCAGTGCGCGGGTTGTCATAGCAACCATTTCCTTGTGCCTTTTGGTCTGACTCATTGCAGACAATTACTCTCGCGCTCCAGGATTCACAGATGTGATAGGAGAAGAATCATGTGCTGGGCTTTCAACTTTTTTTTTTTTTTTTTTTGCTTTTAATTTCCTTCCCATCCTCTCTTGCATTAACTCCTACCTAGCCAGCATCAGCAGGGACCTGTATCTCTACCCGGGGCCACATGGGCCCATGGGAGCACGTTGCATGTAGCGTATGTTTAGATGCGCAATGCGTGAGGGGAGTTGTGCATACATGTGTATATTTGCATACCCAGTTTCTCTGCAGTGCATTGTGTGGCAGCGATACCTGTCTGTCTGTGTAACTAGGGGCGTGCACAGATGCGAATTGCACTTATTTCTGTCTGTGGTGGAGCTCCATGCTCACACGTGTTTTCTGGGTATGCACACGGGTATGTACATGAGTAAACTGTGTGGACGTGGAATTGTAGCCAGTGTGCAGAGTCTGTCAACTCAGGGGGACTGACAAACTGCGAGGGTCATGAATGGGCCAGGACCTTCCATTCCGAGCTGTGTGAAGATCCACAGACTGCCAAGCAAGTACATTTATACCTCTGGCCAAGTAGGGTGCAAACCTAAATCTTGTGTTATTTCAAGGCCAGTGTATCGCCTGACTCACGTGTGTCCCTCCACAGCAGCCCACATCTATGCATCTAAAGTACATGGAGGAAAACAGTGTTGTCGATGCAAGGTCCATAGCCTTAGCATAAGTATAATTGATGTCATGACCCGTGTTAGGACCTATAGTTCAGCAGAGGAGCAAAGTCGTGTGAGAAGATGCTGAAAGGGATCACAGAAGCAGTCTGTAGATGTAGGGATGAAAAGGGTAAATACTACAGCAGAGGAGGTTATGGGAAATGTCCTGTGAGATGACTTGGCTTAAATTCAGCCAAGGCACAAGCAGACAGGGTTTAGCAGGGTGAGAACCACAGAAACTTAGCAGATCTGAGGACAGCTCCAGTCTACTCCTAAGATACATACCTTTTACCACCAAACTCAGCCTGTTTCCTTCCCGAGTTTCTCATCTCCTGCCCTACCTATCCACTTAAGGCACAAACCTCCTCATCATAAGGCTATGTAATGGGCCATCTACTACCAGCTCTTTCCCCTCACAAGACCTTGCTTCTCCTCCTTTCCCTCACTGGGATACAGAAGGCCATTCATAGGATAATTGTGGTTGGAAGGCACCTCAGAAGGTCTCTAGACAGCCTCCTGCTCAAAGCAGGGTCAACTATGAGATCAGGCCAGTTTGCTTAAGGCTTTATTGCATAGTATTCCCAGAAATATTCCTTGTTCATCCCTAACGCTTATACACTGTACTTTTACCACCTGTACCGTGCAGAGGCTGTACTGATAGCCAGTCTCTTTTTCTTTCCCTATCCTTGCTCTGTACGAGGACTACCAGCAAACATTCATGAGGAGGTGCTGGACGCAGAGTAGTTTGCAGTGGGTGTGGACCCACTGTTGGGTGGTGAGGCACGGAGGGCATGAGAGGAAAGGAGAGTTGGAAGGCGGCCGTCCTGTTTCTGCCTGCCGGAGCTCTTGGCTGGGAGTCCTTGCCTGGAAGCCTGGGAAGCCCCAGGCTTTCCCAAGGTGGTGGGGAAGGCAGGGGAGAGATGTTGTGTGTGCAGGAGATAGGCAAGATGTGGACAACGCTGCTTGCCCCAGGGCGTGTGGAGGGGTGGTCTGCTGCTGGCTCTTGGCACAGCTTTCACAGGCAGCAGTGCAAAGTCTAGAGCGTGGGAAGGGAGCAGTTCAGCTTTCAGGGATGCTGTGGAGCCCACATTTCTGGGAGGAGTCAGTAAATGGCAATGCCTGATTCTGTTGCCCTCCATCTGTCTGCCACCACAGGCAACTGCTTAGGCTCCTTAAGCTGGCTCTGCAGAGAGCCTACGTGGAATGGAAAAAGAACAGACAGCAAAGAAAGCTGTGTCTTAGAGGTCAGGAAATGTAGGGATAAAGTGAGGATTGCTTACAAATAAAGCTGAGTTAGACCTTGCAAAGGAGATTAAAACAAACAGAAAAAGATTCTTCAGCTATTTGGAAAAAAAAAAAAGATAATAAGAAGTGTGAGGCCGCTTCTGGGCAGTAAGAGTGAAGTCAAGATCAAGGCGACTATAGTCCGAGCCAAAACCAAAGAGGACTCTGCGCCCGAGTTATTGATAAGGACAGCAATATCGTCCTTGGGGAAAGAAACAAGCTGACGACAGGGAATAAGCAGCTCAAGCTGCTTAGTGCACTCACAGTGCTGGGCCTGGGTGCTCTCCAGCCCTGGGAGAGCTGGCTTGTGGAAGCACAGGCTTATAGCAAGGATTGTTTTTCAACTCTATCCACAGTGGTAGAGTTTCCATGCAGGCTGGAAAAGTGAAAATTCAGCAGTTAGGGTTAAGGAAGGGGGAGAAATAAGTTTGCCAGTTTCAGACCTGTAAGTGTGACCTCTGTGATATTTGTAGCACTTTAGAGGAGACCTTGAAGGAAAGTATAGTTATTACCAAACAGTTAGGGGAAAAGGGAGACAGGCAACATGAGTTTATCAATGCTAGATCAAACCAGACTAACCCAATAGCTTTCTTTCAAATGATTGTGTTCCTGGAAGGCAAAAGAAACTTCAAAGATCTCATCTCTGTATTTCAGTAAAGCACTTGATACAATGCCACATAAGAAACAATTAGTTAAACTGGAGGAAACAGGAAAGGCAGAGGAGTTGTAAGGGGCAGGGAGGTAGAAGTCAGTCTGGGAAGATGGCAGCAGCAAGATGACCTATCAAAGTCTAGCAAAAGGTTACTTGTAGCACTCCCCAATGGTCAGCCATGGGATTAGTCTTTGCTGACGTTAACCTGAGACCCTGACTCAGATAGCAATAGGTAGTGAGGAAGTGTCCTGATGATTCAACACTAGAAGGCATTGCTAGTACAGGGAAGGACCAGGATATCGTAGAGAAAGCCTTATTTGACCTTGGCAGGAGTACCAGAAACAGAATGAATTTCAGTAGTACAACAGACAAGGTCATATGCTTGAGAACTAATATTAGAAATCTTCTGTAAGCTGGGAACTCTGTGAGATCTGGCAGAGAGCACAGCAAGCAGGACTAGAGGCAGCCCTTGTCTTCTGGGAACTGTGGGGCCCATTTTGCCAGTTCTCAGTGAGGATGCTCAGTGTAGGCTGTGTTGCCACCTGATGCCCACACAAAATTCAGGCCACCTTTGTTGTCTGCCAAGTGCGGTCCTGAGATCCTTGCTGAAAGGCAGCTGAGTAGACTCCATGGTAAACATATCCTGAGAAAGCTCAGGAGAAAAGTGCTGAGAACTTCTGTATTAGGTGATGGTAGGATGATGGTAAAAATTTGGTGCGGTTGTGGATGAAGCAAACATTGTACTAGAATGTACCTGGAGAGGTGTTTCCAGTGGGGATGGGGATGCATTGGTGCTCCTAACCCAAAGCCCTGCGAGACCTCTCTTCTAGTTTGTATTACAGTTTTTGCCAAAGGAATACAGGCTGAGGCAGGTACAGACAGGACAGAAAGACGATGAGAGGGAAGGGAAGCCGGACTTCGTGGGAGGAGCCTGGGAGAACCCAGCTTGTTTAACCACATGCAACTGAAGCTGAAGTGGATAGGATTGCTGTAACAAACGCATCTTGGAGGAAACGTTTAAACTAAAGCACACGTTTGTATGAAGACAGTGTAGTATAGATAGGGCATGAAAATATTTAGGGTGGAGAAGAGGGTTTCTAGCTGTTAGGGTAAGGCAGCTTTAGCTGGAGTCTGAGGTAAAAAGACAAATGGGTTTAAGCTGGAGCTTGAGAAGTCTGTAAGAAGGTGGTGGTGCCTTGAATAGAAAGAGATGAGACTCTGTGAGCCTACAGTCCCTTCTCCATCACCAGGGAACAGCTGAAGTCTCTTGTCTCACCATGCCACAGTACAATTACCAGCAAGAAAGAGAGCCATGGGGCCGTCATTCAGGGCACTCCTTGTTCACCGCAGCACTCCCTTTGTGTACAAGACTGGGCCTTTTTACTGTATAATTCACATACTCCATGATTTTAGTTATGACTGAATAAAAATATCCTTGTTAATGCAGCTGAAATCCCCAGCACAGCACCTGGAAGGCCAGCAGTTAGGGCTGACCTAAACCCCTCTCTTAGCCTTTGACAGCATGGTGGTTTCTCTTGATTGCTTTGGATTTTGCAAAGTAAAGAAGAGTGAGCGGAGAAACCCCTGCTTATGATAACAAGCCTTTGAAAAGCAGATGGGGATGTGGGGGCTGTTGTGTTTTGTGGCAGCTGAGAAGTGACAGTTGAGGAGATCAGAGAAGGGAGAATCTGAAAAGCAGCTGGTCAGAGGCAGTCGGTGAAAAGGGGATGATCAGTCACAAGAGGATGAAAATAAGGGGGAGAGAGAAGGAATAACTGGGGAATCAAAGACATTTATGTCCGGTGGGAGAGATGTGAAAGATAACCGTATGAGACCATGACTGGACGAGAAAGTGGAGATTGCCAGAAGGGGACTATCAGTTTAAATAAAGGGCTAGATTTTTCTCTTGCCAAGAATTGCATAAATCCAGAGACTTTTGTTTAAAATCCAGTGAATTTATACTACTATAAATGTGGTTATGAGAGGGATCAGAACCAGTTTCCCGTAGCCTGGCTCCCTCAAAATGATTTGTTAGGGTTTTGCCCTAGCATTTCCATATACCTCCATCTTTAGGAATAATGCGAACAGACCCTAGCGAGTGTGCCGTGAGACATTGTTTGGCAGGGAGGAGTAGGGAATACTATTGTATGGCAATAGTCGGGTACTATCTACAGTACAGAGCACAGACTTTGATGGATGAGGAGCATACTCCTAAAAGTAGGAGGAAAAATTGGAAAGAGTGCAACAGAAGGCTACAGTGTTGTTCCAGAGGTGAGGAAATGCTTTACAGCAAAAGACTCAATGAACTCAATCTGCTTATCTTACCAAAAAGAGGGCTGAGAGGTGATTTGGTTAAAGTATAAAGTACCTTCACAGGGAGAGATGCTGGTTACTGAACGTTTGTTTTTTTTAATCTAGGGGAGAGAAGCACAACAAAAACCTGTGACAGGAAACCAAAGAAATTCAAATGTGGTATTAAGCATGAATGCTAACGGTGAGCATGAATAGTTACTGTAGCAAGGTACCAAGGGAAAAGGATTTTTTTTTCATCTCTTGAATGTTTTTTAAATCAAAGGTAGACGCCTTTCTGGAAGATTCACCTTAGCTGCATGTAAACTCTCACTGTTGGACTTTCTACAGGATAACTTCTCTATTTTCTGTTTCATAAGCTAAACAGATTGAGCTCTTTAAGCCTTTCACAGCAAGGCATTTTCTGCCACCCTCAAATAATGTTTGTGGTTCTTTTCGGCACACTTTCTAAGTAGCGTGCGACACGCAGAAGGTCAGACTGGATGATCTAAAGTCCCTTCTGGCCTTTATACTGTCTGAATCTCTGCCTCTGTGAATTCATTAATGTTTGCAAGCTCCCAGAGAGCTGCCAAAGGCAAGCACTATAGAAATGCAAAGCATTGTCGTTACTCTGGATGTTTCCCCTGAGCTTTATGCAGAGCTGGTTGAATATCTCAGTGTATCATCGGTGCATATATCCTCAAATGAAATATCTGCATTTGTCGCTCATTCAGTGCCATTTACAAGTTGATTTTCTGCAGCTGTTCTAACAAACAAGTTTATTCCCAAGTTAGGACACAGAAAAAGCAAATGTGAAGCGCCAAATCTCAACTTGGAGCCCTGAGCAAAGAGCGGCATGTTTTTGTCCTGGCCCAGAAGCTCAACGCAAGGCAGAGTTATTCTTAGCTTCACGCTTTGCTTTCTCCTTGGCTCCAGGTGTCCTGCACGTGGCCTCTGCCTGGCTGCAGCACAGTGCCACTCTGGGAAGGAGAAGTCTAGCCCCCGTTGGTTGCTTCTACCCCACCTTCTAAAGGGAGAAAAGCTGTGAGGACGCTACCTCGTGCCCGGATTTCCAGGGCTGCTACTGCTGTGGGGAGCTCCCCAAAATGACACAGGAAATCTTTATTTACTTTCTCTCCATTCTGTAACCGTACTCATCAGGGAATGCTTATTCTTTTGTCTGTATTACAAAGTATTCGCGGAGGGAAGGCTTTTTGTTCCTCAGAAATCCCATGCTAGAACTTGCCTTATCTAATCAGAGGATAGAAGCTGACCCTCTGACCTGCACTTCCAATCAGTACCAGCAAACGCTGTTCAAGCTGGCACAGCAAGCTGCCAATGAATAAGACAGTGAGGAGGATTTCTATTTTATATATTTTACATCTATTATATATGTATATACATAATTATGTTTATATATATGGAGTTATGTGTGTGCGTGAGTGGATATGTGTACGGGAGGGCAAATACATTTGCCAAAAGAAAGATAATCAAATTGCAGAAAAACACAGACTGCTCCCAGATAATTCATGAACCAAAAAAGCTTAGAGTCATCGGATGATTGTGTTGGCTTTGCTTTTTTCTGCTCTACATTTCTGGTATTATATGAACTGCTTAGTAGTATCTGTGTGCGCTCCTCTACCTACATGGCAAAATTAGATTAAACTATGTGTCATAGACACCATACTGTTAAACAATAATGGTGATTCCCTCGTGGCACATACCTTTTCAGCAGAACAGATGCCTCAGCTGTTATCGGATTAAGAGTATCTGGGTTCTGCTCCCAGTTTCTCTCTGAAGATCAGACTGAGTATACCAGGGTGGCTGAGTATAACAGTGTGAGTATGGTGGCACAAGGGTTTGCTTGTGGCAGGGTTTAACATCTTTTGTGGTTCCAGGCGCATCAGGATGAACCTTTTGTCACAGGAAGAGTGTGTGATGTATTGTGTACGCATAGCATTGAAAGTGGAGAAGTGGGGAATATAAACTTCTTAGCTGTGTGTGACAGACCTAGCCAGTGAACAGCTGGCAGAGAGACTCTTTTAGCTCTAGGGGTGACAGCTTGTGTACTTGGGGGTGCAATAGGATTAGATAGCAATTTCCATTCATTTCAAAATAACCTTGCTCAGGAGGATCAGGAATCTGGAGATGTAGGAACCCATAGCTCACTATTTGTTATTGTAAGTTTTATTGAACATTATGCTCTAATTAAAAAAAAAAAAAAGAGCTTTTGGAATCAAATTTGACCTGAATATAACTCCATTGGCTTCTATGTTCTTACACTAGGGATTAATTTGGCCCTTTCTACTTTTATGTAATGAGCTGATTGCCACAGTATCTTATCCTTGTTACACAATCGCCCTTGTCTGGCTGTGTCCCTGGAGCACTGTGTGTGTGTGTGTGTGTTTCTAGATCTAGGGTCTCACCTTGACTGACTGTGTATTTAGTCCTACAGCCTTACCCCGACTACAGGTACACGCTTGCCTAGGACTTACACTGATATAGTATGTGTGTGTGTATGTATTGTGCATGTTCATTCCAAGTTCAAACACTGTGTACAGACAAGCATACACATATGTGGGAATTCAGGGGCTTTTTCATTTGGCTGGCTGGATCCCTACAGTGTTTGCTTTTGCAGAGGGTAGGGGAGAGAAGGGAAGGTTGCTATCAGAGATCTCATTTAAACAAGAAGGAGCGTAGGAAAATACATTCTTTATTATTCTTCTGTAACAACAAGCCAGAAATATAATATACCTTTAAAAATTTTCTGTCTCATGCCAAAGAAACCTCCATTCAATCATTTTAGAAAATCTTGTTGCTCTCCCTCAAACAGTAACAAAAAGAAAAGAAATTACAAGTGCCATCTGTTCCCTGCAAGAAATGTGCCTGCCTGTACCACAGGTGGGTGTGTGGGGAAGGGGAGTGGGGGGAGCAGAAGAGGTGTTTCTGGTGGCCCTGCCAGCCCCTACGGTCACCCTGGCACCTGGTGGACCTGCCTGCCCCAGAAGACCGTTTCCTGAGGGCAGGCATCTGCATGTAGCATTGGTGCACCTGCCTGCACCGAAGGGTGCGTTCAGGGAAATTCCCCCTGTACCTAGCCATGCCTGCAGGGAGAACTGGAGCCCCTGTCCCCACACACCGGAGGAACCCGTTGCCTGGACACACTAGGAGCACTGGGTCTCGTTCTGTATCCACCATGCCACAGCAGAGCTTTGTTTCTGACCACACTGGCTATCATGTTCCCTAGCGTGCCTGTGGACAGTGCAGCAGCTCAGTCACACTGGGGCAGCCTGTTTTCCAGGTGTGCTGGGGAACAGGGTAAGAGCCTGTTTGCAGTCAGTGGTATAAAGAGGGCAATTCCCAGCGAACCCCGTTACTCTGTGCTGCATGAAAGAGGACACACAAGTCCTTGTCCTTCCAAGTACAGCATTTGCTTTCCAGTGGGGCTCCCCATAGCAGCCAGTCTTCATGTTTCTCAGCAGCTCTCTTTTCTCCCCTTTCCTGTCTTCTCCTTTCTTGGTGCATTTCTAAACATAGCAGTCCCTTGTCTAGGGTTAAGATGAATCCAGACTTTTTGCCTTATAAATGAAAACAAAAAGGAAAGGATGGGCTAGGTCATCATCAGCCCCACAACACAAGATATAGAAAATATTATTAGCAACAAAGAAAAATTGGTCAGGGCAGGAGGAGGTCACAGGGAAGGTGCAGGGAAAGGAGGATTCCTCCCCCCCCAACTCCTGCACTGTCCCCTGCCTCCCTCCCATTCATTTCATCTCTAGTCTATCCCCTTACAAACAATCTCTCTCACTCTCTTGCTCACTCTCACACACACACACATACACACACACATATATAGATCCCATTTGTTTTGTGCAGTGTTTCACCATTATTTGATGCAAGTAAAATATAGATCTATAAATATACTGCTCTGACTCAAGTCCCATTTCAAGTATGATTATGGAGTCCAATATGGTAAAGGGAGAAGGTCCCCTGAGAGGGAGGTTGGGGAGAGGTTTGAATCCAGCAGGCAGAGTGTAGTCCTGGCTTGCTGGGAATGTGGAGCAGCAGTAACACGCATACGGAGTCTGCAGTGCACCAGTTCTGCCCTTCAGAGTGGGCTACGGTTGCAGCAGATGGGATGGTGTGGCTATACAGTGCATGGGGGAAGAGTCCTTCCTCTTCGCATCTTGCCAACCCCCCTCCTCCTCCTCCTCCTCTTCCCCACAAGCAGTGTGCTGGGAGTGTGGGTACAATGTGTGTGCACACTTGTGGGTGGACAGCTTCTCCCAGTCCTCCTTCCAAGGCAGCCTGGTCTTCTGCTTCCTGAAGAACGTTCTCCTCTGTCCCATGCATTCCTGTGTCAAAGGGAAGTCATGGCAGAACAGTCCAGAGCATCCTGTCTCTGCCTCTGGTGGCCCAGGGTAGGCCAGGAGGGATTTTGCCACTCCAAGCTTTGATTAGAGACTTGGCATTGGGTGCCCATGGGACAGTACAGCCACCTGTCTGGGACACGAAGGGGGTGAGGAGCCAGTGTGCATCATTTCCACAGGGATCCAGCAGCAGTGAGCAGGAGGGCTGTGAGACATCTGAAGGCATCGGGATCCAGCTGGAGCAGGAGGAAGAGGTGATGTGCCCTGGCAGGGTCCACCTGCAGTGCGTACTGGGCTCTGAACACAGGTTGCTAGCAAAACACCCTGCAAAGCTGGGCTGGCTGCCAGCTTGTTTCCTGATGGCAGGGATCACACCATCCACAGGCACTGCGGATGCATGACCTCCGGTGTCATCTTCCTCGCCCAGGAATACCCACTGTGACGGGTTAGAGCAGGTTACCATGGCAATGTGCGCTCTTCCCTGGAGACAGCATTTTATCCCACTTCCAGTGATACAAAATGAGTCCTTATGTTGAGTTCCTTTTTTTTTTTCCCCCCTCTCACTTTTTTTTTTTTTTTCTGTCAGGGGGGAAAGAGCTAAGACTAATAGGAGGCACTGCAGTCTGAGCGCTTTAAAATCCGGTTGGGGGAAGTCACTCTGCATGACAGTGGGAGTGTGCGCGGCTGTGTGTGTGGGCACACTCATGTGCAGCTGTGGATGGTAGTGAACACAGCAGTGATGGTGAGGGGAGCGTATGTGGCTTGTGCTGCCTACCGTGCCGGACCCTTCCTGGGCTGTCCCACCTGTGCCACGCTGTGGTCTAGGTTTCAGCCTTCACCTCAAGACCTTCCAGAATTGCGTCCCCTCTCTTCAGTCAGCCCAGCTGCATAACCCTACTCCATACGCTGTGCTTGCCCCTCTGCCAGCCACACCAGCTCTTGGGTAGTGTTGTCTTCTCCCACCAGCTTCCCCTAGGCTCACACTACTCCTCAGCATGGCTTACACTGCTGAGGCTGGTAAGCCACCTCCTCCTCTAGCCTTTCCTGATGACCCACTTCAACTCTGCCAATCAAAGATTTCCAAATGGAGGCTTCATATCCTCACGCTTTCCATTTATCATAGGAAACATAAAATAGAAAACAAGAACAGACCTTATTTTTTGATTTTTGCATGCTCTGTACTCATTTCCACAGACTCATGTTGTAACCTTAATAACTTTACCTCTCTCCGTCCTCTTCTGCCCATTTCCACTGGCTCTGCACTATGACTGAGACGTTTTTCTTAGCTCCTCAGTGGCAGGGTGCATGTATTTTGTCTGAACCAGAAGGTGCTTTGCACTATTATGATGAAAGTAAGGTAAAGTGGCTGAATGTATTCATGGCTGCACACAGAGGGGAGATCAGCATGTGCACGTGTGGCTCTGCATGCGCAGGTGGGGTGCCTGGATGTCTGGAGTTGGGACCGACTCTGTGTGTATGTTGGGATCAAAATGAGTCAGTAAGTGTGCGTGTGTGTGTGTGTGTGTAGAGGTGGACGGCTCTATATCTGTGCACCTATAACGAATGACGTGTGTGTGTCAGCTCACAGATTTTGATTTGCAGGAGCAAAAAGGAGGACACTATGCTCCCTAGCAGTGTGTTAGAGTGATACAAGTATCTTTCCACCTTTAAAAGTGAGAAAGGAAATCTTCTGACTGTTGTCATCCCCTAGGGACTTTCCCTCCCTTCTGATGTGCTCTCGGCAGCACTGACGCGTAGGGTGGGCAGCAACTTACTGTCACACGACAGCAGTGACCCTAATAGTGATGCATGGACACTTCTGGTGTCCTGCTCCTCACACAGGCTTTCACAGAGCTGCTCTCTCTGTTTGCAGAGAGCTCTTGACAGGATACAGGACGACTCAGGACTGAAGCTGAGAGGATGACACAGGTTCCCAGAAGGTGCCAGCTGCCTCCACAGCAGGCATGCAAGGGAAGCTCTGTGCAAGGGCATGAGGCACAGCAAGCACTCGAGGTCTGACTCTACTTTATTCGTCTGGGAGGGCCCAAGGGTGAAAGGGCACAAAACGGTCTGGGGCAGAGGAACAGAAGTTGAGCCAGGTGCCCTGACCCCCCAAAAGCATGTTGCACTACTTGGGTGAGTGGAGCAATAGCACAGTCTGTCTGTCTGTCTGGGAAGAGTATTTTGGGAGGACCCCATGCTTGACTGCTCTCAGGTACCTTTGTTCATTTCTGTCCCTTCCTTCCTAGAAGAGTTTCATGCCACAGAAGAGATCTGTTTTTGCTCTTCATGTTCACCTTCTGTGTCACCCATGAGTGGCTGCCTCTTCTTCAGCTCCCGGTGGTACTTGGCCATGAGGGAGGCATAGATGCAACCATAAGCAGCTGCCACCACCATCATGATGCAAACAATGCCGCAAACCACCCCTGCAATGATCACAGTGCCAATAGCCCGGCGCACACTCACAGGCCTGTATCGCTGTTTCTGAGGGCATCCCACACTGGGCTCCACTTCTGTTTCTGGGCCCAATTTAGATTTGGAAGGAGTTGGGCTTCCTTTAGTGCAGGGTGGGCCAGTATTGTCCAGCACTGTAGAGCTGTTCTCATCATCCAGCTGGGAGCAGTAGTTAAACATCTCCATGGGCACCATTCGCATATCCTTCCCTTTCAGCTCCTTGGGCAGGGTACATGCCAGCTGGTCAATTTTCCCACCTGTCCCAATAGAGATAATAGGAGTGAACCACCGCTTCATCCCGATACAATGACAGCAGAGCTAGATCCTCAGGTGGGATAAGTTCCTATGACTCCATTCACACCCGACAAGAATTTGCCCTGCAGAAGTCAGGCATAGCAGCATTATGGTTATCATCAAGTGGGGAACTGCTTTATCATAGTAGTGGGGCTATAAAATCCAGTCCCTCATGTGTGAATTCATTGCTGAATAGAGAGAGTATTCAGAGAGCTTCTCCCATCCCCAAAGGGCAGCCATGATCTAGTGCAGGGTGTTTCTAGACTTCAAGGGTGACACTGAAGTCAGGAGGTGCTGCAGACCCCCATGTCCTGACAGATCCACATTGCATGTCAAAGGTGGAGGGAGGGAGTGCACCTCCATGCGCTGGGCAGAAGGAGTGCACATAATATCCTTTAAAACTGTTGTTTTACCTAACTTGGAGACATTTTGCATGCCTTAGCCCTCCACAGCTGGAATGGTGTCAACCATGGCAGCTGTCTGGGATGCTTCTGCCTAGGCTGGATTTGACAGTAGAGCTCATTGTGTATATCTGCATAGACGACTTTCAGGCCAAGACATGAAAGCCCTCTGAAACCGTTTATTAAGTCAGCCTCATACTGTTTAGTGAGTTATGTAAGTGTCAGTAGAACCATTTTAGAAAAGGAGAAATTAAAGCAAACAGATAGGACCAGGCTGTATCTTCTCAAAATAACAACAGACACACAGACCCATCTTCTAACAACTAATCCATCCTCCCTCTGTGAAAATAGTGACAGATGTTGAAACAAATGCTTGAGCGAGTTTGGGCAATTTCTTTGGAAGGGGAAAGAAAAAAGCAAAATTAACTCCGTGTGCTTTCCATCGACTCTGTGATATGAGAGTCAAGAAAGAAAACAAACAAAAGAGAAAAAAAAAGGAGGAAAGTGGCACTTGTATGCTTGTTTGATTCTGCTCACACAAATGCATATTTCAGACTGCAGTGTAGCCATAGGCAGAGATAATCTCTTTGCAGCATGGCTGTGATCAGCGGGGATGCGACAGCTGACTGTTGCTATCCGCATGATTTGAGACCCATTCCTACTCATTGGCTCCAGTGAGAGAAGGTTAGGCCTTCAGTCGTCATTCCTGTGAAATGTGCCATCTTTCTTTGAGTCGCAGCTCCTGAAAGCATGTCATCCCATCGGCATTCATGCTAAGTGATACTTACCTTTCCAGCCTTCCATATTTCAAGGAAAAGCTGGAAATACAAACTTGTCAAAACTGCTTGTTTTGAAATGACGATTTTAGAGCCAGTCTGACTTGGGGCCTGGCTTGTTAATTTGAGCTTTAGTTTGGGTTTGCCAATATTAATTGCAGTATTTTCCTAAGAGACACTGTTTCCTGTGGTTCTTTTGTTGAAAGCAAACCTGATGCTTTACAGCCAAATCTGGTTTTCACTTCTCCTGGCTCAAGGAAGAGAATGGGACAGTTCTTTTCAAGTATGAAAAGCATTTCTTCTCTTTAGGCAGAAAG
>VZSZ01001072.1:578080-595425 GCA_013398815.1 Ibidorhyncha struthersii
AAAAAAGAAAAGTAATCTTTCAGATTAGAAACTGACCAAGGAAATAGGAGATCTGTGCTGGCAGAGGACAACTCAGCCTGGCAGTGTTGCTATATGAAGGTGTGGTGGCACTAAACTGTCTTTTGCCGTAGCCCTCATGCAGCACAGCCCTCATGCTCCTTGGCTAAGATCTGGTAATCATGTCAGCCTGACATGCCAGATGTATCTGCCCATGTTTCTTCCCTCCCTGCCTTTCTCTGCTTTTCCATGGAAAACCAGCACGTTCATGCTTGGCTCCCGCTGCGTGAGCACCTACCTCTGTAGGAGAACCACTCCATCCAGTGCTTGAAGTCTCGGAGGTTGCAGTCACATTCCCAGGGGTTATCCCCAACCTGGAGTTGCTGCAGGCTGGTTAGTGGTTCGAAGGTCACCCTGTCCAGGCTCTGCAGGCGATTGGACCTGAGAGATAGGGAGCGGAGAGCAGGCAGGTCATCAAAGATGCCCGAAGGTATCTGGGCCAGGCCATTGATGGAGAGATCCAGCTGGCGCAACAGGGCCGTGTGTTGTAGCAGGTCCTTATCCAAGGCCCGGATGCTGTTGTTCCTCAGCTGGAGCTCTGTGAGGTTCCCCAGGTCGCTGAAGATGTTCTGAGGGAGCTGGTCCAAGAAGTTGTTGGATAGATCCAGCCTCTGTAGTGCAGAGAGGTTGGAAAACACTGCTCCCGGCAGGATGCTGAGTTTGTTGTTGAGAAAGAGGAAGGTCCTGGTGTTTGTGGGGATGTCTGAGGGGATGGAAGAGAGGCCCAAGCCACTACAGTCCACTTCCAGGTTGCCACTGTTACACTTGCAGGAAGAAGGGCAAGCAAAGAAGGACTCAGCAGCACATAGCGACAGCCAACAGCCAAGCACTGGTAGGTGAAAAGCAAGGGAGAGAGAACGCATCTATTAGAGCAGTGCTTTCCCATCCTCACCCATCGCCACCTTGAATGCAGCTACGGCTACAATATGACCTTCACAGCAGGACTCTTCGCTGCAATGCCCTGCAGTGTAATGAGCTTCCTCACAGCTATGTCCCTTTACTGTTGGCCTGCGCCCTGGCAGCTTGAGTTTCATCCTAGTCTTTTTTTATGAGCAAGCAAATTAATGTCCTTCCACTTTCACAAGGAAGTAAGAACAGTGCATCCCAGAGGACTTTGCTGCCAGATACTAGAGCATTGGAACCTGTCAGACTAGAATGGAGAAGCAAGCGGTGGGAGGTGTCACCTCTGATAAAGGACAGCTCTTTCTAAACAGTCAGGGTTGAGAGAAGAGGGACTGGTATATATTTAAGAAGCTCTATTTTTTTCAGAAATAGACCTGTTAATGAAAAGCTTTTAAGAAAAATGTAAGCAAAATAACCTACATCTCAGTTGTGCTCCTGCAGTTTGAATCCTAATCTTCGTGATAGATCAGACTCTAGGTCTAAGTTAGCCTCTAAATCAGGGTATCGTTTGCTTTCCACGTCCACAGTGTGTTGTGTGGGCCTTGTGGCAAGAGACTTTTTAATGAATTAGATTACATTACAAAGGGATGATGAAGCAAGCTGTTAAAAATTAACAAGGAGACCCTAAACCACTGGACACCCGGTCCTTGCCATTGCTTTCAAAATAGTTTCTTAATCCCACAGCAATTGCCCCACAAGTATCTCCTCTGACCGAAATTGCGCATAGCAATGTAGATGAAGAAAAAAATTGCAGGTTTGTAGTTGAAGAAAGGGATGTTAGGAAAAGGGTTAGCACACACACCCTTTCTCCTGCAGCATCTCAAAGGTAAGGTCGGACAATCCACAGAACAGCATTTTTTAGAGCTGTTGTGGATCACCATTCCAGACATGGGTCCAGATCCTATGAGTGGCATCAGGGTACTAGTTACCAATGCTCCCTGGGAGTCAGTGGCTTTTAAAACTCTCAGGAAAGCAAGCTTTGTGCCTCCTGTCATTAGAGGAGTGGGAGTTGTTTAAGCAGACTATGTAAAACATTTGCATCCTTCATCTTAATTCCTTTTGTGGAAATGAGATTAGTTTCTTCAATGTGGGAAGCAAATTCAGCTCCCTCACTGTTTTTTAAGGTGACAAGTTTGAGCATTTGACTAAAACTGAAGCAGGTTTGTCTGTACGTCATGCCGTGTCCTCTCCATTTCTCACTTTTCTTTGGATAAGGCAGTCACCTGGGCTTGGTTGTATGTTTTTAGGGGTGAACGGTAGCTAAAATGGATGCATTTATTGTTTTGCCACTCTTTCCTGGACTGGAAACCAGATTCTTCTGTCCTGCTTTTTTTTCCAAAGAACCAACAAGCAGGTGTTTTGTTTCTTAACCCCATAGGAATTGTGAAAGGACTGCCATAGGAGAGGGAGGTGTTGGAGTCCCATGCTCTGGAGAAGCTCTGCTTGGAACAGCTTTGCAGTCAGCCATGCTCTTCCTCTCTTCCTTGACCCATAGCCCTTTTTTTTTTTTATATCTGCTTGGTTTCTGGCAGTGATGCTGCCTTCATACTCAAACCCTGTCATCCTGAATAGGGCCTTTTTGTCTTCCTGACAATCCTTGTGAGAAATGGCAGATTTGTGGACTGGTAGCCTAAGGAGAACTACACAGTTTGAATCCTAAGCTATATGACTTTATTAAGGACCAAGGGATAAGTGTTCAGAGAGGGTGTCTTAGCTCTTTTTTGTTTCATCCATCTTTCACAATTCCTTCAAGAATTTTTTTCGGTCGTACAGTTGAGATCTCAGGTGTACATCAGCTGAGGCCATGCCAATCTGTGTGCTCTTTTAATGATAATTATGGATCCTTACGGTGAAATACAAGAGAGATCTTTATTCTGAGCACCTCTGTGCTTTCTTGTCATTCAAAGGTTGGGATCAACAGCAGAGATTGCCATGAAAGCAGATCATAGCCTCTGGACTGGTGCAGTGCAGGCACTGTCTGGCTGGCTGATATTTAATTCCCTTCAGAATACATCGCGCTCTTGTTGTAGGGAGAGAATTAAAAGAATGGGAGCTGGAGTGGGGAAGGGAGAGAGCCATGAGTCACTCAAGTGACCCCGTCTTTTCCTGGATGCTTAACAAAAGTACAGTATTAATAATAGATTGACAGCTGTGATGATGAGATAACACTTAGCTTCTTTGTACACCGAGAAAGGCAAGAGCAGACCGTGTGTAATGCTATACAGGTGGCATTCTGTTCAGGGCTTATCTCTCAAAATACCTACCCACCACCGACCCCGACTGGGTGGCCGTGGGGTTCCACCAGCATGTATGCTGACAGTGGCTGGTAGGAATAAAGTCTCAGGCAGTTGGCTGTAGTTATGTTCAGGAACTGGCTTTATGCCAAGTTTCTGCAGCCGTGTAAGATGTGCCAAAAATGTCTTTTTATTACCCATATATTGCTTTGTGGTCTTGGAAATATTTTACTAAAATCATAGAGAGGAGAAGATCTGATTTCATTGTCAGTCCCTGCAAGAGATACATCCACTAAGATGTGAGCTGAGACCAATGAATTCATCGCCCTGGTTAGGATGCAGCTTTACAGGGAAGAGAGGCAGGGAAGCAACAGACAGAACTTGAAGCTGTCTTCCAGCCCTACAGAAGGATGAGTAGTAATGTGGTTTTGTGTTAGGGGAAGATGAAGTTGCTTTGTGGGGTGTTTGGTGACTCTAGTAGGTGGCAGAAAGCTGATCCAGGAATATCAGATTAAGTCAAGACTCAATAGCATTCATTATAAATAATTTATACAGCAGTCTAGTCTGTGAGGATGGATTACAATGATGCCTGTTTTCTGGAGAAGGAAATAATTCCCTCAGCTTCTTACAGTGGTACACCCAAATTTGATCAGGAGGGCAGGAAACCACAGACCTGCTCAGCTGCCTGTGCATGCAGTAGTGGTGGACACACTCCAGGTGCTCCCTTTCGTCTGCTGCAGTCCGTAGATGCTTCTCCGAAGTGCAGGTACATTCCCCGATGTGGGGCTCCCACATCACCCTAGCAGTCTCTGCTCTGCACTCAGGGATACTGTAGCAAATGCCCTAGTCCACTGGGAAGATGCACACACTGAACTTTTACAATTTAATTTAAAAGAGATCTTCTTTATTTACTTCTTGATTTTCACTACATGTGGCAGTGCCTGGTAGGAGGATTTTGTATTCACATCCTGCATTCCCTTCTAAAATCTGTCATGACTTCTGCCATGAAGAGCTGGGAGCTTTGCTCAGCAGCCTACTTATAAACCCCTACCACAGAGAGGAGTCTGCAGCTTACAGGACGCTGATCTGAGAAATGTTCAGGGTGGATCTTTGTGTGGTGGTATTTGTCTCGCTGTTTCTCACCTGCCAGGCCCACTGGAATTCAGAAGCAATCATCACTCACTGTCCCACTTTAAGCCCATCTTCAGCTTTAGAGTCTCGCTCTCCCTCCCAGCTAGCCTGGCCTCTAAAGGAATCAGGAATTAGTTCAAACATCTCCATTCTTAGCTGTCCCTCTCCCCTATTCTTAACCCTGATGTGACCTATTTTCTTTCCACTCCCTTGACAAACAGGATCATTGTACTTAGTACCTGAGTAGGCATTACTTACGACAAGCCTCTTGCCACCTCATGAGGAACCTGCTCCTCCACCGGTGGCCAGCAGTTGTAGGCAGCATTGTTGTCTTCTCTAGCGTGTCTTCACATCCACCAGCCAGCCTGGCACTCGGCCTCAAAGGATGAGGAATGACCTTGTAGCCTGCCTGCCAGGTCCTGGAGGAGGAGAGCAGAGCAGAGGAGGTGGGATTCGGTTTCCTGGGCGCAGGACATGAGGGTGGGCTTAGTGTTGTCCTTTCCCCTCCCCAACTAGAGTTTTGCCTTTGAGACATCAGCTCCATTTTGGAGGAGAGATGGAGGATGTTTCAGGAGGTGCAGCATGACGAAAGCACAACGTTAATTCACTTTGAACTTCGCGGTGCAGAAATAAGGCCTGATTCACCTAAGTGCTGAAGAAACAAGGCTGTGCTTGAATAGCCTGCTACAGTAGCTACATTAGCCTCACGCTCAAGGTTAACCTGATGAATTGCTGAGGTGACCCTGCTGGGGCAGCAGACTCCAGCTCATTCCCTGTCACCGCCACGCAGGCTGCTACCACCTGTGCATCCTCTCCCTGACGCACGGCTCAGGATCACCGAGGTCTGGGGACCAGCGGCTGCCAAGCCGCTTCTCACCCCGCTTCCCAAATTCCCCACCAGTGCTTTCTTTCTGTTTTAAGGTAAAATGGATGTGGTGGCTAGAGCAGGGCTGAGCAGAGCACAGCTCCAGCTTGGGGATTTCACACTGCAGCAACGGCAGGAGCTGAAGAGCGAGTGAGCCTTGGAGGAGAAGGGAGGACCTGGGGCGGGGGAGACTGAGTGGGAGTGTTGAAAAGAGAGGAATTACATCTTAATTAGAAGAAGGAAAAATGCTCAGTCTAATTAGAAACCCAAAGACCATAAACTCTCCCCTGACAATAAGTGACAACAGGTTCCTCCTTCCCTCCTGCTTCCCTTTTGGATACAAGCAAGCAGGAAAAGGGGAAACACCGTGCACCCTCCTGTCCCCCTGCTTGTTCTCTGACGTGCCACCCACAGTCACAGCAGCAGTTAGATGGACACATTTCAACCAGGGTACAGAAATAAACCCTCCTCCATCCCCTCTGAGGGGCTCTGACAACATCCACAGACGTTATTTTAGCTGGGCGCTGCACTCCCACTGGGACACTCTCCCCACACACGTGCCAGCTGCTCCCCATCCCCCAGGCTCCCAGGACTGATTTATTTTATATGGGAATATAAACCACCAGGAAATATTTAAATTAGCATCTTGATGAAAAAGATGAGCAGGTTCAGTGCCTGGACTAGTATGTTTTGCAAGGCTATTTAGATCATTTACCCAAATGCTAATGCACCAAATAGATGAACACGTCTCACGGTGCCAAAATCGATCCAACCTCCACCCGCTGCAGCCACCCACTCCCCAAAGCAAACTGGAGCCCTTGCCCTGCAGTCCCTGCTGGAGGAGAAGCTGCAACAAATAGCTGTCCCCATTCAGTGCTTGCGCTCACCCTGGCTCAGAAGGAGACTTTCAGCCTCCCCCATATCAATGTCTCCGTCCTAAATGCCACCCCTGAAGTCTCCTGTCCCCGGCTGTCTGTATCGACAAGGAGGATGAAAAGCCACAAGCACTTACCTGGAGGGGCTCTGCCCGCAGCCACTTCCACCCGATTCCCTGATTCCCCGGGAACTGCCCAATTACAGCCTCTTCCTTTCCTCTCCCTCCTTGACTTTCACTCCCCGGCAGCAGGCTTTCCGTGTGCTCTATTTAACTCCCTACAGCACAGGAATAAACGGCAGAGTTAAGCTGACAGCCACAGAGCCTTATCTGCCTGCTGGATAGCGGGAGTCGCTCAGCTCCAAATCCCGTTGCCGAATGATCGCGTCCTTGCTCTCAGGATCAGGGGCTGCCTGCCGTGCTCTGTCTTCCCCTCTTCCCCACCTTCACTCCATCTAACTTTGTCAGGGTTATAGATAGCTCTGTTCCTTGCGCTCTTGCCTTTTGGCTCTGTTTTGTAACACCCCATCTGTATCAGCTGGCTTGGCTCCAATCAGGGGGGCTAAGCTTTTTAAAAAAAAAAAAAAAGCTTCTTTGGGTGCCTTGTGACACGGCTTCCCTCTGCCATCTCCCCTCAGCCCAGGCCCCCACTCAGGCCATGGGCTGGTGTCCCCCCCATTCCTCTTGCTGGTCTCTGCAATTCAGCCGCACCATCCCCAGGCGACAGTGCGGGGCTGGAGCAGAACCGGCATACCCGGCCGCAAGGACGGTGGTCATAGGGTCAGGGTTTCTACCCCTAGCTCCTTCTGCTCTGGCAGGGCAAGTCCAGCCCTTGCACTGGTTTCTGGTGCCTCACGGGCTCCTCTTCCTCTCAGGCAGCGCCAAGGCTCAAGCACAGGGTGCAGGGTGGGAGGAGCAGCCGTTTATAAATAAGCCCTTTCCCTATGTTTAGAATTTATTACAGTGCATGGTGATTAACACCTGTTCAGGCTTTAACGCTGTCTCCTGCACTGCAACACACACAAAGATGGAGGCGCCTTGATAAACCCAAGACTATTTTAAAAGCATGTCACATAAACACAGCACTCCCCACCCCATAGATAGCAGCCACCCTTTGTGCGCTCATACACGTTTCTAAGACTTAAAAGCAGCTGTTTTCATCTACGTATGCAGATATAGTCACTAATCTAGCTTGCATTTACAAATTTGTGCGCAGAGTTGGGCTTGAATATGTACTGGAGACTTTTCTGTGACCCCTGTTTATCAACATCCATGTCTTGCACAAAACTGCCTACTGCTCAAGCATAACAGGCTCAGGTGGCAGAGCAGTAGATTTGGAATAGGTAGAGGTTCCTGACTGCTGAAGTGCAAGGGCCAATGAGCTTCTGCATTTATACCTTGAAGTAGTATGTTTACGGAGAAATTTTAATTCCAAGGATCCAGAAAAACCCGGTTTCTCCCACGCACCTATTGTCCATAAGCATGTTAGACCATTAGTGATTAATATTCTGCAACCAGGAGAGACCAAGGAGGCAGAGAGAATTTTTGAGAGTTTCTTTTTTAAAGGGTTTGTCTGACTTGTCTTGAATTCTTACTTAATTAGCGGTTTTGCTGTGGCCCAAGAGATACCTTCTGCTCTGCAGAGCACCAGGTCAGCTGTGCTCCCTGCCAACGCAGCACTGGGAAACCCCTAGTCCTGGGGCAACAAGCACCTGCCCACACCTCTAGGCTCTCAGAGCACCATCAAATCTGTCTGGCTGCTTTCAGCCTGACAGCCAGGGAGTTTTCCAGCAGCGAGGACTCTGCCAAACCTAGGAGTGTCCCCCATGTGCCCCCACCCCAAGACGAGAGGCACCATGCCATCCATTCTGAACTAGCATGGCATTGCCTGGGTTTGGGGACCCAAGGTAGATTGCTGGAGCTCTGAATGCTCTGAAGCCACCCCAGGGCTCCACAAAGCAGGTGTTAGCCTTCTTCCAGGCTTACTAGGTAGTTCCTTCTCCCCAGAGCAACATCCGCCAAATGCCCTGTGATCCATGGGACACAGTGTCCAGAGCTCTCTTCCATGTGCTTGGAGTTGTATCTCTTTTCCAGAGAAATTTCTGGAGAAATGAACAAAGTAGCCTGTGGGGTTGGTGGTGTCCTTTTCTTCTTGCCGTTTGATATAGGACAGTAAAAGACAACTCTTTTAGTTTCAGCTCAAAGCAACAGAATGAAATCATCCATTTCTGGCCCATGGGCTCCAGTGGCCAAAAATACACTGAGCTGAAGTGCCACTTGGACATTTGGCCTGCTGTCAGACTCTAGAGGACTCTGTAATGAGGATTCCCCTAATTAGCTTGAACAGGGAACTTTACTGCTGGGGNAGATTGTAATGGCTCTGCAGCACTTGCCAGGGCATAAAAGCTACAGGAGGCACTCTCGCTGTCTTGTGCTTCCCTTCTCCCTGCCCAGACACCAGTAACGTTTGCAGTATCGCTCTAAAGCCTTAGCTTTCTTAAGTTGGGTCCCAAGGAGCACACTGTGAGGGTGGGGAGGGTTTCAGTTTACTGCATCCACATACTGTTTTAGTAACACTTCCCAGTTCTGTGACACCTTCTATCCAAAGCTTTCCATCTGCTCTGTGAATGGCTCTTACCATGGCTGTAGGTGTTGTTGTTGTTATTTTGTATTTAATGACCCCCAGAAGTAAGGCTGAGGTCATAGCCAGTAGTGCTTCTGCTCTAGGTAGGTGGATAAAGCTATCCCATTTTCCAGACAGGGACACTGAGGCTAGAGAGACAGGTGACTGTGTCACTAGGATGAGTCGCAGTCAGAAACAGAGCCCAGCAACCTCTGGCTCTGATTATCTCTCCTAGTTCTTTGCACTAACACTTGGATCATGGCTCAGGGATCAGACTCCGTTAACAGCCTGGCTTATGAGCATTGGTAGGGCATGTGGGTGACCTATATTACAAAAGAGTAGGTAACAGAGGCTGCAACAGATGCCAGCAATAAATTATCAGGAAGTACATGCAGACATTCCTCCCTCCCCCACACTCTCCTTGATGAGTGGTGGCAAAGTCCCTTTCCCCTTTCCAATGCTGAATTGCTTTAGCCTTTGTCAGAAAAGCAGCAGGGTGAGGGAGGGCATGGGGGATGCTTTAAGGAGATTATCTTTTTTTCCTCCCCTTTCCTTGTTGCTTTTAGGATTCCTGTTTTATTACCATCACCTTATAATGGAGGGGGGCAGTGGTACCCCAGCATCCAGTGACTAAAGCATGTTGTTCTATGTCTGTCCCCCAACACACCTAGGTCAGTCATGCAAATTGCTGACCACAAAAGGTCACATTGTCTCAGCTGCTGCTCCCTATCTGTTGTCTATTTGGACTGCAAAAGCACCCAGAGGTGGCATCCAAGCTCAGCAGCCCTGTAGAAACATACAGTGTGTGTCAATGCCCCAGTGAGCTTCTAAGCTAAATAGCTGGGGGCTTCATTTCCAGCACTTGCAGATTTATTCACACATGTATTCAGGATTCATTAGTGTTGTGTTGTCACAATCAATGGAAAGCACGTTTTAAATTCACACTAGAAACCCAGCTGCAGAAGAAATGGTGCCATCAGATTTGCAGTGATCAAGCAAAACACCTCGTACAGAAAGCTGTAAAGTAAGTAGAAAGTGTGCAAAACCCAGTCGGTATTGTAAGGGACTCTGCCACATTCCTGATTTGGTGTGAATAAAAACCTCGCCCTATTCTCTGGGATGTGAAGAAGTCAAAAAAACTTCTGATCTTGGGAATGACAATGTGTAGGCACCTCTAAAATGCAAATGTGATTGGTGTTAAAAAATGTTTCCTCCCCAAGCCTCTCCAAGAAATATCAACTTTATTCCCATTTTACGGAGTGGCAAACTATGATAGAGGTAAAAACGGCTGCTGAGTTTGCCTGGCTGAAATTTCAGCTGCCTGGCTTTTGATACTTCATCATGAGAGCCCACATCAGTTCCCCACTCAGGATTTTCAAAACTGCCAAGTGCAGTGCTTGCACTGGCTCACTTGGGCTTGTAAGTGCTCTCCTGTCCTGCAGAGATGATTTGTGGGGCTTATCAATGTTACACAGAATAAAGGAATTTTGGCCAGGCTTTCCCAAAGTTTCCTGACAGGCCTGTGGCAAAATCAGGAGAAAAGCCAGTTTTCTTGATTCCTCATGCTGTACCTTAACCAGGAAACATTATTTGCATCCTAAGCCTCCCTGACCCAATGCACCATAATGAGACTTGGAGGTGTCGGAGGGGCTGGAAATACCAAGGGCATCAGGCCTCATCAGACCCTCTGAGAAAGCACAGAACATCTGAAGAGGAGCCAGGGCGGGGTAACACTAATGGGAAAGACCCAGATTGCTATGGAGAAGTGGGATTCCTTGGGAAGCTGTGGAAGCAGGTGCGGAGACCAGGATATCCACCACGGGAGTGACAGGAAAGTCCCAGCACAGTGAGAGTGCGGCATATGGAGGAGGCCCAGAGCAGCAGCAGGAGGAGAGCTGAGGGGGCAGTTGACAGGAAGAAATCCAGCCATGTGTGTGCCAGCATCTTCTCCGAGTATTATTGAATGCGACAGACCACGTGCATGCTTCCTCCGTGCAAAACGGAGGCAGCTGAGAAGGGAAGCGGGTGAGGGAGTGGGAGAGGGGCTTAGAGGAGGGACACGTGAGCTGGCTACCCAGTTTCCTCCTCTTTTTCTTGCCACAGAGTGATGTTTTTGTTCTCACGCTGTTGGCAAAAATTGGTAACCGAGTGAGATGTGGAGGGGGGTTCTACATGAAGACTGAGATAACATTTTCTGATCCAGCTGGGAACAGTTGGCTGTGGGTGGTGGCTTGTCACCAGCCCTGCCAATTCTAATCCAGATCCCAGTTTTTCTCTTTCTCTCAGCTGTGGAGTGAAGAGCCTTCTCTACAACTTTAATTTCCTGCAGGGGTTAATCCCATGGTCAGTAGTAGCTCAGGCCCTTAATCCTTGCACTCAGCCCCTTGACAGAAGGACTGCAGCTGCTCCCGACCCAGCAGGTCTGAGGGAGTCACCCTTCTGCTCCCAGCACCTCCTTTGCACCCCACGAGCATCCTCCAGCTTGTTGCCATTTAAAATGCTGCTCCCCCCTTCCTGCCAAGCCTACCCCATGGGTGTGGGGTTGGTGGCACACCCCAGGGAGAGGCTCCAGGCAGAGAAGGCAGCTTGGTGGGAGAATCCTGGTTCTGTGGTCCTCACCCCTGTTCCCACACAACACACAGGTATTTTCACTTCTTAGTTGGATGGTGTTCCGGATCCCAAAGTAATCTCTTGGTTTTATTCAGCTGGTGTTCAAGACGGAGGGCACGTATGGGCCCATATTTGTGAAGGATTTTCTGAGGGCTCAGAAATTTTGACATGACCTGGTACCTTCCCTGGGTCTCTTATTAGGGTCAAAGTACGCAGCAGATCTGTAACAGAGAAGGTGCCAGCCTGTCTGAGGTGAGAGCTATATTTACATGCACAGAGTAGTAGATGGAGGTGCATCAGTTTCACAGCAAGGCAGGAAAATGTAAGTTTTTTTATCAATATAAGCTCTCAGTTCACAGTACTGTCCCTGGAGCACTAAGCCCGACGGCTATCAAACAGTATGGCTAGACTGCCAAATCAAGGGGCTTCCAGATCAATACCAAGAAATGCCTGTTATATCTGATGGGGGCCAAGGCACTTCAGCCATAAGCTTTTCTCCTTGTGCTTCTTCATTCCTAGAATCGGGTGAGCTTCTGCAAGCCTGGGTGATCCCATGCGCACAAAATGTCCCACACTTAGCGTTTGCCATCATTCATGTCTGCATTAGCCCGAGAACTGGGTTTGCCTTTTTTCATAGTCTGTATTCTGAAATAAGCCGGGACCCCAAGCTTATCAGCCTTCCTAGTGCTTGACACTGGTTACTTTTGCTTCTGGTGGAGAAGCCAAAGTGATGGAGAACTGCTGCCACCCAAGCTGCTGAGTGAGAGAGTCCCCTCCCCCTCTTCCTCACCCAGCACCTTGGCTGTGCTTCCCTGGCGGCTGGCCTTTCAGAATCAGACCACCAGCTGCAAGGGTCGTGGCTCGCCACTTCGGCAGTTGGAGCAGCAGGAGGGAGAGGAGGTAGAAAACATGATGGGACGAAGGAAGAACTTCACTACTGTCTCACTTCACAAGCCTGTGCCCTGGGTGTGTTCACAGGGGCAGGGATCATCCATGCATGTATGGCAGTGGGGCAGCGCACAGTGTGCCAGCAGTAAAAATCCTCTCTGCTCTTATCATAAGGGGATCGGTGACCCAGCACGCACACAGCTCCTGGCAAACCTCCCAAGGAAAGGCTGACTCTCATTGTTCGCACACGATGCATTTAAACTGAACTCTGAAGGAGACCTCTTGCTGATTTCTTTTTTCCCCCTTAGTGACTTGTATAGATCTGTTTCACTTGGTTGCCACTGTGGCATGAGGTCAGTGGTGCTGCCTGTTAGAGAAAGCCTTCTCTTCTTCCCCTTCCCCATTGCTCCCCATTGCCTTCCCAGAGCATCCAAAAGGGGCATCCCTGCAAAGGTCACGCAAACTGCACAGGGTCCAGCTGCCTGCAGCTCCAGGGGTGCGTGAGGATCTCTGGGACACACTTATACTCTTTACAAGCTGGGAACATTGCCCATAGCTTAACAACATGTGGTGACAGCTCTCACAACCCAGAGCTCCAGCCAGGAACTTCGGATGCATCTGGGTTAGTACACACATCACAGCCCCATGCTGCAGACCTTGCTGAGGCTGGGGAAAGTCTTCAGATTTGATGTGACTTTAGCTTTCTGGAGGGTTTGCAGCCACAGAAGAGATATGGGCATGGCAACATTCACATCCCATCAAAATCCCATCAAAATGCAAGTAGTGCGGAGAGCAGGGCCCACCTTCCGCTCCTCTGCCCCCACACAAGGCACCTCACAGCAGAATCACAGCAGCAGCACAGCCTGCTTTGGGGAGCACCAGCAGCAAAGAGCCTCACCAAGAGTGGAAAGAGAGCCCAAGTGATGAGTGCCAAGCCAAGTTGCTTCTAACAGCTCTTCTCCAGACTCAGTATGTGGTCCTACTTGTGTGAGGGCATGGTCCATGGGGAAGGACGTTCCCCAGCTTCCCAGCCTCCTTCGATTGAGGAGGAGCGTGGTAGCAGGACCTCTCTTCAAAGTAACAGCCTTTGCTTGCAATCAGTCATGAGGTTCAGACTTGTATGACCCTGCTGTAAATGTAGGTCTTAGTCCTTCCTGTGATGGGTGTGAGGCGCTGCAGTGTATAAATAATGGAAGGTCTCTTGTTTTCCCACTCATAAAGAAAGAATCACGACAGTGTCATTTTCATTTTTTTAAAAAATTACCATATGATAAAATACACCATTTGGCTTGCAAAGCCAAGCTCTCAAATGTGAGTTAATACTTCCACAACCTTAATTCAGCCACTTGCATGTGTGCATTACAACACAGCCTTAGCTTCTCCAAGCAAGTACTATTTCCTTTTTTTCACAGGACCCTGTCCTATACTCAGTGCAAAGGACACATGATACTCAAGCTAACAGTGAGGATGTTGTAATAAATAAGTTTTTTTTTATAAGGTCAGCATTAAATATTAAACCGCAGTTTTGGCAGATGGCCACAGCCTGTACATTCCTAATTTTGCGGGTGCCCAACATGAGACCCTAGGGGCCATTTTGCAGAATTGCTGAGCACTCACAGCTGTTTTCCAAAATGCTGGCAGCTTAGCCAGCAAACTGGTACCGTTTCGAGGACTCAATGGCACCGAGAGCCAAAAGGCCCCAAGCTCTGGTCCTGCACCTGCTGCTCCTTCCCCATGTGGCTAAAGGGGAAGTCTCTTTTCCGTTCAAAAGCAAGGAAAATAACCACTGCCTCTTGCCTCATCAGTAGCATAAATTCTCTATCATCAGCTACGAGGCAACTGTAGCAGCAAACATCTTCAGAACACCACAAGACAATGAATAATGATGTATTGCCTGCAGGGCTTGGATGGCAGGCAGTAAGCAAATAGAACAGGCACGCATTTTGCAGTACCAAAAAAAAATAACAGCCCCCTGCTTCACTCCCTGAGTACCATGGAGCTGGTGCCCTGAATGAGGCAATTTATGAAAATACAGCATGTGATCCTATCAGTCAGGACTGCAACCCAGTGCAGGTGGCATTCTGCCCCAAATCCCGACATTTCCTAACTTCCAACTGCTTCTTTTTACAACACGAATAAAACCATATTTCACATAATCCCACCCCTCGCAGGTGAAGCAACTTTTCCTTCCATCGCTCCAGCCTGGAATTGAACTGGTTTATAGAAAACAAAAATTTCTTCTTGCGATTAGGATGCCCTCAGCCACACAAAGTATTTTTGTGAGCCAGTGTTTTGGTAAAGCCACGGCAGGAATAGGGTATGTGTTACAAGGTATTTCCATGCACTAGGGACAGAAACAGCCCAGGACCCCAGCTCCTTTCCACTGAGAACTGGAGTGTGTGTCGTGGTGTAGCACTCTGGAGCATTACCCAGCTGGCAGGAGCGTCCCAGTATGGTCATTTGAATGATGGCTTGAGCCACTCAGGGCTGGGACAGATGTCAAGTGGTGTAAGCAGCTGCTTGTAACCAAACATGGCAAGTGAAGGAAACTGCTTGGTCTCTCTTTTGAATCAGCAACAGGCAAGTGCTGAAGAGTCCCCGAGGAACTGCCCAGAAATGCCCTCCCACAGGCTTGAGCCTGCCCCCATCCTGTTCCAGCCTCTGCTGCTCCCTGGATGCTCCTGTCCAGGTACCCTCATGGCCCTGTGCTGCTGCTGCTGGCCCTCCCTGCTGCACCCAGATGCAGGGCTGCCTTCATCAGGCTCCTGTGCTGCTGAAGAGCCTAGAAAAGCCTTCCTGCATCAGGCTTAGAAAAGCCAGAGGAAAGGCAGGAAGCTGGAGTAGCTCATGAAGATATCTGAGCTGGGAGTGCACCTTGCTAGCGTGTGACATTCGCTTTGCCGGAGGCAAGGGTAAAGCTATGATCTGGTATAAAACTTACATAAGAGGGCTTCCCCCCCTTTCTCCTTGCAAACAGCCCCTTTGCTCAGGATTTACCATAATTCCTCCAAGTGGGCAAGATACACTAACGGGGACTGCACTGATGTCTGACAGGGAGACAACTCCCGCAAGCCTTCCGCTCATGTGGAATAATTCCCTTGCAAATGTTGTTTGCCCACAGCAGTTAGAGGAAGATCCGCCCCCCACCCCCCAACAGACCCGAGTGACAAAGCTCAGAAGAAAAATGGTCTGCAGTTCTGGAAAGGCACCCCCTCCTCCTCACTGCCAGAAATGTCTCCTGCTTTGTATCAAATCCCTGTGTGCCTTTAAGGGTCCCCCTGTCTTTTAGGGGTTTCCTTCTTTAAACCCTGCAATAGCAGCTGCTCCAGTCCTTCCCCAAATTAGATCTGCCTTTCTCCCTCCATCCTTGGGTGGCAGATCAGGCACCGGCAGCAGAGTAGTGCTGTACCCCGCTCACTGCCGTTGCCATCGGGGATGCGCTGGACGTGGCACATTCAGGCTACCTGACGGTCCACATGGCGGGCCTGGGGCCCGGCTCGGGCTCGGTCATGACCTGGTTGGAGCAACAGCTCCAAACATCCTCTCTCCCCAAACCAGCAGAGCTCCAATTTTACACGTCTCTCTTAATTAGCATGAGATGCGGTGGCAGTAATAAACTGGGCAGGCAGTGGGAGGAGGGGGCAGAATGCCCCGAGTGGGATGTATGTGTGCACGTGTCTGTGCATGTGTATGTGTGCACACGTGTACTTATGCACACACACACACACACACATGCTAACGCTCACATATATACCCCTATCCATAGGCAGCTTCACATCAGCTCATTCGGGACCTTATTCTCCCCCTTTCCTCCCAGGCAGGGCTGGAAAAGGCTGTGAAGTTTCTCTGTGCTGTGTTTCACCCCCACCCTCGGGGCTGTGCCTTCCACCCGAAAGTTCAGAAATCGCAGGCTCAGCCTGCAGGGATGCTGGAAGGAACTTGGGACTTATTTTTGGCGTCACTTGTGATATGGTATCTTCTACTTCATGTCCTGTGGTCATGTTCTTGAGCTTTGTGTGTGAAATTGTACTTGCACGCACACACACACATACAACACACACACCCCCCTCGTGCTAATGCCTGTTTACTGAATGCTGGACCTGTCCAGTTTTGGTCCTCACTTCTGCATTTTAGATGTTCTTACTGAGACAGCTGATCCAAAATGATACACAGCAAAGCCACCATGGGTCAGGTGAGTGGCAAATCACGCGCTGGCCCCTCTCACAGCCCTGAGGAGGGGGACAAAAGCCAGGGCTCTCCGGGAGCTGCCCGGCACCCGGTGACCACAGCACCAAGGGCTGAGCCTCAAAGCTGCACCTGAGCTGCCCGTGCTGCAACAAAAGACGCTGGTGCTGTTCAGAGCTGGGAGAAGTTGCTCCCAGCTGCCTGCACTGAAACTGGACTGGAACCAGTACCAGCAGCCTCTGCGGCAGGGTTGTCTTTCTGCTTTATTGGGAAGATTGCTGCCTGTCAGCCTCACACCACCGGGACTTCTGCACTGTGCCGTCTGGCAGACGGGGCAGCCCCCGACCACCACTCTCCTCCCTGGGGAAGCCGGTTGCTGGGGGGCAGCCCCACTGACCTCACATAGCCAGGGAGTGGGCGGGGGGCAGGGAGGGGGGAAGTGGAATACAAAAGAGAGACATCTTTACTTACCTCGCTCAGGCTGGGATGGACCCTCTTACGAGAACGGCAGCTCTTCCAGCGAACCCAGTACAATCCCAAAGCAAATCCAGCAGAAAGTCCCTCCGTTGCTGGCTGGGCTCTCGGTGGACCCTAGCTGGCGAGGAGCCCCTCCTAGCCAGTGGCTTGCCCCGCACAGAGGGTAGAGGAGCCGCACGGTGAGATGGCAGCGTGGGAAAGGGACTGTAATCCTCCGTAAATAATAAATAAGGGGAGAGGGAAAGAGAGAGAGAGGCGGGAGAGGGAACGACTGCGCGCAGCGAAGTGACAGCTGGGGGTACATCTGCGGTGGCAGCAGCACACGCACAGACAGTGCAGAGGAGTCACCCCGCCAGGCAGGCAGGATCTGCTCCGAAACACCCAGAGGAAAGAGCTCGGGTGGTTTTCATTTCTCTCAACCCATCCTGGAGAAAGGGCTGTTGCTGTCAGTCCCTCTCTCTCCATCCTCCCCACCTTGCTGCCATCCCCCTTCGGGTG
>VZSZ01001072.1:604395-620807 GCA_013398815.1 Ibidorhyncha struthersii
GAGCGGCAAGGGGGGTAGGGAGGGGAGGGGAAGGGAAGGGAGCATGCTTTTGAGCACCTCTGAAGTCAAAGCAGGCGTTCTTCAGGAAAAGAAACTAAGGGGATGGTAAAAGCAAAATGCTAAAGGCAAAAAGGAAGACAAAATCATTAAAGCAAATTGGAAACAGGAGCACACATGAAGAGCTGGAGGATTTACTCACAGAGGTGAAAGGAATAAGGAAAAGGACTCAGAATAGTAATAAAAATATAAGCCAAAAAAAAGTTGCTTCCTTTTCTCCTGCTGCCAGCACCTCCATGACCATTTCTAGGGAGCTGAAGGGGCACAGTTTGCGATGTGACATCCAGTGCAGCCTGGGTCAAGTCAACACTACCAGCCACTGCATGGTTTAGCTATACTTTTCTGCTTTCCAGTAAATTCACCACAGAGCTATTTGTTTCAAAATAATAAAAGGCCATAGATTAGAGTGTCAGAAAGTGATGTGTTGGAACAGTCTCATAAACTAGAAAGCTATAAGTCAATAGCAAGAGTGGGCTTATAGAAGAAAGAGGAAATGGAGCGGCTTTGTTACTGACAGAAGTGTGGAGTTTCATTAAAATTGCCATACTACTGGAGTTAACAAACACTGTATGTGTATTTCCAAAGGGCAGTAGATTTGATCTCAGGAATTACTTTCTTCAAGATGTGACAAACAGGTTGAAATGGAAATTAAAAATAAAATAACAGAGCACCTGCTGGATGTGATTGGGACAAGCAGCACAGCTTTTATAAAGGAAGAAAAGCTATCTTATCACCTATAGTTCTTTGAAAGTGTGAGTAAATCAGGAGGTAAGGGAGAATGGATGACCTACTGCATTTCAGTTTTTCGAAGAGCCTTGCACAGAGTCCCTTACAAGAAGTTCCGGTTCGAGAGCAAAGCATGAAATAGTAGCATTGATCTCAAGGTAGCTGGGACAGAAAAGAAAGAATAGGAAATTTTAGATGGATATTTAGACAGAAGACATCAGCTATATGAGTCCCATGGTTTCCCATCTGGACTTGTGTTGGTTAGCATATTCAGAATAGGCTGACAAAAGAAAAAGGTGAGATTGTGAATTCTGCAGGCACTACACAGTAAGTTCAGAGATGCCAAGATGAGAACTGTTGAGACTCACAAAGCAAAATGAATCAGCAACATAGTCGCACCAGCAGGTGATACAGACAGATATCGAGGTGGGCATATTGCAAGGAATAACCACCCTCTTTTCTGTGGGGAAAGTGACCTACCCCGCACACTGTATATGCCAGTAAAAGTGCCCCTTCAATGACATGGTGTGCCAAAAAAAAAGCAAAGAAAACTTGAAAAATAAGGGAGGAAAACACTGTCAAGTTGTATTGGCTCCCTACTCTGGGTGACCATGTCCTGCTGTGCGTTCAGGATGGGCTGGTAGTCTTAGGGGGTCATTGTTTCCTCCTCTGACCCCTATGGCATTTTCAAAGGTGCTTTACTGAGTCCTGTGGCATGTGTCCACAGATAAAGGTGACTACAACCTTTAGGTACCATGTCTACTGTTCATCCTCAGCAACCACCCTGCTGGGTTCTGTCTCTGTATTTTTCCTGCATCTTATGGAAAATGTATTCTTCAAAAAGCTCGTTTCTGAAAGATCTGACTAGCAGAAACATGGCATTATAGTGGATTTGGGTAAATTATAAACATTATCCACATGCCTCCAAGATCAGGCATTTGGCAGGCACCAGAGCTGTCATCTCCTCCAGCTGTTACCTCCCCTGACCTTGGAGAGTTCACAACTACTTTTCTTCCGATTTCTTTATTTTGTTCCAGTTACTGCTTTTATTTCCCAGTGGCACCATGAGTGTCCACACTGTTAAACCCTACAGGGAATTCAAGACAGCAGCAGCACTAAATCAATAGGCTGGGTTTCATAGCCTTGCTACCTGAATGTTGCTGTGTGGGATCACTTGCTGCTCTGTGGCCTTCCCTGCCCCATCCCACACTCTTCCCTCAGTGCATCCTTTAACATAATGCAAAAAANTCTCGCCTTTCTGGAGAAGTCACCTAATTCGCTGCCCTCCCTCCCAGCCCCATACCTGACACCAGGACCAGCAGGAGTGGCTCAGCTGCATGGGTCAGCGTTTCAGCCCTGTGGCAGGGAGAAGGGCAGCCTGCCCGCATGCTGCCTGTTCTGCCCCACCAGCTGGGATGAGAGGGAGCGTATCGGATGCCGAAGGAGCAAGGGTGCACAGACAAGCCATCCTCCCCACTGTGTTGCACGGGCTGTGATGGCTCCAGCACAATCAGGGCCCCACACTCATCCCCGCTTCCCAAAGAAAGGCAGCCGAGGAGCTTTTACATCCCAAAAGCCTGCTTCCCGGGGCAAACTGCAAGCTAAGAGTAGTGGAGTGGTGCCAAAGTGCCTGTGTCCTTACAGTCCCTGGGTGAGCGATTGGTGCCGGAGACCCGTGCCGGGGACTCTGAGATGTTTTACTCCATCTCTCTGCTCACTCCCTTGGGGCTGAGGTGCTTTACCGTGCGCTCAGCCCGCTGCCTGCCCGGGGCTGCCAGCTGCCTGCATCTCCTTCCCTGGGTGACGGCAGTGGAAACCAGAGCGGCTTCACACAGGAACGGGGTGAGGACAGCCTGGATCAGGCTCTGCCCCGCTCCACCCTTGGGATGGGGGATCGGGATGGAGGATCAGCTCTAATAACCTCTGCTTGGAGGCGGCAGGAAGCTTACCGGCAGGCAGAAGCCACCGGGGAAGAAAGAGGGACGCAGGATTTTAACGAGTGACGAGTTGGAAGCTCCCTGCAGGATTACTTGAGGAAGAATGGGTAATCTCTTAATTCGGGCTAATCCCCCCATGCAGACTCATTACAGAGGGAAAAAAGAGTTAATAGCCAGAGCCAGGAGAAGGGAGTGGGTGAGGAGGAGGACCTGGCTATCTAGGGAAGGTGAGGAAGGGAAAGTCCGTGCCGCAGTGAGGGCTGCCCTGCGCTATGTTTCTGCCGATGTTTGCAGCTGTGGCCCCATGACTGCCCCTGTTTTTAAGCCGCCTTTCCCTGCCAGCCGGAGGCACAGCTGCAGATCACAGGTCTGGAGCTCCCTCCGCCTGCTGCATCCATATGTCCTTTCACTCGCTAAACCTCTTTCCCTAGGACTGTTGCCCTTCTCCCTGAGGCATCTTACAGGGTATGTCTGCAAGCTGTGCCCAGGTGGGACTCCAAGGACAGGGTGCAGGGTGACAGCTAAAAGGCCGAGATCCCGCCGGGGCTGAGTAGAGGCTGTGGAAAAGCAAGGGCTGGCTTTCTTCGAGCCATGCAGCGAGGAGGCTGCCCGCTCGCCCAAAGCCTGAACCATTTGGCAGATCTCATTTGTCTACAGCTTTTACGTGCACCAAAAGTGCAAATTGCTCAACGAGCCAGCAAAGCGTGGCCCCATATATGTCTGTGAGCAGTGATGTACCTTTTGAGCCATATGTATGCTCTGGGATGCATCTCTTCCCCGTGCGTAGCCTGCGTATGTACTTGTATGCTCTCAGCTGCAGGGCGGTGTGATAGAGCGTGTGCCATGCAGGATGTCAGATGCGATGTGTTGTGCTATGAACCTCTGAAATTGCAAGGGCCTGTGGAAATCCTCCCAGAACTGGGAGCTAGGAGAAGCACAGCAAAGGGATGACTGGGAGAGCAGCAGCCAGTCACTGGAAGAAGCAGGCTGTAATGAGAGCTGCTTTGCAAAACATAGCTTCAGTACAGGACGGCTTTGTTTTCTGCAAAGTGATGTGTCCCTGTGTAACTACCTGCACAGAGTACCTAAAACAGCACTGAGCTTTAAATGTCTGATTCGGTGTTAAAAGCCAGTTTGCTGATGCTTTTCTTTCTATGGAAAGGCCTTGCTCTCAAGTAATAGCTCTTCATACTTGCACCTATAGGAACAACGTCCTGCCTGGAGAAATTTGGTCTGACATCAGCATCTCTTGGCAGGGTGGACCCCATTTACAGTCCTGCAGTGGCCCCCTGCCCTTGCCACACCGGCTGCAGCTTGCCCTGCATTAAATCCTACTGCTTGGGCTCCTGCTGGGGCTGCAGACTGGTATTAAATGGAAGCAGCTGGCCTCCTCACCCCCTAATCAGATTGAAAGAGTGAGGGAGGTGAAAAAAAGTTAGTGCTTGCTCAGACACATTTGACTATGTCTGAGACGATTACAGCCTAAATGCTCGAAGGGGAGTTGATGTTATGTATCAATTTATACAGTGAAACGCCTTCTAAAGCCTGTTGGGAAGAGGCTCATAACCATGTAACACTACTGTTAGGTGATTACCATATGATCTTCGGTAAATCTGCCTAAGGGTTTGGGATTTTTTAGTGGAAATGCCCCACTCAAATAAATGAAGTCATCTGTCATCTGCTAATACATGCTAAATGACTGCTAGCCTATCAGTGGAAAAGTAAAATGTCCCCCAAACTGAATGCTTCCATAACATATGGGAGCTATTTACTGGGTTAAGACCCATGGGCCAGGAAAATAGACGGAGGACAGCTTGTATCTGCGTTTTTATTATTTATGAGTATTTATTTACTTGCTTGCAAACAAAGCAGTGGACTTGGCAGATTTGAAGCATTTTTGCAATAGATTTGTCATGGTTTGGTAAACAGGAAAGCCAGAACTGCTGTTTGTTTGAAGAATTCTTTAGAGCAGCAATTCCTGGATTTTGGATTGGGACTGTATTTGATGGTATTGACTCCAAAACGTAAATGGGACCAGAGGGCCACAAGCTCCACTTTTAGTCCAGGCGTGCAAGCGGGGTTTGGGGGTTGTTGCGCCCCCACATACAACTTTTGCTAGGGTGGAGTCTGTGCTAGCACAGCTCTGGCTGTGCCACCACGTGGTGTGTAAGCTAAAGGGATGGGTCGGTGTGCGTTGTGGCATTTGGGTTACTGCCTGCACGGAACTTGCACAGCAGTGAGTTGTAAAATTGTGTTTGCTACCTAAATAAATGTCTATGGCGCACTTATGCGTGGTGAGTCAGTTTGCCTAGAGCAGCAGAAGAGCAGAGGTTTCCGAAGCCACTGCAGCTGCGGGCTAGCAGAGAGACTCAAGTGGAAGAGTCTCAGGCGTTCAGAGCCAGAGAATGTGGATTCACAAAAACCCACAGGAGAGTCCAGGCTCCCTGTGAATCGATGTGCCTGGGTCTCTGCAGCTTGAGAGTCTGCCTTTTTCTGTCACAAGCTGCAGGGACTTACGTGGGCTAAATCGTTTCCAAGTATGCTAAGAATGGTGCAGGATGCCCAGCTGGTGATGGGGGAAGTCCTCCCTCAAGCTTTCCAGCCAGCCAACGGACAAAGCTTGGCATTACCTCCTTTTAAAACGCTTATCATGTGTAGCAGGCCTCCAGACAAACTGGATCAGCTGGAGCCATCAAGCATTTGGAAATTTTACTGTTGATAGTTTATTCTGTTCTTTTTCCTTTCTTGTGCTTGCAGACTGGAAAATTTTTCGGTGCAGTGGATGGCTCAGTAATGACCCAGCTACTAAACATGGGCATGTTCAGGCGGTAAGTGGGGGATCTCTGTGCTGTACTTCTCTTTCTTCAGCTGATGTCTGGGTCAGAACATATTGCTCCCCATAAGCAGCACTTGAGGAGTGGAAAATGCACATGCTGATGCTTGTGGCTCTCTTATCTTGCTACAAGAGTTCCCTTAGCTACCTGCCCCTTCCCCTGACTTGCTCAGCCCATCGTCACCACACACCCTGTTTCTCTTCATCTTCTGCTTTTCCACCTGCTGCAAAGCACTGCGAGAGACAGTAACTCCCGATCTCCATGAGGCCAGAAAGCAGCTGCTCTTCTGTCTTTGGGAAACACTTGGTGGCGTTTTGGGTGAAGTGCTTCAGTTCCTGCTGCCACTTGGAAAGCCCTTCTATGAGCAGTTGTCTGAGAGCCCCTCAGATGTGGCATTGCAGCTGGCTGAGCACATTTCTCTTTCTCTCCTTAAAATACCTTGTCGTCTCACTCCACTCCCCCAGCCCATGTCAAAAGAGAGTTCGGAGTTTCAGTGACTTGAAAACAGGAACTAGGGGGACCTGAGATAGATACAATTACAATTCTCCTGCTTCACAGCCTGCTTTACTCACCATCTGAAATTAGGGTCATCTTTTCTCCTGTGCTGACCCAGTTACATTAATCTGGAGCCTGTATTTGTCACTTTGGAAAAACGAGCACTGGCCAACCAGCAAAGACACGTGTAAGCAGGCTACTGCTTTAGTTCTTCCATACAGGATTTTATTTTTTTTTTTAGAAAAAGTGGTGCACACTGACGTGTGGGTCCCCTAGGCGGTTGCATTGCTTGCTTTTGACTGCTTGCTTGTTTTGTTTTGATTGCAGGGTGACCATGTACGATTATCAAGCAATGTGTAAAGTACCCTACCACCACCACAGCGGTGCCCGGCCTCTGCTCAGTGTACGTATCCGTTGGCACGCAACCCTCTCTGGGCTTGGCTGTGGAGGCTTTCTCCTAGAACGCCTCCAACACCCTGATGTAGCACATTCCCCAAAAGAGCTTAGTAGCGGTTTGCTTTCACGTGATGGGAATGTCCAAACTCACCTAAGGCAGATTTCTGAGACAGTGATGGCCACTGACAGTGGTTTCCAATTTGGCTTTCTATTGGCATATAGGATCTCACTGAAAATTGGAGGGACCAGGGAGAGGACAGGACCTAGACTATGCCAGGCTTCTCCTAAAAGCCAAGGAACCAGCTTGCAGCTGAAATGAACAAGAAATGCTTTTACAGGGTGTGGTTTTACTCAGCAGCTCAAAAAAGGACAGTTGCGCTGTCAGGGAAGAGAACATCTGGGAGAAAGCTGTCAGCCTCTCAGGGAAGCATGAGTGGGCTTGGAGTAACAGAGAGAGGGGTTAAAGCTGCTGAGAAATGCCAATAGCCCAGGGAACAAGCTATCAGAGTGAACAGTTTTGCCAGTACGCAAATGCAACCTCTCATTAGTCTGATACAAGCTCTACCTTCCTAACCTGGCCTTGACTAGGCAGAAGAAAGTAATTACTCAGCGCTCAGGCCACTTCACACAAGTTGAAGCAACTCTAAACGGGGATGTGTTTATTGCTGTTATGATCGGGTTTTCTGAAACTTTAAAATGCGGTGTGCTGGAAGTACATCCTACAGCATGACAGGGTCATTTTTTTCCAGTAAAAGAATTTTCAACAAAATATTACTTTTTAATAATGTGTTACATTTTTAACAATATATCCATTTTGGTAATAGCTGTACTTAAGCTGCATAGATAAAATAGTGTGACTGCAGTGAACACATTTGCTTGATCATATCCTTGAGAATTTTGGTTTCTGAAAGAAATGTCACAAAATATGTGCTGCCAAAACCCAGGTGAGTTGGGAAGAGAATAAAAGGTTGAGCATCACCCTTCATCTCTCCCTTTCCCCTCTTAGCAAAACCCTCAAAAAGGAAGAAATGAATAGAAGTCCATTTTGCATATGCTTCATTCAAAGGAAAAATGAGTCAAATTCCCAACCATCTACACATTTTACTGTTTGCTGACTTATTTTGGTTGAAGTCAGTTAGCAGTAATGGAACACTATCTTGAGTCCTGTGACTGCTGCATCTGTTTTGGGTTTGAGGATATGGGCATGATTATGAAAGGGAGAAATGAAAATTAGACATGGTTCCCACGAAGAAAAGAAGCAGCAGGATCCTCTGCAGATGAAGTGTGGGACAATGCTGGATTTCCAATTTGTAGCTGAAAAGCGGGAAGATGATAGAAGTCATGCCATCTTGAGGAAAAGCTGGATGAAAGCACAGTTAAGCATAATCAATCAGTGGCAGATAATACTAAATCCTGGGCAATGCTGTAGCTTGTCCCAGAAACACCACTTGCTATCAGAATATAAAAGCATCCTAAACTGGTGGTGTCCCATTTAGCTGTGTTTCTCTCCTGCTCTGAGCTCTCAAGGTCGTCCATACTGGAGAGAAATCATCAAGCAATTACATCTTCAAAGTCCTTCATACATTTGTGATAAACTCCCTGACCCTGACGGGGAGGGGGTGAGAAGATATTATTAGTAGCAAGGCAGCTCTGCTGGCTTTTGACGTATTTTGAACATTTTCCAGTGATGCCCAGACCTTGAATTTCCAGCCTGTCTTCAAGAGCTCTGATCAGTGGAGGGAATTGGTCTGAAGCGTGGGGTCCTGCATAACAATTATGAACTCTCTGACCAGGTCCTTATGGTGTTTCTCATTTCTTCTTTTGTTCTTCAGCCAATTTATGCCTTTCTAGCTGCAGTGAAATGGCTGATAAGTGATTTCCTCATGTGAGTACCAAAAGATGGGGGGGTTTGGGAGGCTCAGACCAACGGGGGTGAGAGCTGAGAAAGCTGCAAGCGGAGGCCCCTGCATAGGGCATTGCTCTCAGCCTTCTCCTGACATTCAGCTCGGCGCCTTGCTCCTGGGAGACAGAAAGCTATTACTATTCCCATTTTGCAAACGGAGAGTCAGAGGCCCAGAGCGGGTCTGGGATTTACCTGAAGTCACTTCAGTACAAAGTGGCAGAGTCAGAAATAGGACTTGGATCTCCCGGGGCCCCATGCAGATCCTTGATGTTAAGTCCTCTTGCCTGTCTCCTTTGCCCGTGATACGTGAATGCGCACCTTCGCTTCGCAGGGGGCAAAGGCTGAAGGAAAGAAGCCGGGGAGCTCAGGTCTGAGCGACAGGCAAGGGAGGAGAGAAGGGGACGCCTTGAATCAGGCTCTGGATTCGGGCTCACCTCAAACTGCTGGGGGGAATCAGAGTTCAAGTTCAAATTAGGATGAAAGTGATACTGCTCAGCTTGCTGGGTGTGCAGAAGGCAAGGTGTGGAAAAGATCCAGCTCCTAGGGCTTGAGTGTAATTCAGAATAATTCAATGTGATGTGCAGCTACTCCCGTGTAGCCAGAGTATGGGCTCCCCGATGGCCATCCGTACCTGCTTCTCAGGTGGGTCTCAGGGTGACTGAATCCCCTCCCAGCCTCGGGGGCTGCCATATTCAGTCCTTCCTTCGCTGGTGAGGCCCCCGCACAGTATCTGCTTCAGGTAAAAGCCCATTCAGTTATTCCACAGTACAGCTCCCATGATACAGAGCTACACTCTCATCATGTGGAGAGGAAAGAAAACAAAATTAAAAAAAAAAAACCCTGAGACTTCCACTGCCAGCAAATTCATAGTAAACATTTTAGAACTGATACTCGCTGGGCGACGGGGCCATCTCCCTGACACCTGCATCCTTCCAGGCTGCTGAAAAAGCATCCTCTGTTCTTGCTCTTTTGACAGCTTCCTTTTGGAGTTTAACATGAGTAGCTTCTGGCACTCAGACAACTTGGCAGATGGTGAGTACACAAGAGTCCAGCTGCCCCATAGCACATGAGTATTACAGCCACTGGTGGCAGAAGAAGCTGGATGGGGAAGCCTGGCTTCATGCGAGGAGTCTGCCATCTGCCCTGCCACCTCTCCCTCTGCGGACACTGGAATCCAGCTTCCAGGTCCCACCACCACCCCGTATCCTCCTACTCCCACCCCCATTTCAGGCTGCCAGAGCATCAGAGCAGTCAGGGTGAGGAGTGTGTGGCTTGGAGCACGCTGCTTGCTTTCCTCAGGGTAACTGCTGGGGTGGGGGGAGGCTCTTCTCTCCAAGGACCCCCACCCAACATGCAGTGGGATGAGAGAGACCATCAGCTGCAAAGCCCTTCGGTTGGAAAGTCTCCCTTCCAGTCTTCCCTGAGGGTGGCCTACAGGACAGGGTGGAGCAGGACTGGAGCAGCAGGCTCTCCGGAGCCTGGCAGGGGTCCCAGGAAGCTAGCCAGAAACCTGCTCCATAACACATGGAGGGAGGGTCTTCGCTTGCCCACTGGACCCTCTCTGGAAAAGAGAAGATGATGGCACATGGTGTTGCCCAGCAGCTGAGTGCAGCAGAGGGGTATGTCTGGGCTGAAATCCAATGATCTGCCCTGCAGCTGCAGTGCTGCCTGCTAAAAACATCCCGGGAGTCTCTGTGGTCCCATCCCTGCCCCACAGGCAGGAGGGACGTTAATGGCCCTAAGGCAACCCAGAGGGAAAGGTGAGGAGTGCTCTGCGCAGCCATGTAGGTGCCATAATTACATCCTCACTAATTATTCAGCACTAATGGTGCTTTTAGTGGAGACAGTGGTACCTTCCCTGGTAACTGTGGGGTGGAGCCTTCTGCACTGAACTCTCCTGGCATAACGGGGAAACGGTCATTTTTAGAGAGCAAAATTTCCTCCTAGTCAGAGAACCAGCCCAGCGTCTGGGTACTGTTTAGGTCCCACTCACCTCCTCCAGAGAGGATCGCCAGAGATGGCAGTAGTAGTTGCAGCCATCCTCTCTGTGGTCCTGGCTGCTGCTTAACATATATCAGGATAACAGGAGTGCCCCGTGTAGAAATCGGTGGGGAAGAATCAGATGAGCAAGTGCAGTACCTGTGGCAGTGAAGGAGGGACTGCTCTTTTTGGAGGACAAACCGACCCGGTGTTCCTGCAGGGAGCTGCTGTGGATGCTAAATGGTTGCAGTTCTGTTTAGTCTTTGCTCAAGGAGATGTGAGGAAAAAGAGAGGGGGTTCTCATTGCTGTCCTGCTCATCACCATTTCCTTTTGTGCTTTCTTCATCTCTCTCCCACGTCACTTCCATGACTGCTGTGTGCAAATTCATCTCTTCGCTGTGCTGCCATCATGTGAAACTGTCATGTGGCTCCATCTTCATTGTGTGTCTGTGTGTGTCATGCGACTTTTCCAGCCAAGGCTGTCTTCCATCACTGTAAGTAAAACCACTTAGCAGCGAATGATGAGGATTAAGCTAGAAATCCCAGGCTAGGAAAGACTTTTTTCCACCTTTTGAACAGTGGGGAACTTAGAGAAAGGTGTGACAGGGACAAGGTAGTGCCTGGCTCTGTTTCCCTGCACTGCAAAGAAGGAAGTGATGCTGTTGCTCATTTAGCTGGCTAAGCTGGTGATTGAAGGTCTGTCACTGAGAAGTCAATAAAAGAAGGGGCACACCAGCTTCCTCAGTGACCATGGGCGCCGTCAAAACCATCACCTATGGCATAGGTGGGCCCATTGCATGTCCTTCGCTTTGGTTCCCAGCTGCCCCTTTCTTTTCAGTTGTTATGCTAAAACCAAAGACCAACCTGTGCCTTCTTGCAGGAAAAACTATATGGGTCTCGTAGACTTCAGATATTAAGAGGCAACGTAAGTCTTCTTTCCCACACCCCTTAGCTTAGCTCCTTCTGATGAATACCAGCCCAGCTCCAGGATAATGCAGAATTACTTTCAAGCAGTTCAACTGATAAGTATATGCTCTAGCTCATAAATCTGCTCTTACAGACAAGTTAGAAATCCCTCCAAGACAGAGTCCAGACTGTGGCTGTGTTTGTATCTCCCTGCTTCCATATCTAGCTCGTATTCGCCGATTTGCTCTCTGCCCAGCAAGACGTATGTGTGAGACAGAGATAGAGAAACAGAGACAGTTGGAATGTGTCCTGCTGTATGAAGAAGAGGAAGAGAAAGAGAATGTGGCTATGGATGAAAAAAACGAGTGTCCCTATGTGGGGGAGGAAGTAGTAGAATACTATTAAGGCTGGAAGAAATAGATTGCACATGTTGTTAAGAATGGGCTGTAGGTTTTTGCCAGAGATGTTAACATTTTCTTGACTGCCTGCCAATGCTGGTGTATGCAAAAAGTATGGAGAGAAGGAGACATTTTGTGAGAGAGAAATTGAGCACACATTTATTCAGGGATATGTGCAGAGGAATTAACGGCCGGGGATCTAATGCTTACCCTTGCCTGCCTGTGCACCTCTGGCTCTGCAGTGCTGCACCTATTTCTGCTTCCCAAGTTCTCTTGCTTTCTGGGAAGGCGAGACTTGCCGTTGGAATATGGGCATGATATATTCAGACTGCACTCATCACGCAAATCTGCTTTTTCAGAGGTGGTGAGAAGACATGTTTGCTTCCACAGAATTTTCACTGCTCTCAGCATCTCATTCCTCTCTGTGTTTGTAAGGGCTTCTGCTTTTATGGACATCACCACAGGTTTGAAAGCCTTTAATTAAGCCAGAAATACTTTCAGCCAAGGCATGCAGCCTAGAAAGGACTATTTCTAGAATTCTGTAGCTCAGAAAAGTTTCTCTTTGACTGCATGGTAATGTACGCAGAGGATATTTTACAAGATAATCGATTAAATTCTGTGTTTTGTATTTGTAACTAAGTGGCAGATTTTGTCTCACATGTCCCAGAGTAAATCCACTGAATTAGGTGCAGTTATCTGTGATTTATGCTGGTGGGAAAGAGTTCACAATCTGGGCTGTATAGTTCATAACAAGGCGCGACGGCTGCCTTTGTTACTCAGAAGGATTGGTTGCCAAATGTCTGACAAAGTCTTTCTGGAAGTGCAGATGGTAGCAACGACAGCTTGGAATTAACTCACGCTTTGCTATAAAGTTTGCAATTTGTTATCAGCTCCTCTGACTGTTTACTAATCCCTGACCACCAGACTCTCAGAGTGCTGATAACGTTTTGATGTCCAGCATGTGCGTGCAGAGGCTCAGCCCAAGCGTTTTGCTGATGATGTGCATGCTACTGGGCTCCTCTGAACTTCTCAATACTGCTGCAGCTGCACTGCTTCCAAGCAAATTAAGTGGCGGTAGGCTTAAGCATAATCTCTCTCATAGGTCTTGTCTCTGTGCAGAAGTTAGGAGATTTTAAAGTGGCTTCTTTTCATTTAGCCTGTGCCAAGAAACTGATTTAAGATGGTCTGTGCGGGGAGCTTGTGCCAATTTAGCAGAGTTTAAAAATACAGCTTGGTGCACGTGATGAGGTTAACCCAGAGCAAGTCAAATTGCAGATGTTCATGAAAGGCTCAAACAGAAATGCAGCTTCTGTTTGTGACTTAGCCCATACTGTCAGTGGCAAAAGTGCCCCTGAAGGGACTAAACCCAGTGCACTTCCCACCACTTACCTCCAGATGAACAGACTGCTCCCGTGAGTGCCACCACAGCGCAGTTTGGCCCAGCATTACTGCTTGAGCGTTGCCCCTCCGGTCCTGTGTCCAGAGGTGAGGTACAGCTCTTGCCCGTGCGTGCAGGTCAGGCCAGCGAGCAGTGCTGGCCGGGTTTGTCCACGGTGTGGCTTGTGCAGTCTCTTTAGTTGCTTTTCCTCTGGAGGCCCAGTCCTCTAAGCCCACCGAGTCCAGCACAATAGCCCTAATTCAATGCTGGCTGAGGCTGGGAGGCCTCAAATCTCCTTCCATCCCGTGTTTTCCAAGCTGATGGTCTGATTCACCCCCTCCCTGCACCCCATCCTTCACACCACTGTTTTTTATATGGCTTTAACTCCATCCACTTTGATGATACTACATCAGGAAGCTGGAGCTAGCAGAAAGTGTCATTCTTTGCCAGGGCTGGGGGGGAAATGAGGACCTGGATGAAGTCTCTGCTACATCAAGACCCTTTGTCACTCCTGACATAAGCAATACGCTAAATTCTTGCAAGCAGTTGTGCCCCAACTTTATCAGGTCACCTTTGTGGTCGTCACAGCTGCTCTTCTGAGCAAGAACCAGCACACCCTGTCACCAAAAGCTGTGCTTTGTTGCAATGACAGCCCTGGTCATTCAGTGCTGTGAATCTGGGGTAACACAACAGGAATTTGATAGTTCGTGGCTGAGGGACCAATGTGTGGTCATGCCACAAGCATGTCCCTAAGACGGTCTGTCCCTGGCCCAGACTACAGTAGTCTGGCCACCTGTTTCAGAGGTTGGAGCTGTTTTCCCAGCCACTAGTACAGTGAATTAAGGGTGAAGGAAAGGGGTCACGCTCTGTTCCTCATACTCCTTTAGTCCATCAGGGACTTTACTGGCTGGAATACAGATACTAGCCCTGGAGCTGGTCTGAGCTGGAAAGCGCTTACAGCTTCTGTCCTTGCAGCGTAAATGGGGATATTCTGTGTTTCATCAGAAATACCTAAACCGTTGAAACCCACCTCAGTAACAGGGTCTTCTACTGCTCACCCCAAATGTCCTTTCAGGACTGTTCGTCCCCATGACAGGTACCAGTCAGAGGTGTTCTCCATTAGCAAAAATGGGAGAGGCTTTTCCATCCTTCTGCAGTGTGGGATTTTGGGTGCGGTGCCTGCTTGCACAGAGGGACAGCGACTGGTGACAGAGCATAGCCAGGCAGCTCCTGACTGGTGGCAGAGTTGCTGCCGGACCCTGAAACGACAAATTTAGTTGATTAATTTAGTGTGAATCCAGAGAGAATACAGAACGAGGCACTATGCTGAAATCAAGTCCTGTGTGCTTTTGAATCTGTGTAAAATGAACCTAACCACGATACCAAAAGGTGGGTCCCCACAGTCTGGGAGGATCTAAGTAGGAGGCTGCCTCGCAAGTGACATTTTTTGAGATTTCAGAAGAAAAGCACAAGGCACAACTACCAGGGACTCTAGTGCAGGGAGGAGTTTGAGTACTCATCATATTCACCTGGGGAAGGCATTAGAGGGGAGATTAGGCTGCGGCTCCGGGCTCTTAATGGATGTCTTGTGTCACTGCATCATCGTGGTGGAGAGAAAAATCAGAGAAAATCATCCGGCTTTTCTCTCTCTCACGTAATCCACATTGTTTAGCCGTAGAGTTCCATGGGGCGGTGCCTGCCTCTTTCTGTGTGCTCCAGCAGCGTCAGGGGCGAGGAGACCATAGCTCTCAGTGAGGGCTTTACAGTGATGCAAATTACCCATCAGAATCACAGATGCCCTTTTGGTGCCTTCTTACCATACATTTACTGATTAAAACCCATGTTGCTGCGTTTTTCTATAAATCTTCAGCACTGCTGCTGCAAGGGATAAACTGGTCGTCCTCCACATCAGAAGAACTCTCTTTCTTGCTCGTTCCCCCCTCCACCCCCGGCAGGGCTGCCTGCAGCCGCTGTGTGGGTGGAGGGCTGCAGAGCGAGTCGTTTGTGCTCAGACCCAAAGCTGATGTAGAAACCATTTCTCATACTTGTTGGCTGAGCTGGAACCACCTCTCCCGTAGCAACAAAGCCTCGCATTTCCATCAGTGACATTCCCCTGTGTCTTAGAGAGGCAGGAGCTGGCTTTGCTAGCTCCAACTGCAGAAAATAATTGCCAGAAGGGCCCAAGGTAGTAGTTTCAGGCAAGACAGGCTTTGCTGAACTCCTAGAAAGGATGCCCTTGCTTCTCGAGGGAGGCTGAGTAAGGCGGTTCAGCTCCCCCTCATCCTCAAATTAGTTTGGGAGTCCCACAGAGTGTGACTGATGAGTGATGGAGCAGCTGCTCCCTGCCTCTGCGGTGGATGGCTCCATCCAGGAGCCGCTGCTACATGTTAGCCAGGTCTCTGCTGGTCCTCGAGAGCCATCATCTGCTTCCCTGTGGTCTCAGGCCAGATCTGTTTGCCAGTGATGTTTTCTTTTTAGTGTAACACGTATTCAAGCCCTCAATTTGCCTGCTGTGGGCTCGCTCTGAAATGTCAGAGGGCTCAGGAAGCATGAGTGGTTGATGGAGAACCCCACTACAGACACACAGGGTCCCCCCAGGGGCAGATCCCTCAGCACGGGCACTGAGGACCAGCCCAGTCACAGCTTTGGATGTTTAAAAAAGTGCATGAACCAGGGCTGGGTTAGGCAGGAGGGACTTTAGTGACGCTGCTGGTTCAGTAGACCACCCCCCCTCCTTTGAACACAGGGGTACCAGTGCCCAAATGCCACTGCATAACTGGCCTCGGGGGGGTCCCTGGGGTGCTGCAGCCGCTGCGGCCCCACGAGTGCGGCTTCGGCAGGGCAGGGTCCAGCCTCCCTTCGGGGAGGCGAGTGGGAACACTGGGCGCATTTCTCACATAGGCCGGTTTTCCCACACCACCTAGCGGGAGCAGGGATCACTGCCTGGCAGCTTTCTGCAGCATCTCCCTCCTCTTCTTCTCTAGTAGGCACTTGCTCTTGGCCACTGCCGGGGGCGGGGGCACAAGCAGGGCTGCTCCTCCAACCTACATCGCCAGGCTTTGATGCTTCCATCTCAGCGCGGACCGCTCCTATACGGTCCTCCGCTCTTCCTTTCTCACCTTGTCTCCTTACCATCGCAGCTCACAAGCACAAGAAGCACGACACCTTGCAGCCCTGCGACACTGAGTACCCCGTTTTTGTGTATGAGCCGGCCATCAAGGAGACCAACGGTCTGATCGAGTGCGGAGATTGCCAAAAGTAAGAATTGCGGCTTCCCTTTCATTTGGGGGCTCCCCAGGCTGTGATGGCACGTGAGCCTCACAGAATCACAGAATCACAGAATAGTCCGGGTTGGAAGGGACCTCTGGAGATCATCTAGTCCCCCCCCCCCCCCCCCCACGC
>VZSZ01001072.1:624546-671761 GCA_013398815.1 Ibidorhyncha struthersii
GAGGCTTGCCTTGGGTTTTGTTTGTTGGTTGGTCTTTTTGGTTGGTTGGTTGGGTTTTGGGTTTGATTTTGGCTTTTGTGCCTAGTGTGGAGTTGTAACTCTGAGCCGGTTCAGAGCTTCCTGAGAACAACAAGGTGTGCTAAGGCAAACTCCCCCATGCCCATGGCTGCTCACTGTATCTCTCCCACTTCCTGCTGACATCCCATGTCCCATGATCTCTATTTCCTTCGGATTTCTTTGCTGTGGGCCAGGTGGTGCCGGGGCAGCTGCTCTGGCTTTGCAGCAGGAGGGATGTGCTTTCTCCCACCTGCTCTTTTCTTCCCAGGATGTTTGTGGCACAGCAGATCGCCAGCAGTAACCTCCTGCTCCTCGTCACAGATGCCACCTGCGACTGCAGCATCTTCCCACCTGTCCTGCTGGATGTGAAAGAGGTTAAATATATCCTTCCAAGCGCAGCAGGGACGCACTGCTCCACAGGCCCCTTCATCTCTGTGTTTGCTAGGGCGGAAAACCTTCTCCCAGGACAATTGCCATGGGGTGGAGAGCATGGCCTGACATGGGGGACAGCCAGGGAAAGAGAGACAAAGTGAGCAAGGTTGAGGTGTGGTGGAGAGGAGGCAACAGTCCTGTCCCCCAGCCCCCCCAAAAGGAAGCCAGCCTCCACCAGCCAGGCTGTCAGATGGGCTGTACAAGGGTGAGGGTGGGACAAGCCAGGACAAAGGGTCAGTGGTGGGGTGGGCGCAGCGCACATGGCTCCTCAGGCACATGGCTCCTCAGCACTGCTCCCCGGTGCTTCTCTAACCTGTCTCGGCTGGGTCCTCATCCCTCATTCCTTGTAAGTGTGATGACGTGGTGCAGCTTGTCACCGTGAAGCTGAGCTGTCTCTGTGCATTTTGGCCACTTTCAGCTGCCCATCATTCCTTGCCACCTTCTGGCACTTGCAGAAGTCTCCAGCCCATGCAGGGTGACCCACCCTTCCATTGTCCTACCCACTCTGTCCCCCAAGCTGTGCAGTTACACCTAGATGACTTGCATCAGGGCCCCGGGAATCTGTGCTGGGCTCGTCCCCCTTTTCCCTGCCTGCCGCTGCCAGTGGTCCTTAACAGCCTTGCACATAACGCTTCAGTGAAGTGTGAACGGATGCGCTCCCAGAAGCTGCGGCGGCGGCCGGACACGTGCCACGCATTTCACCCCGAGGTACCCCGGGGCCGCGCCGGAGGGTGGGAGAGCACATGGCTGGGTTTCACCATGGGCCTGTCTGTGCCCACACACACGTCTCCTCTTGCAGCCCTGCGCTGTCTGTATGGCGTAGCCATCCTGCTGGCTGGACCCAGACACAGCCGTGTGACTCCCCAAGGGGGCTTCCTAGGGGGAGGACGGTCACGCAAGTGACACCTGGGAAGTGCATGAGCTCAGACATCACAGGGTTGCTGGGTTTCTTTCGGGGGCATTCATCTATTGGAAGAGCCCCGGTTCCTGTAACCAGTCCTTGTGACCTGGGCTTGGTGCAGCAGCAGGCAGCTCTCCTGCCCGCTGGGATGGCGGGAGTTTGGTCCGCGCACCTTTGCGCAGCGTGCGAGGCAGCCCTGCCCTGCGGAGCCAGGAGCAGACACAGTGACCCGCTCACAGGCAGGGGACTCTGGAAGGAGCTGCAGGAGGGACGGACAGGCAGGAGCTGATCCTGCTGCAGCCTCTGAGGCTGAGGGATCAGAATCAGGGTGCGGGGCAGAGCATGGCGAGAGCAGAGAGGCGGGTGGCTTCCTAGCTTGCAGGCAGATGCCACAGCCCGCGGGCATCAAACCAGTCCCTTTCTTTGCCCCTCGTGATCCTTCTTCTTGGCACTCTGCTGCATCCAAAGCACCTCTCCTATGAAGACAGGCCAAGAGAGTTGGGGTTGTTCAGCCTGGAGAAAAGAAGGCTCTGCAAAGACCTTATAGCAGCCTTCCAGTACCTAAAGGGGGCCTACAGGAAAGATGGGGAGCGACTCTTTATTGGGAAGTGTAGCGACAGGATGAGGCGTAATGGTTTTAAACTGAAAGCGGGTACATTTAGATTAGATATTAGGAAGAAATTCTTTACTGTGGGGGTGGTGAGACACTGGAATAAGTTGCCCAGGGAAGCTGTGGATGCCCCATCCCTGGAAGTGTTCAAGGCCAGGCTGGAAGGGGCTTTGAGCAACCTGGTCTAGTGGGAGGTGTCCCTGCCCATGGCAGGGGGGTTGGAACGAGATGATCTTCAAGGTCCCTTCCAACCCAAACCACTCTATGAAAGGCAAGGGGCAGGCTCCCTTCCCTCTGCCAGCAGCCACCCTGGCTGTAAGCAAGCTGACGCCTTCTCTCCCATCTCCCAGGAAAATGCCCAAGACTGTGGTGGTGCTGCCGAGGTCTCTGTCTCGCCAACGCTGCTCCTCCTGCCCCTGGGGCTGCTCCTGCGGTGATGCTGCCTGCAACGGTGACACTGCCTGCAACGCGTCTTACGTGGCAGAGACCTGGGAAGGAGGAGGCTGCTGCTGGCCGGAGTGGCAGGAGGGGAGTAGATGAGGGCACAGGCTCTTCTTGGATGCCCACTGTGACTCCCCAGGGAGACGGATGTGTTAATGATACGGCGCAGTGTGTCCTGTGTCCTTCACCACAACATCCAGCATGGTGCCGACGGTGGAAGCTGCTTCCTCCTCAAAAGCCTGTAGCGAAAGGCCTGTGTGAGGACTGGCAGGGTTGGCTCCCGGCACACCACCTACTGAGCTGCTCCTCCCGGCCATCGGCTCACAGCCAGGATGCCCAAAGGTTGTTGGCATGGCTTTGATTTTGCCATCGCCCTGCCTCCCTCAGAGACACTCTGGGGCAGTTTGCCCAAGGAAGCAGAGGGCTCAGTGGGACAGATCTGCCCTTAGGGGAGAGCAGGAGAGGCAGGGGACACTGTCTGCCTGTCCCCTTTTTGGGAGCCACTGGGATTTTGAGCACCTGGGACCAGAGCAGCCCTGGCACAGCAGGGCCTTTGGTGGTTCCCAGCAGGGAGGCGGCATCTCCTGGTCTTGGGTTGGTCCTCGACTGGACCCCAGGGGCAGGACATGGCACCTAATCCAAACTGCACTAACTTAGCATGCAACCGGACGATGGGAGGTAGCACGGCTTGACTAGTTAGCTGCAGCTACACCAGCTCTGCTGAGGAGACCCGTCCTAACAGTGCTAGTGCAGCATTCGCATTCTTGTCTAGATGTGGACTTACCTCTGGGAAGGGGTTATGTACGACCCACCAAAAGAAGGGGTATGTTACCCGCTGCCTGGTAGTTTCGCTGCAGAAGCAGCTAAGAAACAGGCACTTTTGCCCTCGGAGCAGCGCTGCCCTGCTCACTGGAGCCGCCCTTGGTTGTTGCAGGGCGAGCAGCCCCCCCTGTCCTGAGCCCGGTGTTCCCGGCTGGTGGGCATGGGCTGTTTCTCACAGACCTTTACAGACAACGGGTGGGGAGCACCCATTTTTTTTCCTTTTTTTTTTTTTTTTTGTATTAACTGCTCCATACCGTCTTGTTAAAAACAAATATATGGCATATTTTAAATAGATACTTAAGCTTCGTCATGTCCTTTCTGGTGCTAATCGCAGCCTTACACTACATCCCAGAAACTCCTCTCCCCCCCCTGAACCCACAAGGACAGGGTACGGGCGGAGGGACTGCAAACACAGGTGCGGTGGCCCGGCCAGCAGGGAGGTACCGGCAACTCATGGGGATGCCGAGAAGTGCTCCTGGTCACTGTGCCACTGGTTTTATTGGAGCTACAGGAAGAAGAGCCTCTGACCGTGCAGTGTGCGCTGTGAACCAGCCGCCTGCACCACGCAGCCTGTGGCTCTCTGTCACCCCTGAGGCAGAGTGGGGGTCCTGGCAGCGGCGGGGGGNTGGCTACAGATGGAAACAGGGTCTTACCTGGAGCTCTGCATCATCCCCATCTATAGCCACTCCAGCACCCGTGGGTACGCTGTGGTGGCACCAAGGGAGCAGGCCAGCAAGGCAGCACCTTGCCCTGGCCTCCTGTGCCAAGCAGGCCACTTTGGGAGCCCCCTGCAGCCCTCTGGGCCCCTGAGAGCTGTGTGGCTTGTCACACTGAGCTGCCATCTCCTGCAGGGCAAGTGCCCGCACCCTCCTCGCTCACTGCGTGATAGACAGTGCTGCCCTCTGCGCCTGCTGGCCATGCGGAGCTGCGGGCTCCTCAACAAGCCCACCATGCCACCTGCTCCCACAGCCGCCACCACCACTGGGGTTAGACCCGTTAAGCAGAGCTGCTGCAAAGTGCAGTTTTATTGGGAAAGGGCTTTATCCTCATACCAGGGCTGTGCCCTTCCCTCCACAAGCAAGAGCGTTTGTACGCACCCCAGGTGTACGAGGGTCAGTATGGATGCTGCCCCTCTTGCCACCAGTGTCACCTGACACTAAGGGGACAGTACCGGTCACAACCAGGTCCTGGTGAGGACCTTTCAGGATGTTACAGCTCCTGCTGTGGCGGGTTTTCCCTCACTGGTGGTGATGTTACAGCAAAAAGGAGAGGAATGACTGTGGTACTGGATGTAAATCTGGAGGTGGAGATGTTTCCAGGCTTCAGATGCAGTGACCTTATCAGAGCCAGAAGCAGCGGAGGAAGATAAAGGCAGCGCAGAGGGAAAAGGGACGGCTGTCACGGCCGAGGAGTCAGGAGCCACTCGCAGACAGAGGAGCCACCGGCTCAGGGCATCCCCCGCCGGCTGGCACAGCTCCCCCAGCTCCCTGCACCGGCCCTCGGTGCCTGCCCTCCTGGGGCTCCGCTCTCAAGGGTGACCTCCCCGTCAGAAAGGATTAGCAGTCCCATCTCCACTCAGCTTAGATAAAGAGAGATATGTAAATACACATTGCCCTGCCGCACACGAACCATGTTTGATTTCAGGTGCATTAATCCACAATAAACATGGTCCTGTAAAGAGACCTGCGCTGACAGAGTGAAGACGCGAATTATACCTGGTTTAGCTGACTCAGCGAGTTTGTGCATAGGCTGCAACTGGAGGGACTAGGACAGGGGTTAGAACAGGATTATTTCTTAAATCAAAAACTAAGGGTGAAGGTTTGCCCTGACTTAAAACCCGAGCACGCTCTGGGAATGGGGCTGCAGAGCCATTCGCAGCATCTGCACATGGCAGCGTCGAGCTGCTGCAGTGAGCAGCGGGAGGACGGACTTCTCTCTCCGCGCAGCCGGCGCTGGGGTACAGCTGGCAAAAGCAAAACCAGACGTTCCGGATGCTGCCATGCTGGGGCCTCCAGTGCCCACCAGCTGCTCCCCAAGTGCACCCCGTGCCCCACAGCAACCAGCTCTCCTCCCAGCCACGCTGCAGAGCTTGAGCTGGGGACTGGGGGTGGGTGAAACTGGATGGCAACTAATAGTCGGGAGATGCTCTGGTGTGTCTCCCAAGGCGAGTGGTCCCTGCGAGGGGGTAAGTGTAAGGCATGACCCCCACAGCCTCCCTGACACCTGAGCCGGGGCTGTTCTGGGGGTGCCCCACTCCTGCGGCACAGCTCCCTGGCCTCTGGCTGTAGGGATGTGGGGGGAGATACCTCCTCGTGCCCCCTCACTGGGCTGCACCGCCTGCTCCCACTGTGCCTCCGCACTTGCACTCAGCGCTTGGCAGGGAGGTCCTAGGCTTGCCTCCACACCCAGGTCCTGTGCGGGAGGATGGAGGAGACCCCAGGGAAGCTCCAGCAGCACCCTTTGGGCAGTGCCAGGCACCCCTCTGGGAAGACTCCTCGCTGCCCAGGGAGGGAGTAGGATTTATAGAACCGCTCCCGGGCTCACTGCAGGGGGGGGGGGGTGAGGAAGAGGGGAGCTTCCCTGGGTCACCCACACAGCTGCCCTCGACACCCCGGTGGGTGTGTTGGCCACAGTGGCTCCCAGGGGGCCCATGCCGGTGCTCCCCAGGGGAGGCAGCACATGTACACTGCAGCACCCAGTTTTGCTAAGGAAGCTCCTGCTTCTGTACATGAGGTTTGTCTTAGCCGTTTATTAGGAGGCAAACACAGCCCTTTTCTTCCCACGGTGCTGCTGATCCGCAGTGGGATGAGCCGTGCTTAGGTATGGTTTTAGCCTTGGAAGGCAAACCGCTTGCTTGTTTTTTGCCAGCAAAGCAGACCGCAAGCACACCTACCCGTTTCTGGTCCACAGCATGGGGTTAAGCGAATTCCACCGCGTGCTCTGCTTGCCCAGCAGAGATAGCGGCTCATGGCCCTACAGCGAGAGAAAAATCCTCTGGTAGAGCAGCTGCTGCTTTAGCTCCCAACTTCTTCAGCCGTGTGCTGGGCACAGCAGACAAAAATAGGTCAGCAAAAGCAAACAGAGCTCTGAGGCCAAAGGATGCAACCAGCAGTGGAGCAGCTGTGCGAGGAGCCATCTCTCACTTCCAGCCTGGCAGCATCCCGCTGCCGTCCTGATATGGCGCTAACAATCACAGCTGTACCTCCTGCAAGTTCCTGTCCACCCCCCATGAGCACGCAAACTGTAGGCACTGGGGTATATTCTATTAAGGCAAGACTCAATGGGAGAAGAGTCACCAGCGGTGCTCTGCAGTGAGGGGTGACTATCAGACCCACCCGGCCACGTCTGGCTGCCACACAAATCCGGGGCTTCACAAACCCTAAATCTGCAGCTGATTGTCTCTCAGGCAGGTGGAGGGGGAGCTGCGAAAGGACCTGAAATCTCTCCGTTATGCTCCTCACAGGCTTCAGAAACACCCCACTGCAGGCTGAGGTAACCCTGTCCCTCCCCAAATGCTGTGGTGGGCGCTGAGGACATGGGAGCCGCAGGCAGGGACACGCACCTCACACAGAGTCACGTACACGTGCCTTCCCTTGACTCGTGCCTTGGGACAGAGCAGGTGGATGACTACACCTTCGAGTATGACCAGACAGGGATGATTTCATCCTACAAAATAGTAGGAAAATCAGCCCTGGATTTACAGCAGCTGTTTGCAGTTGGGAGCGGGCACAAAAGCAGCAGCTTTTCAGCAGGCTGGTCTGAGTCAGCTCATACTTAGGATGAGCCTGGCACATCCCGGGTCGGGGACGGCAGCGGTTGCAGTGAGGAGCTGCACGCTCCAAGGGGGTTAAGGGGGGGGGTCTCCTTCTCTGCCACAGCAAAGGACCAGTGCCACAACCTTGCTTCGTTTTACGCGTAGCTCTCAAACTCGAGCTCCTCACAGTATTTTCCAGGGTGCTTTTTCTGCTGACAAAGCCCACCGGCACTTTCTGCGCAGAAATCCTCCGCGCTCACAGGCCTCTGCTTGCCGAGGAGGTGGAGATCACAGCAGCCAAATGTGGCACTCACTTTTGTACAGAGCAGTTTTTTGAACACAAGTGGGGAAGGAACATCAAACTCCTGTGGGCTGAGTGACTCCATCGCCGGCTGGACCCTCGCTGGAGGGGGTTGCTGCTCCTGTCCCCCCCCGGGCGCCGGGGAGCTCCCCCATCCCTCAGCACAGGCTGTTCCCCGGGTTCTCTGCCCTGCCCTGCCTTGCCCCGGCCGCAGGGCCCTGACGCCACCTCTGCCTGCGCCCAAAAGGAGCCTTTACGCCTTCTGTCACGCAGCCAGCGAACGCTGCTGTCATTACCTCCCATGACGTCAGCTGCAGCAACGCAGCTCATCATCAGCGCGTGATGCAAACTGTAATAGCCCCACTTGGACGCCACCAAGCACGTTTCTTCAGTAAACACCTCGTGGGCCCCGCAGGGAATGTCATCAGCTCTTCCTCCTTTGGTTACTGCTGCTGCTGCTGCCGCCTCAAATTTTGGGAGCCCCGGCACCCCGCCCTTCCCCAAGCAGGTCCCTGCCGGCGACACGAGAGGGCTGTGCCCCGAGCGCTCTCATTACAGCCCCGTTTGGCTCCTCCGGCCACCGCTGTCCTTCCCGCCGGCGCTCCGAGGAGCAGCGCCTGCGTTACACAGGGATGCGCAGGTGCTACCTCAGCCCTTCCCGAGAAAAGGCTGCGGGCACAGCGGCGGGAGGCTCACAGCCTTCCTGGAGGCCACCGCCGCACCAGGGGCTGTCCTCACACGGGTGGCAGGGAAGGAAGGGGACAGGGAGCTGCCGGGGAAGCCCCCATGCCGACAAGAGCGAGTACGCCGACGCCGTACGTCACACACTAGCCAAAGGCCCAAGCGGCACTTGCTCGTCTAAATTTCAGCCAGCAGTGGGTTCCTCCAGCGCGGCACAGCCGGCGCCCCCGGCAGCAGGGCCTGGAGCCTGCCGTCACCCGCCTCCCGCCCGGCTCTGAGGGACACGGCGTCGCTTTCAAAAGGCAAACTAACCCAGCCTGGCCGCCCCTGCGGGCAGTGGGCTGGGGGAGCTGGGCCTGAGCCAGGGGCTGGCCGCCGCGGCCAGGAGCGGGCAGGGAGGTGGTGGCAGTGGCTGCTCCCTCCCGGGAGGGACGGCTTCCCACCTCTCCTTCCCCGCAGTGGTCTCGGCTGCTCCTGTTGCCCCAGACTGCCTCTGCCCCAGCGAGCGGCTCTGGCTGCAGGTCGGCCCCGCAAACTGCCGTCAGCTACAGAGAACTGCCGCTTCGGTTTTGGGGAGCTCAGCTCCAGCCAGCGCTACGGCAAACCTCAAACCATAGGCAGGGGGTTGGGCAGAGATGAAAACAACCAGCTACTGGAGCTGTTTTGGGTGTCGTTTAGCCTCTGTTAGGGAAACACATCTTTGCGCTGGGAATGCAGCCAGGCCCACGATTTTCCCATCTCGTTTACAACCAGACTGGTTGGGTTTTTATGCCAGCTGTGAAGAGCCTCTCTGCCCAGTTGTACCAGTACCAGAAATGAAGCTGCTAAAAAGCGAGGTCAGTGTGAATCTCCAGTGCAAACAGCTCTGAGCTCAGACACAGCAACAGCTCTGCTGTTCAAACAGGAATTTTACTAGAGGAGAGGCAAAGGTGAAGCTCCTCGAAATGTCAGAATTAAGTCCAAGCAAGGAAACCATCCCCCTGTGCAGGTGCAGGAGTGCCAGGCTCGCATCCTGCCATCCCTCCCCGAGGAGCCCACCTTCCCGATGCCGAACAAGGGACCAGATACAGTGCGGTCCTCTCGCAGCAGCTGAGCGGCAGCTCTGCCCAGGTGATGCCGGGCAGAGGGTTTCCTCCTGGGCTTCTCCTGCATTGCTCGTTGTTAAAGTACTTGAAGATGATCCGGTGTGACACCCTCTACGTTGCCGTGAGCTCAAGGCTGGTATTCCTTTTTCATAAATAGCAATACAGACCTAGGAATTAACCCACATCTTTTCCAGGGAGCCGATCATTTTAGGGAACTTTATTCAAAGCACATTAGTGCTCAGCACTCCTGGAAATCAGCCTGGAGAATTTTGGCTCGGACACTCCAGACAAATATAGAAGCACTGACCAGCACGAGAGTTTGGTTGAAACAAGCCGCTTGATGCCACACAGCAGGCAGGGGAAAAAAAAACAGGTGGGGGAAAAAAGAAGTCAGTCTTGCAGGGAAGTCTCTAATGGGTTCTACTTAAACAAACTCAGCTCCTCCACACTAATCATACACTTCATTTATTTCCAGCTCCTTCAAAAAGGTAGGCAGTGGCCTTAGACATTCCCCTTGATTATAGCGCTCCAATCCATACTCAGGATAGTTCACCCTTTGTAAGGAATGAAGCAAATGGCTCTCAGGAGAAGGCAAAGCACGGCCACAACTACACGCACAAGAGGTAAGACGTACAACTTTAGCCCAGCCAGGCAACTTTTTAAGTATCACTCAGCTTCCTGAAAACAAAGTAAAGCCAATTCATATTCAAATGCGGCAGCTTCTTGCAGTGTAATTCGTGTACAGTCTGATGCCGACATTCTCCATGCCCCTTGAATTTGCTTTGCATTAAAAAAAAGAAAAAATCCATCCTGAGACCTCAAGGTGTCACAGGTCATTTACTGGAGCTGCCTCTCTTACAAGTCACTGCAAAATATGTATCTTGAGACAAGTAAGTGATAAACAGCACAACAGTAGATGCCCAGACTCAGTGTGAACCAACACAAGAGGAGGATTAGGTTCATCTTGCCCAGGCGGTTCCCAGATGTTTGCTGACAGATGAGGAGCGGTGATGAAGGCCCCAGTCCAGGCACAGGGCTGTTGTGGTCAGCACCAGCCCCACTCCCTCCCCAGCCAAACCCGACTCCTTCCCTCCCCTGCCTGCCCTAAGCCTGCATACCAGGAGGAGACAATCAAGCCGTTATTTGGTACGGGCTGGGAGGCATTTCCTCTACACCAGGAACATGAGTCCAGGCTTCCCGAAGGGCTCTCCGCAATGTCAACTCACCTAAAAATTTGCCCACAGCCACCGAGGTCTCCAGCACCCACCTTCTTTTCCACCCAGCTCTTGTTCTTCGCACCCTCAGTCCCTCCTCGCAAGCTCTCACCCCCCAGTGCTTCACCTTTGGCTTTCCAGTTCCATCAATAAATCACAGTTTCTGCTCCTTCCACCACGTTCTGCCCCGGTTGACTCCTTGGCCAGTTTGCTCTTTCCCTTGTCTGCCTGTTACCCCCTGGCAGCGAACCTGCAGTGGTAGGAGAAAGCTCTTTGCTCCCCTTGGAGTGAGGAAGGGGACTGTACCCATGCAGTCTGCTCTAAAATCTGCAAGAGCAGGAACTGGAAAACTAAACCACTGAAAATTAGTGCCTCTAAACGTAGATAGCCTGTGAAATTATAGCTAGCCTAGGCTGGGATGGAGGCTTGGGGGATGCAGAGAGAGACTCGATAAAGGCTAGCCAGCCCCAAAACCACCCTGCAGCTTTATGGCCTCACTCTACAGCATGGGTTCAGCTAAGCTTTCCAAAACAAAAGATGAAACTTAGCAGTAACACTAATCCCACTTTGTCCTCAAGTGGCAGAGGTCAAAACCAAGCAGTCATGGGACAAGATAAATGTTGTCCCAGGCTTTGCATTCTCTGCAAGTTCAGAATAATTGTATGTCAGGGAATTCTTACAGTAAGCAGCTTCACGAAGAGGTGGCACCAGACACACCTAGTAACACCTCCTTCCCCCACACCACTATCTGCCCCACACTACAACTGGCAACTCCAGCGGGCATTGAACAGAAGTCTACACTTCGGAAAAACAAGTTTTTCTCGAGATTAGCACTACGAGGCAGCACAGTCCATGGACACCTTTGTCTGCTGCAACATTTATACACATTAAACAGTACTGAAATCTTATGGCAAGACCAGGCACAAACTTGATGTGAATTATAGACATCAAGAGGATGACACGTAACAGAACTAATGTTTCAGTCGGACAAACTCCCACCCACCAGCTTTCACTGGAGCAGGCATACAGCAAGCACTGGTTCAAGTGTACACACACAAGCGCTTAGGCATCCCTTTGGGTTCTGCACCAGCAGAAGTCTTTTACCTATGAAGTGTTGCCTGTAAGCATCAGGAAGAAAGGGAGAGTGACTCTTTCAAGCTCCGCACACAGCATGGAAAGACCCAAACCAGACAGTATTCCATTTGGTTCTTTTATTAGCAGAAGTTAAGAATACAGCAAGTAATAAGATCCCATCTTATATGGAACCATCACCAGAGTCCCCAACCATCAAAACCCCAGAATGTGCTTCATTGCTTTCAACAGTAAGCAATTTTTAAAAAGAAATATACTGAACAAGGCCACTATTTAATGGGGAAGGAAAGAAGCTGTAGGTCCTAACTATTCTATGGCAATAACCTGCACACAGAGCAAGCAAGCCTCTGACTGCTGAGAGTAAGGCATTCAGGTGCCAACCTGGGAAGAGTTCTCAGCAAGAGCTACAGAAAAGTGCACAGCTAGGTTGTTTTTATTGGAACACAAACTTCTCGAACGGAGAGACTGACTGGGTTAAGAATAGCAGGTGGAGTACTGTGTTTTTGTAATAGTTCTGTGCTGTGTAGGACCAGGTTACAATCACCCTTCAAGGAGTGAACGTGGGATGATCCAGGATGGAGACTGCAACTCCTGCTGGTACTGTTACAGAGGTATCCCAAAGCGCCTTACGGACAACTCCAATTCTGATATGTACCATGCTTTTCTCAGACACCGGTGTATTTCCTGCCAGGCAACTCTAAATCTTTGTCTGGTATGCCAGTGCTATTAGCCCTTACATCCAAATTAATACTGCTCTTTACTTCATTTTAGTACCACACAGACCCATGATAAACTTCTGCTGGCCCTACAGGCATCCAGTGTAGTGATCCTACTGAGAACACATCCCTCTCAGCTCGCAGACTCTGCTGCAGCACCTCTTTCTGCAGCTGACCTTGCTCTCAGAGGCTTTACAAAGAATCCATTCGAGGGGTGAAGCCTTAATATCCAGTCAACTTTTGGAAACCATTCTGCTTCTACTTGACTCCATTAGGCAAAGAAACCCCCAAAACACACTCCATGACATCCAGGGTATGGGAAGATCTTTGCAATCCACTTTTCTCTTGAAGGACAAAAATTAAAACTTGCAGGAGTCATTAAAAAAAAAAAAAAAAAAAAACAAAAAAACCCACCCTTTACCTGCCTTTCTTGTGAAATACAGCATTTTATGAGCTGTTTAACTAATTTGTGAGAGAGGTAATTGCTCTGAATTTCCAACTAAACACCCCAAGCAATACCTGTGCCATAACAAACAAAATGCTCAAATTTCATCTTACGACTCCAAAGATTCTCCTTCAGTCTAGCTTCTGACTGAGCTCCAAAGATCAAGCTACATCAATTACACAAGAGAAGGACATATGCCTCCCCTTATATAGGAGGTGTGTCTGCTCCACAGCAATCCAACTGAACTCTTAAGAAATACCAGCAGTCCCATTGCTCAAGCACAGATGGGAAGCAGACCTAAGGAAAAAAAAAAAGGGGGGTGGGGAAAGGAACTGCATTGGGCTGATTGTGGATTTTTCCTCTTAAAAAGAAAAACCTGCAAACTCCCTTGGCATATGGAGCCTGACACATGAGAAGGTAATGTGCTTGAGGTCTGCAGTAACAGTTAACTCCAAGTCCTGGAGCACACAGCTTCCTCTGTCCAGTCCATCTTAACCCCACCTCTGTTTCCCCTCACATGCTCAACTATCTTTTGACAAGTGCATTACCATCATTTGTTCAGACAAAACAGGACAGGCCTGCAAATGGCAGCCATCTACTCAACGGGAGCCTTTGGGTATAGGCAGGCACTGATGGAGCCGGACTATTTGCCATTTCATGTGCAGTTATCCCATCATGCTCCAATTCATATGACAAGAAAACAACTTACTGTAAGATCCGCTATCCAAAACTAAACAGGCCACTCAAGCTTGGAAGGCAGCTGTCCCACACACTTAGGCAGGGCGCAAATGAACTTCGAGTTACTTGAGTAAATAAACTTGCTAACACTGTGACCTGGATGACGACGTGATTAATCCAGCCTTCACAACCCTTGTGTACACGTACTGAATCTACTCCAAGTGCTGGCCAGGACCCCACATTGCCCAGGGCATGCTGGCCTCCTGGAAAATCTGCAGGGCCAACGTGCTTCACTCCTGGGAAATTTTCCCTGGTCCTCCTGCAATCATTTATTTTGTGCAAAATTGAAACAGTGTGTGGTACTTGCATGTTGCATTCTTTACAAAAACCCTTTCCCCCCCCACCCATTGTTTAAAACATTTATATAAATTTTATTTAAACAGAAAGTTAGAAATCTTATTTACAATTTGTTTTTCTCCCAAAAGAGCATCTAAAATCAACTCCCAGACCCTCCAAGAGGATATAAATTTAACCTTGTTTTTTTTCTTCTTTTTTTTAAAAAAAAGAAACTGCTAAGCTATCCCTCCCCACTTCTACAAATAAATATGGCATTGAACAGAAGCCGATTTGGAAAGGGTCCTCTGTAGCTCAATCTGTAGATCCCAAGAATAAATTAGGGTTTCAGAATTTCCTGGTCTTCAAATTGATTCATTCCATTGCTTGAGGTATAGAATTTATATTGGTTAGTCAGAATCCCCCATGAAGCTCCATGCCCCATCAGCTGAAACTTGGATTCTTCTTAGGTATTCATTTCGCTAGCCTGTATGCTTCAACCGCGCTTGCGGTACTGTTTTGGTTATGATGTTGGGCTGAAGGCTGATTTTACTGCATCCCATCTTCCTCTGTGCAGCCTCCTCCGACCGTGAAACGGAACTCCTGGAGGTTCGAAACCCCGTGGAAATGCACAAAAGCGCCAGCCACGACAAAGACATGAAACAGCTGATGGGAGTGGAACTGCGGAAAAGAAAACACTTCTGTTCAGCCGGGGCACTCTGGGGTCTACTGCTACCCTGTCTCCAAAAAAGCCACACATTCAGCTGAAGTACACAGTAACACGTAGCAGTACCTCAAACCACAAACTGCAAAGTTCTCTAAGTTGTGTATTAAAAGCCCACCCCTCTCCCATCATTAGCAAGATAATCAAATTCTCCACAAACACACACCCCCACCTTTCCTTAACAGTCATCTTAACCCGCTGGTCAATCAACAAATATGCTACATAAATGCTATAGCGCATCTTTGTGAAAGGAGAAGGATGATTTCAGAGCTTTGGGCAAAAGGCTTAAGCAGGACACTTTTTAAATTAGCTCCTCAGCAACACACACTGGTGGTTTAAATAAAAAGGGCTCTCTCATACACCTAACAGGTACAAATTCTGCTCTGGTCACAGGCATAAATTTTACCAAGTGGATTTTCAGAACGTTGTTATTTTATTTCTCTGCCATAGAGAAACGGAACAGGAAAAAAAAGTGGTAGTATATTAAAACCCAGACACAACCAGATGTTCTGAATGAAGGCCCAGGATGCTATTGATTATAGTACAGCAGAACGAAAACCACAAGGGAGCTATATGACAAAGCATGCCCTTGTTTGAGGGAAGCCACACCAATACGGATAATGCTCTTGAAAATTTTCTACAAATGTGTATTTGCAGGCTCCATAGGAAGCTTGGAAAAAAAGCTGGTGGTACACCAGTGCTTTTGGAGCCTAGCTCATTATTGTGACAAGGCTTTGTTTGGCATTTCAACTAATCTAGCAGACTGCTGCTGTGCAAAAGCCACTCAAACAACCCAAGCCTCATTCTCGCTTCTAATCTTCTTGATGGGCCTTAAACTATCCTAGTGGAAGTACAGTGGCCTTCCAAAGGTCTACCTCCCTCTCATCTCTACTCTTGCTTCACCCAATTTCTTTCTTTATGTTTTCTCCACATATTTCCCTTCCACAGTCTTTGTGATCCTTTNGGCTGCACAAGATGAGGAGACATTGTGAAGATCCCAGAGAACACACTGAACATCAGAGAAATAACCATGCACTGTTCTGCACAGAAGCAAGGTAAGATGTGCGTTTGCAGGATCCTCAACATACACACAAAAAGCTTTGCCAAGTTGCTTACCCATCTACTAAAGCTATCTAGTACATGTGCTGGCATGAGTTTGCACACCAGCAGTTACTTCAGACCAGTCAGCCTGTGATAACTCAGCAAGAGAGGAACCAGGTAAGCCGGGCTCAGAGAGCCCACAGTTATTTGGCCCCATAAGACCTATGCTTCTGGCACAGCAGTTTGAGACTCGCAATAAGAAAACATTGACACAACATCCTCCAGCCTCAAGGGGAACCAGCTTTCACGTTGGTCTCCTCATCCAGTCATTCTGTAGACTCACCCAGATGTCACACTTGCCAGGGAAGAATCTCTCCGGGATGCGGGCAGCATATAGTGCAGCACCAGTGATGTACAGGCATGCCATGAGTGCCAGCCAGCCTATCTGCCCCATTGTGGCTGCTTTCAGGAGCCCCTCAGAGATGACAAAGTGCAGGGTGGGAATAACCCCACTAAGACCCAGACCTAGAAATACTCCTGGGAGGTAAAGAAAATGTGGGAGAGTCAGACTTGAACACAGTGGTGGTAAAGGGAGACAATGAAAACACAAAAGCTACGGAGGGAAAACTCAGTATTTGGCAAAGCAGCAGAAAGGTGACAACTCTTGAAGCTGTAGGTCCTCAGAAGACCTTTATTGGAGAGGAAGTTAAAGAATGCACAGACTTCCTTCATATACTAGAAGCCACTTAGTTATATGTTCCAGCAGATACCGAAATACTTCACGTAATGTGTGTGTCTGCCAGCTTAATGTACACTAAGCCAGTTACACATCTTGGACTGTAGAGGGCACTGAGACTACATGAACTACGTCTCACTTTACCATAATCTCTCAAGAGCCAAGACAACAAGGAGAGACAACAAAGAGACTATTTATCACATACTGTACAAGTAGACCTATGAAAGAGAAAAGTAGCATCTGAGGTTTACCTGATCTACTGTAGATGAGAACATGCTTTATTTATTTAGATTTTTAGCAGCAAGTACAGAAATCTTGTAAAAAAGTTAGGGGGGGGGACGGGGGGGGACACAACCATGTCTCATCCAGATTTTAAATGTGGAAGGTTGAAGTCTCTGAAGGTATACCCATAGCCTGTCCAGGACATTTAGATTTACTGTAGGCAGCACATGCAGGTGAAGTATCAAGAAATATTACTATTCAACCCAGCTGTGTTCAGATTCCATAGCTGCCCCCTTAAGCTTTCTCTTTCTTCTTACCTCAAAATGTGAAACCAAATCTGGTTTTGTTCTTTTGATCATGTGAAGAGAAAAAAATAGACTCTGTCTTGAATATGTGTTTTATCTAGGCAAATCATTCAGATTAATTCAATCATTCAATGATTTGATAGTGTCTGAGCCTAGTATTATGAAACCAAGACAAACAGTAGAAGGAATATACACATACACACACCAAGCAGTCATTTTTTGAAAGAGCAAAGTTGCTAGATATAGCTAGAAATACTTTGCGCTACCTTTCCTACTGCATGTGTTACTGTCCATTTCAGGAATGAACTTCCAAGGACTTGCACCAGCCCTTATCTGTGCATCCAGTTGGCTATAATCACTGCTGAAAGAAAACCCATCAAGCTCCCAGTCCAAGAATATTAGCGCTCTATAAAATTAAGCTCTCTTAAGTCTTCCCAAGATGGTTTTTCCAAGTGGCAAGTAAGAAGGAGGAAAGGCAGTCAAGAAGCAAAACAGTTAACTTCAGGTCTTACCTGCCCTTACACCCCGGTATTCAGGGGTTGCAAACATGTCCCATTGTGAGACAATTATGGCTGCGATGCCCAGGACACAAATCACAATCAAGTAGATGAAGCAAGGCTGAGGGTTGCAATAGAAGGAGTAGTACAGCCATGGTACAAAGCTGCCCATTATGAGAAGTGCAATGCCAGAATAATCCAGCCTACAAGGAAACAAAAATCAGTTTATTAAGAAATGCAAACCTCTGGAAGTCCTCATAACAACACTTCCCTTTTCAGTAGACCAACTGTCTACTTCTCACTGCAAAATGAAGTTATTCTCACCATTGCAACTTAGTTCTTGATGGCAACTCTTCCACCAATGCCCTCCTACAGTAATGGATTACCTTGATAGCCAGCTAGTAAGACCATTTTTGGACAATCATCAGCAATACATAAAGCAGCCTTTAGACCAAAGCTTTTTAAAGGAAACTTAAATCTAAGTTTCAGATGAGGAAAAAAGCAGCACGAGAATCATCTGAACACAAAAATGGGCACACAGTATGTTGTGAGAGCACATCCAAAACAAACACTTCAGTAACTGACAAGCATGAGTTAGGCATCAGCTCAAGTGACCACTGGGGAATAACACTGCAACTTTTCAACCACACTGTTTTTCTATACACTAGTGAACAAAAAGAATTCTACAGTCATTGCTTTTTACCACACCCTGACAAAATGCTCCTACAAAAGATGATGGAGTTAATTTTTCAGTAGGGGATTTTAATTCCTGGGTTACTTGAGAGGTGGTCTTGCAGATTACACAATCCTAGGTTAGGCAGTCTTCGGAAATACGAGATATTTAGCAGCCAGCCAAAAAAGACCACATAGTAAAAACAAAAGACCAGGACATCTTGATACACATAGTGAAGCTATCTTACATAAGCTGAAGAGTCAAAGTTACTCAGAATAGTTTAAATGAAAATAAGTGACAGTTGCAGTAAAAATTCAAAAGGCCTGCAACTAAGCTCTACGTACATTACTTACAGCAGCAAGACGCATGCACATGCCTGCCAAACAGCAGAAAAAGGAGTTTTAAGACTAAATTGGCAGCACAAAAACTCATGCTGAAATAAACAATAATTAGAAGAAGCTGCATTGAATCTCTGCTCAACTCTGTTCCAAAGTACATACAGTCATGCAAGGAACAACTCCTACACTGGGGCTCCAGGCATAAATCCCCAACCCTGTTTTCCCTACCCATTTCCTATTTGGCCTACCCTGTCCTCTAGGCACCTACTTGGAGAAGAGCCGGGAAACACCTTCTGAGTGGCAATAAACTGTGTGGAAGAGCCATGAGAAGGAGAGGCAGAGTATGGCTCCCAAGAAGAACAATCCAACAACCACTTTCTCCTGCACAGGTGCTACAAAGGACATGTTTGGCCGGAACATGTAGAAGATTCCCAGACAAAGGAAGAAGACGCATCCTGAAAAACAATAAGGCAGAAAGGTGTCGAGTTCATGCATACTGAAAGCCTTTCTTTCTAAAAGCATGACTTTAATGTAAAGGAGCACCAAACATGGGAGCTGCGTGATAACCAGCAGCACACATGCAGAACAACATACTGCTCTACTTCAGTTATTCATTTTAACCACATTTGTGTCTCGGACTGATGTAGTATAGACTTGCAAGGACTCTGGATTTTTACTTGTTTTGCGAGATGCCTGACAACTAGTTGGACATTCTAGAACAATTAAAAAAATCAGCTGCAAAACGTAAAAAGGGCATAGTTCAAAGAAACCCTTTCCCTTCAAGGCTCCTTGCAAGTTGGAAACCACTCATACAAGCTGCAACTTAAGTGTATTCCTATGGCAAGAAATGTGATCTCAATTAACACCTACACACTTGGGAAAAAAAGAATATCTACCAGTAATTTACTAATGATCAGGAAAATTTTAATTCATCCATTTGTACTGAATGCCATAATTAAGAATTATACCTATAAATTATACCTATAGAATTATACCTATAAAAATACCTGGTGGGATAAAATTAGGAGAGGGGTATCAACCTGCTAATTTAACAGGTTACTAATGGAATGATAATGCCGACCACCCCACACCCCTTTCTGTCTTGCTCTCAAAGAAAGAGAGCAATGAAGCCAATGAGCGTTAGAGCAAGCTGAAAATACCTAGAAGATGTGTCCAGATGTTACCAGTCTCTGTATGTATTCTGAAGATGCTCTTGAAACAAGCCCGGAAGGAAGGCATGGGTGGTCTGTGTCCGTGCAACAGGTAGTCGTTGTCCTTTAGCCAGTCAGGCAGAACATCATGGGGAATGACTCTCCATCGGCCCTCCCATACCTAGAAGTCAGAAGATTTTACTTAAACGCAGGGAACTGAGTTCCACTGATGTATGGCAAAAGTCAGAAAACCCATATTAGTGGAAGTGTTAATCTATGAGTACAGTAAACAGAAAAGGGTTGATGGAACATCTCTGGGGAAAAGGCTTTACGCTTGAAATACAATGCTTAAGTCACTGTTCCCTATTTAAAACTACCATTATAAAGTTGAGCTGCACCACCAGAGAAAGAAATACTTCAGCATTTCATTGAACAGGAAAGCTATTGCACTTTTTTACTGCTAATGAAGGGAAAGCAATTAACTCCTTTCCATGTTCTGTTATTTTCACAGATTATCTTTTCCGTTTAATTGAAGAAGCCTACACCTACTTCTCTCCAAGAAATAAGTAAGTAAAAGCCTGTTCTTCCAACCACAAGCCAATCTGACTATATATCTGCTAGCATTTGGGGCAGTTTAGCAGAAAAACTACCCAGCATCACTAATATGGGCCAGACAGCATGAAGTGGGAAGAGACCACCAAGTCCAATCCCTTATCCAGGTTGGGAAAAAACTACTCCCACATTCCCAAAACAAATGGTGACAGATCAGTTAAGGCAACAGATCCATGACTCTCAGTTCCATCAGATTTCTTCTTTAAAGGGAGAGAGAGCATATGTGCACACATCTATTCTCACAGCTGGTTCCAAATGAAAAGAAGTATGCACAGGTGTTCTTAAGCGCTGCTTCAGTAACATAAGATACATGTAGTCTTCAGTTTGGCATCAGAAGCAGCACTGGCAAGCAGGAGGGTATCAGGGAATTGCTTTATGTACCGGGGTTGCTTCTGCAGTGTTCCTCGGATTTGTCATCTGGCTAGTAATACAGGAGCAAGCCTGAAGAATCCTGAAACACTAAGTTTAAAAAGCTACATTCTTATTTCAGTTTCCACAACAAGAGCTCTAGAGTTTTTAAATCAATTCTCCACACTCCTTCATGGAAGTAAAACTAATCAGAATAACCAACCCAGTTAAAGATTGGGTTCTTAAATACATTGAACAAGAAAATAATTGGTTTACTTCATGAACCAAAAATTTGCATTGAGGTAGGAACAGCAGGAAAGAATTAATTTTACACAATCTACCCTAAAGACCATCTAGAAAAGGGGAAAAGATGCATAGTAAAAAAAAAAAAAAAAAAAAATACAACAAAACCAGCCCCACGCAAAACAAGACTAAGTAACTAGTATCCCTCAGTAAAAGCAGCAAAGAATAGTTCATAAAACCAGCAGGAACAAGCGTATAAAGGAGCAGCACTCCTTTCACCAATAAAGGTGGGCCAGAGCCCCATGGCTCCAAAAAGTAGTGAAAATTGAGCCAAGGTCAGAAATTACAAAATCTACAATGGATTTACTTAGGTATAGCTTTAATACAGCCTTGTTTTCTTTTAAAATAAGACACAAAGGTTATTCTAGAATGGATGCAAATGGTGCTGGAAAAGCAAAATATTTGCAAGTCTGAAGAAACCTGGGGAAAAAATGACCTTGTATATGAAGTTCCCTTGAACCAGAAGGCTTTTCTTCTGCTTTGTGCTCACAGGTGTTTCTCAAGAGACTCCTCAGTTGCATGATCAGCTTTAGAGTCTCATTTGCAGTCCCTATTGTTCCATGCTTTACAATTTATTCATTTATGACAGACTGAGACCCTGAGAAGCTGTAGTATTACTAGTTATAACAACAGATGCCCATTCAGGGACGGTGTGTACCTGCTCTCCCTCACATTAGTAGTGTAGCTGCTGCAGGCATAGTCTGTTACCCACTGGAGCTTCCTAAAAACCAAAACTGCTTCAGAAGTTTCCACATGCCCTTACCTTACACACAAATTCTTCCATTCTCTCCATAGCATGGTGGGCTTGTAGAAGAGGTGACATACCCATAAACCCTTCATCTTCTTGAGGTGACTCATCATTGTGTTTATAATCCTCAGAACACTGCAGGGGGGGGAAAAAAAGAGTAAATGCTTTGTAGGAAGATGAACAAAGAAAGGCGACATTGTTTTCCATACAAAACTATGATTTGAGATCTTGGAAAAAAGGAGTCTTCCTTCCTTGTATGGCACTGAGGAAGGAATTCAAAAGAATCAGCAAAAAAAAAAATATTTCATTCTTAGGTATCTGAGAACAACTCACATGTTTAATCCATTTTGCCCATGTTTCCACCAGGTTGGGAAGAAAGCAGTGTTCTTCTTTAAGGTACGCTTCAGATACGGAGTCTGAGGCTTGCAGCCTACACAACTCTAGGGAAGGATTACTTCCTATTACATGTTTCAATGTCACTATGCCTGCCTTAATGCCTCTATAACATATCTGGTGTTTTAGGATAATAAAAGGCAAGCCAAGGAGAGGAATCTATTTACCTTGTTATAAATGCTTCACCTCATTTTTTACTTCAAATCTGAAGATTTAGTCTGTTCAACTGACACTTCTGTTCAGCTCATAATGCAGTAACGGACATTTACTCATTTGTTTGACTTTCAAGGTATTTCAGAAACTAGTATGAAACTTTTGCCAGTTAGACAAAGGCAAGTTATCAAATGTAAGTAGTAACAGACATCAGAGTTTTAAGCAAAATTCAAATAAAGAGAAACATCTATATCCTCAAGGTGTACCACGAGAATTATGAAAACAAAACCAGAAAAAAAAAAAACACTGAGCCTGGATATTCAGCTGGTACACGTCACTAATAACTTTACAGGAATGCGGTTTAGTAGTTTTCTACCCCATGTTGACCTATCACATCATCTACATATTATGATACACTCTAGCTTTCCATTTAGGAAAAAAGCAGGGTGGCCCACAAAGGTTCTGCATTCCTGTTTGCTTACTACAATGCTCATGGCCATCAGAGACTCCATTCAGCACTTCAGCTTCCAAGGTAAACAAGCTTGAGAAAGCTAGAAAAGAGAGAATATGAGCCTTTTGTACCCTTCAGGCTTGATGCAGAAAGCTGCCACACAACTCATGACCAAGCCAAGAAAGACCCACAATCTGTATGGAGACCGGCCTCCTCCATATTATAAGCCACAACACTTTTTCTCTCTCCTATTCCCATATCAAGGTTAACAACTTTAAAAATCAAGATTACTTATCAACAAAGCCATCCAAAGTGACTGAGAATCTAGTATATAACCTCACATACTTTATCTATGAACTATTATCAGTAATGTTCAGGTTATTGTCCTGAACTTTGAGTCAGAGATCAGATCTGGCTGTGCATTTTTCCCACATTAGAGTTCTCTCCTTAGAGTAAGGCCCTTGTTGATGGAAATAGATAACAAGTTAAGCAGCTCATATGGTTAAAACTTCAATTTTTAATAAATAAAAGGAGACTTCTTCCAACCTACGGTGAGCTACCTAGGTTCTTCAATATTTTGGGGTTTTTTGAGAGACAAATGACATGCTAATACTTGCTTTTGTACCTGAAGCTTGCAGTAACCACTGAAGCTTCATCTTTTAAAGAGGCCCACACCATTGGGTTCTCAACCCAACTCCGCTTATCCAGAATGCAGATCTCTGCTATATAATACATAGTATACATACTTTGTACACTCTGTACAATCTCACATTTGTCCACACTAGGACAATTTATTGACTAAATTAATCTTTGTACATAATCTACTTAGACTGGCTACTCACCTTCATTTATCATTCCAGCCAACACCCCATCTGAGCAAGTCTGGGCAATGACTTTATATTTCATAGTAGATGATTGATATAAATATTGATCAGCTCTAGGCAGATCCTAGAGCAGTACAAGACTATTAAATACACTCTCACTGCCTAAGTTACCCCATTAATTCTATTGAGAAAGACATGAAGCAACACCAAGATGTAAATGGGTTTAATATCCTTCTAAAATAGGCACATGTCCTGTTAGACCAGAAAGTGTATAAAAAAAAAAAAATGTTTTCACTCTGACTCAACAACATTCACTGACATTATTTCTCACACTGTCAATTTCACTGGCTTTTTCTACTAATGGATATCTCTGGTTAGGATTCTCAGTTTTCAATATTATAAATAATTAACTCAAGGTTATAGAAACATAGAATGATTTCAGTTGGAAGGGACCTTTAAAGAATATCTAGTCCAAGTCCCCTGCCATGGGAGTCTGTATATGATGCTCATGATTGTCTGCACAATCTTACAAATCAAAGAAATCTTCAGTTTCCAAGAACACGCCTTACAAAAAATCAAGGCTAGTGTTTAAATTCCAGTGTACCTGATACAAGAAGTACTGTTATGCCTTTTAGCTACCCTAGCATGTGCTCCCCCAGCACCACACGATGACCAGCTGGAACGGGATGAACAAGTTAGTAATCCTCAACTTACAAAACCTGGTGGACTGAAGGAAAAAAGGTCCCTCATAGAATCAAAGACTGTATTCATTACAGTCTGCCCAGTGATTCAAAGCCAAAAAAACCTTCATTTCCCCCTCTCCACATACTCCCATTTCTAGAATGATGGGAAGGTTTAAACTTGAACAGATTGTAAAGCTCGAGGAGCACAGCTATTTATGAACCAGTCCAAACTCTTTGAATCTTGGCAATGTGCCTACAAACAAATCGTTACTGAGCTTCTTTTAGTGATAGAAAGAATTCATATCATATATACAGTCCACATTATTGCCAGAAAATTGAATTGATTTTACTATCTCCTTACTGCCCTTTAACTGCAAAATTAGCATTCAAGGAAAAAAAATAAAGCTCAGCTTCTTAGTCCTTTTCTCGCTAAGGAGGCAAAATGAGGTCTGTTCTGGAACATCCGTCCTCTCTCAACTCCTCCCTGTAACATGCCGTCAGAAAAAACAGTAAACTGCACTTCTTGGAAGCTGGAAATCTATAGTTGGAGTGCAACACTAATGCCAGTTTTCATTTGGAAACCTGAAGGAGTCTATTGACCTTCAATTCTTCAGACAATGACTGAAGGGAAAAAATACCACTTTTTTTTTTTCAGAAGGCATATCGTTGTAGAATTTCCACTGTGAGAAGTTCCTTCATATCTTAGGATACCCACATTCTCTCTTCTTTGGCTGATCGTATCAGAAATTCAAAAATATTTCTAGAACTTACCAACATAAGCAAGCATATACTTTAGGACCTGTTTTCAACTATTTCTAAGTTTTGCACAAAGAATCACATTTGAAAATGGGAAACACATTGGGCAAATAATCCCACTTGCCTAAGACCATGCAAGAAATGGGAGTTCCGAACAAAACTCAATACTCCCACTTTTAATGCGGTATGGTATATCCTGAAACAAGTGCTTCCAGAATAATTTTTGCCTTTGTACTTTCTAGATCATTGGCCAAAAGGATTTTCACTCTGCTAATGTTCCAGATGTTCTTTTACATCACCCAATTTACTCAATTTCTTTCAAAAGTAGTCTCAGACTAAAGAATTCTGTGAAGTCTTTATACAGCATTTTAGAGTATCTTGAAATAAAAACCCTCATTCACAAGCAAACTTGTTGCAATCATCAGCTGGCATTCTTCTGCTGCACATATGCAGCAATGAGTAGAATCAGTCTTTCATACAAATCAGAAATCATGGCTTCTGTATACTTACACTCTAGCGGGTCTGGACACTTCATTCTATGCAAATGCCAAACAATCGTTTCAATTTTAATCCTACCCCCTTTGAAAATTCATAGAGTGTTAAAGCTACTGACAAACATAGTACAGATACCTGATGAGACAAAAATTATACAACAGAAGTATAAATGCCTCCCAAATTGAATAATGGTACCAGAGAATAAACTAAACCTGAAGGACATGTGACAATGGCCAGAAGAAAATAGTTTTACTGGTTTATCCATATTCATTTTATTTTGGGAAGTCTTCCAGATTCTTCCGTGGTAACACTGACAGACCAGAAGGTAAAAGAAAGAGGTAGAAACCAGGCTTGATTATACCACTTTGTACAGAGTTCCAGGCAACACACTTCCAGGGACAGATGATCTTCTAAACAAGAATTTCAGAGTGTGCCAAACCCAAAACTTAGAGCACTAGGTCAAGAAACTTAAGAGCCCAATTGCACAGTGCCCATCATTAAATAAGTTTATTTTAACATTAAAATCTCACTCTTTTATAGCAATGGCACAAGTTTTTGGTTTGAGTGGTTTTTTTTTAAAGTTTATTCAGGCAACAAATTCTTGTACTAAATGTAAAGTCCAAAAAAGTCATATCACATAGCCAAAGACCCTGTTACAGACAAAACTGTAGTAAAATCTGCTGTAGTAAATGCAACATACTTCCCTTGTCTACTGCAACAACTTATCTTTCTCACATAGATCAACAGTTTTTATACTATCGCTCTCAAATTCATTTACAGATATCCTGTTTATTAAGGCCCTTAACTATGGAAAAGCCTGTCAGAAGTCAAGTCACCATGGGTCACCATGGTAGAAAAAGATTTCAGAAACCCTTTTCCCACTTTTGAGAAAGTTGTGTTCCCCAGACTTCAAATGGTAAAAGTGTAGTTTCTTGAGGTCTGTAGTTTCTTCATGTCAGTTTAAAGATTTTTAGAAAGTTTGAGAGTTTGCACATAACTACCACTTGCACAGGTGACAAGCAAGTTCTTGTTCATCACTTCAGACTGCAATTTTGCTGGACAATGTCACCAGTCTGTGTTCATTAGAGTGTGCAAACTGAAACCTAAGTCAGACTTGAATGAAGCCACTGAAAAAGCTTACTCTGTCAGAAGTCATCCTCTTCTCCCTCACTCCCATCTTCCTTTATACTGCTTCTGGCACACCTCTGATCCTTGGGTTGATTAGCTGATTCAATACTAATCTGGCAGAAATTACTCACATTTTTGCTAGGTGAGATGCCTATTAGATAATAAAGTTGGTTCAGACAACCAAGGGGTTTAGGGAGTTCAAGCTACTGCAACAGAAACAACGGGAGCATCAGCTCCCATTTTACTGAGATCCACTACAGAATACTTTCTGTGGCTCACATTCAAGGCCAAGTTTCTCTTCGACAGATATCAGTTGGATGCCAAAAAATCTCCAGTCCCCCTTTTTGTAGTGCTCATCAGTTAGAAAGAAGCCTAAGAACCTAGCCACACATGGATTAAGGAAAGTTAAACTAATGATCACCTCAATAGGCTGCTGTATTCTCAAAACTTCCAGCAGCTTTCAGGACTGCACTTTCCAGAAATTTGACAGTTTTCATTGGTTGCATGTACGGTGTTTGATGTAGAACCAGCAGCGTGTTAACCACTAACACTAGTAACTGCAACACAAGTGTTAGGGTTCCTTTTTGGACAGAGTCTTCACTCAATTACTTGAGGGCCTAACTGGCCATGCACATACCTATGTAGTATTAAGCTCTGAAGTCCCATGTCTCAAAGCTCAACTCTCTGCGATGCTGATTCACCATCAAGGTGTTACCGGTGCCCTAAAGCTACTGTCCCAGGAATTACCAGGGTGATGCAGTCTGAATCTGTTCTAATGTTCTTGTTGCTTCCTTCAGCTGCTGATAGGTGCTCTCCCACTCCCACTCTCTTCTTGATCCGTGTCCTGACAGAACTCTGCCTTGGTACAAACACAGGCAAGATAGTTCAGCAAAAGCAAATGTCTTGATTAACACTGAGTTGTAGGATATTATCCAACTTGGTACTTATATACAATTCGCTTCTTAAAATGCAAGTTAAAAACCATAGGTTGCTGCATTTACAATACAACTGTTATCCCCCATATTAAACTGAAGTCACAAAGTCTAGACATGACTTGGAGTTTATCTTGATCTCATCAGATGAATGATTAATAGTGTTTAACATGACATTCAAGTCATTTAATGTTTCTTGGGGCAGCATGCCAGACTCAGTAACTCAAGAGCATTCAGCATAATGACCAAGATACGTTCAAGGCTATAATATAAAAATGCTATTTTTCTAATCGCAGTCCTGTAACATCCTTTTCAGCTAGCCAGCTTGCCTTTTTCGGCAACTCCTCTGTGCCCATTCTGTCAAATGAAATGTCTTTCGTAAGGAAAAAGGAGCAATAGGTGGTGCCGTGCCATGCCATTTCTCCTAAAAGCCTGTTGCACATTTTTCAGAATTTCTTCAGCTTATGTTCTTTGGATTGTAAGTAATTAACTGGAAAAACACAGCCCCTTAAAACTTTCCCTGACTTCCTCTAACTTCTGCACATACCAAGTTATTTTAAAACAACAGCTTTGTCATTCAGAGTTTACATTCTCTCTTAATCTGACAGGTTTGTAAACAAAGACACACCACAGTTTCCATAAGGCTAACTACATTCATCCTCTAAGCAGGGTGTGCAAAGCTTTTTTTGCTGTCACCGGACCAAAAAAAAGTCTTTCATTAGCACAGTGCCAAAGCCCCTTTCAGCCTATTGGTCAAAACATTAAGTGCGTGAAGGTTCCTGGAGTTAGTATTTTTCCTTTGTAGGTCACCTTCTTATAAAAGCTACACTCAATTTAATACAGCACTTGGAAACAGTTTTATACAGCTGGTCATGGGTGACTACTTGCTGGCACTCATTAAAAACAAGCACTAACATTTAACACTCGTTTAGCAAATAGTCCTAGGACAAAGTCACATTTTGGCTTCAGCAACCTTGCTAATACACCCTTATTAGAACCAGCTCCCTCGTTAAAGATCTTCAGTTGAAATGGGTTTGTTGGATCTCTAAGCAGTAGCAGCTACCGATTTTCTGCCAATGCCCAGTATTTGACAAGGACTAAAGACCTCAATGTCCACATGCACTAATCAGTACACTTTGGGGAAAAGCCTGTAGAAATTGCTTCTACTACAGAAGATTCTCATGTGCCATTTTCTGCTCCTCTGTCACTGTTAATACCAGCAGCAGAAAAAGAAAACAAGCATGCTGGGTTTATGGAAAAAAATGCTTGGTTAAAAAAATAAAGACAGACTGAAAGTGTACTGCTGAACTTCACAGAAAAGCAGACTCAATCAATCTAAAACAGTTAGAAGAAGATGCAAGTTAACCCACCAATACAACACTATTTTCCCTTATACCACTGTGAAAGGCCATCAGGTCCCCCATTGCTGCCCAAATCAGGCAGATACGATCTCCAAGAGAACAAAGGCAAAAATCTAACCCTTGTCCAGGAAAACAGTTGTGCCAGTGAATTATAAACAGAACCACTCCCTCCCTCCCCTAGTTTCAACACACAGCACAGCAAGCAATGGTTACAAAACCAGCTGGCAGGCAGCAAACTCAGAGTACCAACACTTCCCCTCTCGAAGAGCTAAGACTGTCCAGACTAATAGGAGTCAGTTGAACCCAGCTGCAAGTCAACAAGCCATAACCTATTACAATTTTCTTGTTAACTCACATGGGAGTTTTCTAGGAGACAGGACAGACACAGAGACATGGCCATTTCCCACATTACCAGTCTTCTGTACAGAATACCATCTACTCATGGTTGACTAGGTCACCAGTTTCTGTCTTTTCTGCAGACATTCAAGCCCTAAAAACCTGTTAATAAGACAGGCACATCAACTGTCAGTGAAGGATGCGTTAGCATCTGACCAACTCAAGCCTGCGGAGCCTGGAAACGATCTCCATAGATGTATCACATCTTCATACTGTTTAAGTGGGAATACTTGGAGATATTGTGCTCTGTGCATCCAAAAATGCTTTGCTGTACAAAAAAAAAAAAAAGGAATATTTGTAGGGAAAATACTAGATTCAAGCACTTACTTCAGTGACTAGCAGTCTGAGTAAAACATGCATTACTTCCAGTGCTTAGAACAGCAAGTGAAGGAGAAATTCAGGTGTTAAGATCTTTCGATCCAAAGTAAAAAGGCAATTCACATGCTTTCAAAGAAATAACATTCTTTCCCAAGAGTTGCAAAAATGGGGGAAAGGAAGAGGTGATAAAGACATCTACAGAACAACAAATTTTGAACATAATCTCCTTAAAAACAAAAGTTTTTAATCACAACTCCAAGTACCAATAGTAAAATGCTAGACTGAAAATAAAGCTAAATGATTTCAAACTGAGCAAGAAGCTTGCAAGTAAATCTATAAAGAAAAAGATTTAAGGGAATCAGAATTTACGAACATTGGCTCCGGAAAAACTATTCTTAAGGCTCAAATGTCTACCTTTGGCCTTCAAGACTTCACCTAAGTCTTTATCACTCAGATAGCATGCACCATAAAGACAAGTAGAGAATTCCATGAATTTGCATGCACCCTTCTGTCCATACCAAAATTATTTTTGTCTTCTATTTTGGTAGATAATACATACACATTCTGTAACAGAAAAGGCTTTGAATAAGTTCTACAATTCAAGTTAAAAGCCTCAGGTCATTTGCTCACCTTCCAATTATTCTAAAACTTTTATTTTGTACCTGAAAATTTGTTACATCCTTCTGTCTCCCTCCTTCAGGTAAAGATTCTTGTAGCTACACGCAGGTATCATGAAATTTGTCAGAGGTCAACTCAGTTCCACTTGAAGTCAAAACCCTTCTCCCTGAGAAGCAATCCCGATGAGCGTTTGCCCAAATTTCTTATGTCCATTCAGATCACTTGGGAGCTACGCATACGTCCTCCCAAACCCTTACTCTATGTTGTCAAACACTTCAGAGCAACAGGTCTCTACTTCATGGGTGCACTTCGGTGCCACACAGGACAACTGCACATCACAGCTCAACTGCATGAAAGGAATCATCATTCAGGAACACTAAAGCCTGATGATTGGAATAAAGGCAAAGAAAATGGTTCTTTTGTTTGCCTCCTGTCACTGACAGGTTAAAACATAATAGGAGAGAATCAAGCACAGGTTTTTAGGGCTGCATAAAGAGCCCATTCATCAGGTTATAAGAAGTCACATGCACTTGATTCTGTCAGCTTAACAAAGCCACAGTAAGAGAGATTTCTTTAGGAACAATCACTGCTGGAATTACAAAGGCAGTTGAGACACAGAAACACTAGGAGAGGAGAAAAGATTATGTCCCAAAGGCTAGACAATCTACATGATGAATCTATGGGAGGGAAGCACCTGCTGAAAAATGCCTTATCAGCACATACACAGCACACGAAAACTGGAGAAAGTGAAAAACTTTAAATTGCTGAAAGAAAGAGAAGACTTAGGCAGCTTGCCTGATCCCTTTCTGACCACCAAATCCTTCATATTCAGGTAAATGGTTACTATTTCTCAAAGTCACAGAAGGTACACCACTCATCTGCCACTACACTAACTGAATGTTTAAACAAGATTACAAGATGCATATCTATTCTTTCGAACGGACTTGGAAGAGGGGATAATCTATGAACAAATATGCACTCTAGAAAAGAATGCAGAGTTATGGGATAAAATACAGACTACGAGGTTCAGGTGGAAAAGGATATTGATTTTATATGATCCATATGTTCTTATAAGCATTATTATCAAACTGGTAGATGAACAGCATGCACAAAAGGATGCAATTGTTTTATTATCGTTTTGGATAAGCACACTCACTACAGGTAGTAAATCTTTGCTACATGTATTCAGTGAATGCCACAATTTACAGAAAGTAGGATCTTTAATGCAATTTTTAAGTACACAGCTATGCAACCACCCAGGTAGGTTACTGGTGCCAGGGACAAAGGCCTCAGAAAAAACTTTTAGGACTAAATTTGATTTCTTAATACTGCCTCCATATTTTTTTTTCCACAGAGATGCTTTATTTCTAAAGGGGACCGATATATTGGCCCATCAAAATTAGATAGTATACAATGCAAGCTGTGGGGGAGATGGAAAATAATGCTGAACAACACAATGGTATGGCTTCCACACACCCCCTTAGAAAACATTATTAAAATAACTTAGCAAATGCAGCTACTACCTCTTAAGAGCTCAGATTGTTTCCTCCTACAAGTAGAGCAGAAAGTGGATATTCAAGTAGGCAGATGGAAAGGAATCCTGTATAGGAGTTTGGGGCAGATTTTATACCAATAAAGGAGCTACAATGATATAAATAGGGTAATAGGAGGCAGCAGGAAGGGTAAACAATGCAATATTATCACAGGATAAAAATACACACATTTTTACACCAATACCTCAAATCTTAGGACCAGTAAGTTTTGCAGACGTAGCATATCTATTAGAATACATCTATATTATGATATTCAACAAAGTCAATATGATTAGCTTGTCATAAGTAGAAGCACTTAAAAGCATATTAAGTGACCATGGCTGTTCTACCATCAAGACATTATATAGCTCTCATCTACATTCCTTGTCCAACATAGGAATTCCTTGATTGTTACTGTCTGCTTCAACGTGGTTGAATTTAGCCATTAGAAAACTAATGTAGCGGGCAATATTTGAGTCTTTTTATAAGGCTACGTTTAGCTTGTGTGCCTGAGTACTATTGCCATCTACAGAACAATAACCTTATATTACTGTTATCTAAACAAGAGCCCCTTCAAAATCAGAGAAAAATCATGCTTTTGAACTAATAAGTAATCTCTACTGAGGCAGACGCCCATAGCCAGAACGTACAGAAAAGCAAAAAAGTGAATCCTAGCTGGCACTTGAGTAACAGCTGTGCTGAGGCTTATACAAAACAGTGGAAGATATATAGTGTAATGTTTTTTTCCAGATTATTTAGAAGACTGCAGTATGTCACATAAAGGCTATTTGGCAAGCTAATATTGGTACTTTTTACAGAGCATCCCAAAACATTCTGCAATCTGAAGCACCAAATATTCAACCTTTTAAGAAGAAAAAAAATTAAAGATATCACAGTATTAAAAACAAGAAATCACAGAGGGCAGGAATACAAGTTTAGGCTGAAAAAAGTCAGAAAAGCAGGAGGCTGTATATGGCACAGAAAGTGATGCAGTTCAAGACAGAATCACAAGGCCCAAATGACAAAAACAAATTTCTGTGGCAGCATTTTAAGGGACTGGGAAAGAAGGAAGACATCAAATACAAGAAAGCTAAATATTTGTAGTGAGCCAAAACACATACTTTTGTCATAAGGATGAAAGCAACCAAAAGAAGGACTAGCACGTGCTAAGAATGTCTGAAAAAGCCAAAGACAGAATGAGAGTACTTTAACCATTTTACTTCCAAAATTCTAAAATTAAACAGTTTGACTCATCCAAATAATTTCTATTTAGCTAAGCAAATGTACAGAAAGAATTATAGCCCATAACCAGTTATGGGCTTTTACTTTGGGCTATTCGATCTTCAGGCAACAGGTAACTCACATTATTCAACCAGGAAAGTCAGCGACAAGAATGAAAACAGCCTTCCAAAAGAGATGATCCCAAACACACTGTCAGATAAACATATGTATGTTCAAAATATCTGCTAGTACAACTTAACTTTGCTTTTTTCTAACCTTACCTATTCGGCTATTGGCTAACACTTTGCACCTTACACACATGCTTGACAACCTTCCATATAACGCAAAGAAAAAGGTCCTGGGCGTTTCCTGTTATCATGATTCTGAGAATGTCCTACAGGTTCTCATGTCAGCTGAACCGTGATAGCGGTCCATGCACATACCCAGAATCTGTGGCAAATTCAATTACAGCAACAGCCTAACTCTTCTGCATTGAAGGCTAAGTTAAGTAGCATCAGCATGTTTTTGCTGCTGGCTAAAACCACACAGTTGCTGTAGCTAAGTTGATACAGTAAACTCATTAAGCCATGATAAATTTAATAGTGAGCCTAAGCTGAATGCCTCTTCCCCTTAACTGTGCTGATATCCATCTGTATATATCCTGGGAGAACCATTAATTGCAATTCTGAAACTCTCTAACCAGAAGGTACTTTTGTCCAATGCTTGGAGACATTACCTGTACACAACACTTAATTAAGCTGTAGAATGCCTTTCCGCAGGATGTTGTGGCTGCTAAAATTTACAAAGGCTCATGCACCAAAAATTCAAAAACATTGCCACTGGCTCAGGAAATCCGTGAGCCACCAATTACTAAAAGCTGGGAGAGTGTCCTAGGGAAGTAACGCAACATGCTTCCTCACCCTTGTATGCTTCCTTATGAGTCTCTTACTGGCTACTGTCCGACATAGGATATTGCGCACTGTGGATGTTTAGTCTAATCAAGCCTGGCCACTCTTCCAACAAGAATGCTTGCAAATGGATTTTTCTGTCCTAATCTCTAAGACAATAGCAATTAGCCAAGGTTCAGATTACATTCAGAGTCAACGTTATCTTCTCCTTTCACTTATAACTGACTGGAAGTTACAGATCAGAAGTCTTTTTATATGAGCAGCATCTCAGAAGAGAACAAACCAATACGAGTCCCATTTCTTTGACGAGGGAATAAAAAACAAAGCTGGTAAACTTACACTTATGCTCTGTCTTGTCATCCAAGTCCCCATACATTCAACTGAATATTTCTGGCATCTTCCTGGTTTTATTACAATTATTTAGCAGGCATAAAGAGGTTGTAGGATCACAGTTCACATTTCTGGAACTTATTTCAAGCACTGAAGCGCTTACATCAAAAGTCATTTTTCCTAGCAAACCTAACAAATAAATCATATAACTTACACTTTCTTGGTCAGAAGGCAGGGGAGGCTCCACTAAAAGAAGCCTCTGCTCAGAGCTGTCCTCTTCAAAGGCTGCCTGTGTTGTTGCAGTGTCAGACATGTGTCCTTTCCTGAGCCGTAGACCCGGCTCTGGAGAACCAGCATTATCGAGTTCCGTTAGTTCATTCATGAGATGCTGGGAGCCTTCTCAAATGTTTTGCTTCCTCTTGATTCGGTTTGGCTGATTATGTGTTGGCTCTGAAAGACAAACAGTTTGTATAACTAAACTGAAGTTAAAAAGAAGAGTGTAAGAGTTGGCTGGAATAAGAGCATGCTTAAAAGCTACCAAACAGCTATGACAACTGCTTTTGTATGTGCCTAAACTCCCACAGCATCAATTACACAGACTTCTACACTGCTGAACAATGATTTCTCATCTTGTGACCACTAATACTTTCATATCCTAACACAAGTTAAAGACAACTTTGAAAGATGATGGAAAGTGAGCTCCATAAAACAGTAAATTCACAGTGATGTTTTTATAGATTATTATTTTTACAAAGTTGCAAACACTGGGCTGTTAATACTATTTACAAATAAACTACTTATCACAGACACTCTATAATACCCACAAAAAGGTGGTAAGTAAGTTCATTTCAAGTCATCTGGGTAAGGTTTCACCAAAACTAGGACACTGGTAGAGCTGCTTGGGTAGTAGCAAGCAGAGCTCAAGCAGCAACTAACTTTAGGGAGACTGCAAGGAGTGCAGTGATTATGTTTCCCTCACTTAATTTAACAGGTTCACAGTTACTTCTAGCAATGGGTCTGTACCTTTACTTGTACAAGGATTTAGACCAGACAGATTTAAACACCATTCGTTCCATCACAGCAACCACAAACAGTTAATTCCCCCAGAAAACCATAACCCATGCTTTCTACACAGAAAAGAAACTATTTTCACTTATAACACTGCAAAAAGGACTCAGGGTAAATGCTGAAGATTAATTAAATTTGCAGAAAAATTACCTAATGACAACCTGCTAATCTGAGCCCTCATCCAAGAGTATTATTTGCTACCTGTTTGTCTTGTACATCACTGGGTGGCGGTCACTTCAATAGCCAGTCAAGAGATACCTGTTTGACACTGGTTGCCTNTCAGAATGAATTAGCACTCTGCTGAGGCTTCAGAATCTCTTTGAACGTGAATCTATTCATTTTGTACTAATCACTTGGTGTCATTCCATTACTGTAGCATAAGTACTTAGATGTGACTAACACATAACATTAAGATAACCCATCTAACAAGTTTTAACTTGCTAGGGTACATAATTAGATTGGAATTTTAGTGCCCAATAAAAGATGCTGAACTTTGTCATAACCTATGAGGGCAAATTAAAAACATAAGATAGGGGATTGATATTGGCAGTCTTGTAATAAAATGTCACCTCCAAAAAGCCAATAAATAATGTACTCCTTCCTTTCAAGGACTAATCTCATTTATATGATCACTGCAAGATAATTCTCAATCCTGACAATGTGCTATAGTTAATTTTGCTGCAGCAGTTTGTAACATTATATTCCCTCAGCTGCCTGGCAATCCCTAGAGAAGAGGGCTGCTAATAAGCAGGTAACAGACTTTGCAGAACTAAATGATACCTCAGTTATCCGAGTTCAGTATGGCACACTGCTTTAATCACCCAAGAAGGTAAGTTGAACAGTACGACAGCAGAGCAGATGGTATGCCCACTTTCCTGCTAACTCCACCACAGGGTCAGTAACCTCCATCTGAGAAGTAATATCTAAAATGGCCACAGCTGTTTACTTGGTAAACACAAGAGCCACAGGACTATCACCCCATGAGAATTAAGCCACAGTTTAACAACATTACACAGGAAGCCCAATGAAGAAGTTGAGCAAGTGGATTTTAAGACCAAGAACAAGTATTTAGAAAGCCACAGAACAACTGAAATCTTGACTGTTTTTGTCGTATTTCAAGCAGCCAATTCGCAATTCTATTTTTATGCGAGAAACGTGAAGACATAGTCACATTGCCATTTGGCAAAACTGATCTAGGGAAGAAAGAAAAGAGTATGCAACAAGAACTACAGTTTATTATGAAACTGATTTGATGTCTTAATTTAAAAGGCAACTTACAAGAGACTAATTTCAGTAAAATACCAGTTTGAAACTGTAGCTAAAACAAAAAAATACAAGTAAGCGGAACAGCTGTTTGTAAACAACAGTTACAAACACATACCCTTACCACACAACATTTCAAACTGGTAGTTAGTTGAAACAGCCATAGTTAGTTCGACAGATTGTTTAATTTGCATTAGACATTCAACCAGCAAGTTTTACCAGTTTTTCTTTCTGCCAGCTTTAAGCAATAGAATTGCCATTGTGTGCTGCATTACCGGCTATATTGCCTAGGAGCATGTCCCTATATCACCTTTATGACATTGTGGGCGCAATGCTCAAAGAGACACAGTAACAACCAACACAACAGGCTTAACCACATTTGGCCAAGATGCTTGCGAAAGCTTCTTCTAATACAAGAAGATACAAGAATGCCAAGAGACTTCTTAAACCAGGCCTTGAAGATTTACTTCACTAGCACTCATTGCCAAGCAATCACTAAGGTTAAAAATAAAAGATGCATTTCACCTCCACCAAGTGAGATTTGCATTCAGCAACAGAGTTGAACTTTAGAGCTCTGCATAAATAGAAGCTACCATTTCTTGAACTGACAGTGGAATCACTCAGTGAACTAAGATGCTTCCCTGTTGTCCTTCATGCAGGATCCTTTTAGTGCTAAATAAGCTCGCCCTTACTGAGCATGCTAAGGTAAGCAAGTCGAAAGATAGTCCAAAAGCATCACTACTGGTTTTTAGTCCTTTTTTAAAATGTACTACAAAAGCCAAAAACACATGCCAAAAACACAAAAACAATGCAACATGGAGTTGCCAACAGAAAAGTCCTCATAGCCAGAACTATTTGTTCACAAGTAAAAGCAAGCAATCTGAAATTATGATCAGGAAAGCCATAGATGGTCTTTAATTTCTATTATAAAGTTTATATGACTCCACGGTTCAGTGAAGGGTTTGAATGACTAGGATGACCTTTTCCTAAGAAAATGTGAAGTCTAAGTACGATCAGTGGCATCTTGCCAGAAGACCATGGTTGAAACACTGTGAGTGAAGAAACACGTTGCCCCATTCTGTCTCTAAGACTAGGTAGTTCATGAAAACAAAAACTGGAAGATGGAAAGCTATGGAACACTTGAGGTCTTGGAAGAGATTGTTTTGTGTTTCACTGAGATTATAATTCTTATATTTAAGTCCTTTAGCTCTTTTGCAGCATGCAAACAAAAACTTTCATTAAAATTAGCTTTAAGAGGAAGTTGCCATCTACAACTTAAAATCTGCTTAATGAATGCATATATAATAAGCGTAATATCGGCATCTAAAACAAGCAGTGATTTCCTGTTGTTTTCTGTTGCCGAGAAAAGCATCTAGAGTTTGGTTTATTAGTTTGTTTTTTTTTTAATATAGAAAACTCCTAAAGGCTAAGTCAGCTTTTAGAAAGGACTTACCAGTTTAATACTATCATAGTTCTAAACACACCCCATGAACACAAAATGTAGCACTCCATTAGTCAACTTAATTTGCTGCTGCCACCACACAACCTACAAAACCCAAGTGGTCAGCACTCCCAGCTGCTTGCTCCACCCTGGTTCAGAAGAAGTCAACCCCATGGCAAGGACAGTCATTGCCAGTTTCAAGCTGTAGACAGATACTCGTCATCTTTCTGAAAACAGAATCGGAAGGCAAAACTATTTCAGCAGTTCACCGCAATTGTGCAATGTCAGAGCAGTCAACATCCACAATTACAGAGGATATTTAGAATGCTGTTTCACTCCTTACGACAACAAGGGAAGAGTATTTATCCAAACTTAAGCACCACAGGTTGATGTTACTATTCTTTGTAAGATCGTCCTGGATATCGGCCAGGATAAGTGATACGGCCCTTCTAACCTCCTAGAATTCACCTGGCACAAGGGCTGTTTTTCTACCTAAGCTAAACAATGCCACATGTCGCAATGCAAAGAACGCACACTAAGGGTAGTGTTTTTAGTTACATTTAAGAGATCTGTAACTCCCTTTCAAGGATAAAACACAGTCCCGGATGGTCAGACTACCCCCCACTACCGCTACTCAAAGCAATCTTTCCAGTATCCAGCTCTTCCCAGTACGTTCTTCCTATACGCAGCACAAGAATGATCCCTTCAAAGCTATTTCGTTCTGTCTGTAGCTGGTATTTGGGAGAGTAATGAAAATGGCATCCCCCTCCACTCCCCTCTCATTGATCGACAGCCTTTCTGATAGAAACTTTCTTGTTCAGGACAATAGCACCCACTGTATGCTCCTTCCTTGCTCATCCTCTTCAAGTCACCCCTTAAACTAGCATAAGCAGTATATACACACTGGACAAATCTTCATAAAATTAGCTCATTCTCCCTAACAGAGCTTAGTTATCAAGAGAACAAAAGGTCAGCATGAAAATTTCAGGCTACATCATTTCACAAAACATTCATCAATATTTAACGAAGGCCTTGAGATACTATCTCAGTCTACGAACTTTGCCTTGCCTGTGTCCACGTACCATCACAGCTACAACAGCATCAATACTTGGCTAGCTACATCCACGCCAGTAGAATGGCAACACTAATTGAACAGTAAGCCACTTAAGGGCTGACTAACTTTACCAAGCGCAAAGTTGTTTAGACTAGGCCTTAGTAACAAAATAGGCACAACTCCATTTCCAGAACTGTTAGCACAGGTACAAATGGTAAATTCATTTCAGTAATTTTTGCCCATAAAATAGTTGATTCTGGCTACCTTGACTGAAATAAGATATACTAAACAAAATGTAGCTTTCCTGGCACATTGTATTTCTACTATAATCTTCTGGTAGGGAGGTTCTGTCACAAGTAGTCCCTCCCAAACAGTACAGCAACACTAACAGTATTCAGTAACATCACACAAAAGCTTAAACTATTCTCAGGTGACACTGGAATCACCCTATGGCCCATCTGGTTCTCTCACTCCCTAGCACCAGCACTGGTGCTCAACTGAGTTCATCAACAGTGAGCTATTGGCAAGGTGCTGGGTTTTGGGTTTTTGAGGGGGGAGGGGGCCAGGTGTCAGCTTTGACTTTTTGCCCGCATGGCACCCTGGTCCATTTACCAAGGAAATGAGGCAAGCACCAGTGCCAATGCAAGGCAGGCGTGTGGAGTCTGGGTAAGGGAAAGAGGAAGAGGAAGTCAGACAGCAAGTGCTGTGTCACATCAGTTAAGACTGCTGTTGAGTGTCACCTGTGTATGTGGCCTAGATAACCCACGCTGCGTCACATTAACTATGGGGTATCCACTGGCTGGCTGCTTTTTTCATTACACATAGAGCAACGCAGAAAAGTAAGAAATCCATACATTCTAAGTAGATTTGTGAATTGCCTCTAAGCTAGAAGGCCATAGCTAAAAAGTTAACAAAACAGTAACATTGAAAGATTCAAGAGTGTAACTTGAAATAAGGGACTTTTATCCCTTTTTATTTTTTTTTCTTAAGATTCTTTCAGTGATTGAGCCATCTTTTACAATTCAGGAGTTAAACACCCACAGCAGCATTCCAAGTATTTTCCAAAACTATAGTCAAAAAGAAACCAAGCAAGGGTGCGTATGAACAGAAGGAAGAAAATCACAGAAAACATTGTTTTCTCAATGTACCCTAAAGGACAAGTAGGAATCAGGCTGTAAAAATTCTTTGGAGGTCATCTTTAACAATGAGGAACAATGAGGAAGCGATCCAGCACCTCTTCTCTTAGATGTAATTTCCCTAGATAAAGAGACATCTACAAAACAAAGATTAGACTCCCGCTGCGGAGGGTCAGTGGCCAAAAATCTGTCTTTGTAACTTGTAAACTGTCACTGGACACTTCAGCATAAGCCATTTCACAGCAGGCTGTAGAGGCAAACAATCAAGCACATTCTGATGCATTTGGGTCCAAAGAAAGGGAACAAGCCAGCAACCCGCATACGCCTATGTTAACTAATACTTCCATTTCAGAGGATCCCATTACATTGTTACAACATTTGTCCAATTTGTAATGAAAATTGGACCCTGGTTTTGTAACTGGGTTAAGCGTTATGTCAGAGGTTGGCCCACCCCCAGTGCACAATGCCCAGTTGTTAGAGACTGGATGACTGCTGTTAATTAGTTATACTCTTCAATAAACCAAAACGAAGAGAATTGCCACAGAAGCAATACAAGACAAAGAACAGAAGTTCAAGATGTTTTCACATTGCATTCCACAATAATCCACAGCCCAGACCTGGAAGACTTGCTTTTAGTTCATTTTTTTTTTTTTTTCCATTAAATGGCTCAGTTTCTCCAAGTGAGAAACGTTCCATCTTTGTACCCTTTTATGATTTTATTTCTATGGCATGTTACTAACTCACACCAACTTACTTCACAGTTGCCAACATTAAAAAGATGCAGTTGTTTTTTGTTAGTAACACTTTGGATCTCAGACCCTCTAAAAGTGAAAGACTGAAACTAAACATTACTTTCCTCTCAAGTGAAAATTTAGAATACATCCTTTTAACTACTGCCTCAAGGACATCTGATTCACAAAAGAACTGTTGGGTGCATATGAAAAAACTCAAAGTCTTTGGAGCAGCCACTAAAATCCAGAGCTAGACTACTAAGCCAAAGTTACATTCATTTTTCCCGCTCTACACAGAGGATCTTCACATGAGAATGCAAATGGCACCAAGATCAACAGCTGCAATCCAGACAGCAAACATTGCTCTACCCTGGCAGGTACAACACCCTCCTCCTAGATCCTACTCCTAGGAAGCGTAAGCTTGAAACTCTAGAAACTGAACCAAGACCTCTTACAACTCAAGAAAAAGCTCCAAGGCCTGGAGCAACTGTACAAAAACACCCCACTACTACCTTGCTTTTAAAACCAAAGAGGAATACACATGTTTTAGGCTGCAAACTTTGAGCAGGAAAGCATTTAAGACAGTTGCCTTCAGTGCTTCTTACTGGCTTGCTTGGACATCTCTTTACTGAGATGCCATTACTGTGGAGATTTAAGAGCTGACTGGTGCCAAGAGGGGGCAGCCCCACTCTTCCCTGGGTGGGCATCATCAAACAGCCCCCCTTGTCATCACCGCCCCCCGCCCCACCCCCCCTCCCAAGAGGCACTCTGATGTTTGTCACAACCCATTCCAGGTGGCAGTCTGGAAAAACGTTAACCCAGAGAAAAGGAGATAATCGTTTACTAGCAAACTGAATTGGCTCTATACACTGTCAGAAAAGCAGTGTGGACAACATGACAGAATTAGTAGGACCACACACACAAGATTTTAATTCTTTATGCATTTTATAGGCAGTATTTTCCTAACCTGTTAAGGAGTGACAGTTATCTGTTAGCCCAAGCCTTTAACTGTTATGTACATACGTACCACAGCCTTTATTATGACCTGTTGACCAGCTGCAGACCACAGCTGGCGTAGCAAACCAGACACCTTACCAAGATTACCGACTTTAATACAGCGGTCAGGATCTCAGAAGCTTGGTTGCAAAAAGCCGACCATCACACTCTTACCAGTTTTTGGAAGCACGCACTCTCCAGTTTTGCTGATAATCTTGATAAGCTTTATTCATGAGGTTGTGAGCTTGCTCATCAGTGTTCTATTTTGTGGCTGACAGGTTTGGTCTGCAAAATATGTTTGCATTCCAGTATTTGTAAAAACTAAGAACAAAAGAAACTTACTCCTTTACTTATGTTCAGCAATGTTCTTCAGTTAAAACCAGCATACATTCCCTCCTCAAAAATCATAATGTTGGTTTGCCCCAAGTCAGATAATTCTAAAAATTTGCTACTTTTCTGTAGCACACATTACAAGAACATTGTGGGAATAACCAACATCCACACCCACAGCACTGTATCAGTCTAAGATCAAAAAAGTGGTACAGCAGCTTTTTCAGATACTTCCTTAACCACCAAAACTCAAGCAAAAGAGATAAATCTACTGTAACTAGACTGCACCTAATCTATGCCGGTCAGAAGCAGATTTAGTCAAATGGCTGAAGTTCTAGATAAGACCAGGTAAAGCTACTTATTAATTACGTATCTTAACTTCCTTAATACAATAGCCAGAGAATAACTTGTTTAATAATAACAACTTAATAATTGTTGAGAGTTAAGAAATCAGCTGAAGTGAACTTTTAGTGTCCTGTACCGTTTAGTGCCACTCTTTCAGATATGCACTTCTTTCCTGGTAACTTTGTTTTAAATCATCTTGATTTCTGAAGCAAGACCAAGGACACCAATATCACAATACATCACTGGTGTAATTAACTTAATATTTTTGCTTTTGAATCTTTTACTGTATACTGTCCTATAACTAAGGAGACACAGCAGAACACCCACAGTCTACTTAAGATACTCTGACATTACTGCTAAAATTCTAAGGACAAAAATTATTATCCATATACATGCAAGTCCTTTAAGTAGGGATGTAGCTTAAACTCAAAATATGTCTACAGAATCTACACCAAGACACTCACACAAAGAGTCATCTTGCTGTGGTTTGTTTTACCAACTTGGCATAACAATTTTTGCTAGTATAACTGTGTTCCCTGCAGAAGTTTTTAGTGGTATAGCTGCAACCTGCAGTCCAATCAGCACAACCATGTTAGTGGAAATTTTAAGTTTGAAACAGTTTAAGACCATAAACATGCTCCAAGTTAATTTTCAAGTAACCAGGAAGCGTTTTGGGAGTACGCACATTAGATGTCTTGCATGACTTAATATCACTTATTGATGCATTCAGATAGCCATATGGGGTGGGGTGGGGGAAGTGATCCATATCTTCCCAACTCAAAAAAAAAAAAAACCCAAACACACATTGGAATTGTCTAAAGAAAAATATGCTGTGAGTGAGCTGTGGCAATGAGGAGCACTTCAGTTCTATATACTTTCAGCGAAAAATATACTGTCTGTACTTTGAAGCATGTAATTGCAATCCACCCTTCGATAACAGTGATACACGGCTTGTTTAGTAAAATGAGGACTGGCTGTAACATTGGATGAAAGACAATCAGCACCATTAAAATAAAATAAAGATTTAGTTACATCAAACTATTTATAGTAGGCAACTCACAACAGAAGACAGTGACAACAGATTAAGCAAAAAATTCTTCAAAGGAACTAGGCACAATATTTATACTTATAAAAATATCTTATTACAAAACAGGAATAAACCAGTAATTTCACATAAAATAGAAAAAGTTGAAGTTAGACATTCAGGTTGCCTTTATCATAGATACAATACAGCACTTACTGTAATAATAAAATTCATAAAAGAAAACACAAGACTTATGTGAAGCGCTTATACTAAATAATGATGGCTATATATCACAATAAAGCACTGCTGGCTACCCTCAGACCTACACAGGTCACCACAAGGCAAGAGAAGATGGAAAAGACAGGATGCCTCCACAGAATCCTTTACTCAGTAGCGTGGAGTCATAGGAGGGTTTGCAACACCCCTCCTGGACTTGTGAGTGATAGGCAGGGATTTGTGGGCATTGAAGGAGGGGGGGATTGTAACCGTGCAGCCCTGTAATACAGTACTAGCAGCAGTATCAAGCCGCAAGGCCTCAAGACTAAGGCTTGTTGGGCTTGCTCTGTCTGAATTTTTCTTGATCTGCCTTTACTCAGTTTAGCTGTGACAGCAGCTTCTCTAATTGACTAGATGTCAGTGGCTAATTTATTTTACTTTTTATTACCTTGGTGTGATATAACCTCCAGTTATCCTTCATTGAAGGAGGTATTGACAATGATGTCAAGAAATACTGGCCTAGTATGACAACAGAGGCCATGAGAAGTGGAGAGACAGGCTGTGATACGGAGGAGGTACAAGTGCAGGATAAGACACGGGGCAGAGCCTTGCCAGCAGAGACCCCATGGCTATAAACAACTCGCTAATGGCCAGCTAAAAAAAGATGCAGACCTGGAGCTGGACAAACCTGGCTTTAGGAGTAACAAAGAAATAGTAACTAACATCCATAAAGGGTGCCATATAAGTAAACCCAGACATAACCTGGAGCTGTACACCAATGACGAAAGAACAGAGGTGTAAAAGCATGTTAGCAAACATACAAAAAAAAAACCAAGGGGACCCTAGAGGGAGGAAGAAGAAACAAGCAACATCAATATCCTACTCCTCCCAATAAACGACTCCCAAGGCCGACAACTTCCCATCATCCTCTCCACCAGTCCAAAGCTGCTGACAAAGACCCAGAGCAGCAATGGAAGGGTGAAAGTAACTGCAGGAGAAGGGACAGAAAACAAGAACTGCATGTGTTACAATTTTAGCTGCATCTGGCAACATTTTCCCCATAAGTAAGTACTCTAACTGCAATATTATTCCTAATTTTTCTTAAGAATTAAATTTAAACTAATGATTCTTGAATCAGACTGTTAAGATTTCCATTATACTAACAACAAATTCTTGGCTTTACTTACACATTATTTTTATATACACAGAGACACATGCACAAGGGGTGCTTCCCCTTCACCCATAAGAGCATAACATGGATGGGAGTCATAGAAGCATAGAATGATAGAATGGTTTGGGTTGGAAGGGACCCTGAAGATCATCTAATTCCAACCACCCTGCCATGGGCAGGGACACCTCCCACTAGACCAGGGGGTTGCTCAAAGCCCCATCCAGCCTGGCGTTGAACATCTCCAGGGGTGGGGCAGCCACAGCTTCTCTGGGCAGCCTGTTTCAGTGTCTCACCACCCTCACAGTAAAGAATGTCTTCCTAATATCTAATTTAAATCTACCCTCTTTCAGTTTAAAACCATTACCCCTTGTCCTATCACTACACTCCCTGACAGAGAGTCCCTCCCCATCTGTCCTGTAGGCCCCCTTTAGGTACTGGAAGGCTGCTATAAGGTCTCTGCAGAGCCTTTTCTTCTCCAGACTGAACAACCCCAACTGTCTCAGCCTGTCTTCATAGGAGAGGTGCTGCAGCCCTCTGACCATCTTCATGGCCCTCCTCTGGACTCGCTCCAAAAGGTCCTCCATTCCTCCTCTCCTTTTGCAACTCTGAAGAGCACTGTTAGTCTTTGAAGTGTTACAGGAAAATTACAGCGTAATAACAAAGCCTGAAATGGCCCCAGGAAAAGCAACCACATGGGCCATCTGAACTTGTAACACATTCTTTCCACAGAGGGAACTCTTTGTGCTAGGGTGACCCAGAATGTTGTTTTGTTCCAAAGGACCTTTCATACATGTATATATAGTCCTATGACAGCACCTAAACACAAAAAACAGCAAGCAAGCTAAGCAGTCACTGTCAGCACTTTCTGTTTGCAGAAGGAAGTCCTAGACATTATAGAAGACACTTGATTTCTTTAAGAAACCCTAAGAACAGGAAGGAAGCATGGCCAAGTTGATAAACATCCACACTCTTAAAAGTAGGGAGGGTAGGAATTTGGGTTGATTTCCTGGACAAGGGCCCAGACAGGAGGAACACGAGCAGAGAGCAAGAACTGGGTCAGCAAACTACTGAATATCTATTTGTCCTAGTTTTCAAATACTCACTGAAAGTACTCTTACTCTAGCCCAACTGCATCTGTAAGGGGTGTTAATAAATGTAGAACTATTCAGATAAACTATTTTGGAAAGAAGAAAAAAAATACCGTATGCCGACACACCTACTATCAATGGAGTTCGCAAATTAGGGATCTTATTCTGCTATAACTTTCTTCTCTTTATACTAGATAGCTTATTTTTCTTGCAGAATTTTGATGCAAAGACTAACAACTACCACGTCTGCAGCTGTGACTGAGATGAAAGACAGCTCTTCAGATTCATCTGATGTGCACAGACATACCGCTATCATCAATACTGAGAAAATGCAGGCCAAGCTTCTCGGTAGAGACTGAGCGCTGCACGTAGGAGCCAACCACTAACCCGCGTGACAAAGATGTACTTGGAAACCTAGCTGAGAACCCTATACAGGGGTCAGGTGTAAACAGAGCATAAACACTGCCTTACCCACTTCTAAAATCCCCAGGCATACCATTATGAAAAGCATGAAAGGTTCTGCCAGTACTGACAGCACAATGGTGGCATGTACATCTTCGGAAAAAAAATAGACACTGACAGATTTTTAAGTCCTAAGAAAAGTCAGTAATCAATGTTGTGAATTTAGTATGTTAGAAGAGAACAGAAGTATAATCTTGGAGGATATCTTGCCCAGATAACCAGGCAAGCCCCGATCTATGTAGACAAGCAAGCAGCTGTAGCTAAGGAAACAAGAGTATGAAGTGACACAAGCCTTGCATGTATGAAATACAAAATCTGATATCTATTTTTATCACGTGCTAATTAATCAGTAATAGTTCAGGTGGTTTACATCATATTTTATACACTTAGAAAATTATTTGAGAAAGGATTTGCTTTGCAATAGCAAAGAAAGTTTTATTTAAAACCAGAGCTGACCACTCAAAATTGCAGTAAGATTTCAACACAGCACAAGGTTTCTCAATCTTCGTGTCTATAATAGCAGCACCACCACCCAAAACAACAAGAAAAAGTGAAAATACCAAGCATTGCCTGTCACCAAGGTAAGGTCACAGAGTTGGCAGATGGTGACCTCAAACACAATGACTTGTTCTTGACATAGCAAACCAGTAACCCTTGGAACTCCTTGCTACAGGATGAGGATTCACTGGGAAACTGGATTGAGAACTGGCTAGCAGATAGAGCTCAGAGGGTTGTGGTTAGTAGTGCAGAGTCTAGTTGGAGGTCAGTAACAAGTGGTGTCCCTCAAGGGTCAGTACTGGGTCCAGTCCTGTTCAATATATTCATCAATGATCTGGACGAAGGGATAGAGTGTACCATCAGCAAGTTTGCTGACGACACTAAACTGGGAGGAGTGGCTGATATGCCAGAAGGCTGTGCTGCCTTACAGCGTGACCTGGATAGGCTGGAGAGTTGGGCAGAGAGGAACTTAATGAAATTCAACAAGGGTAAATGTAGGGTACTGCATCTGGGGAGGAATAACCCCATGCATCAGTACAGGTTGGGGCCGACCTCCTGGAGAACAGCTCTGTGGAAAGGGACCTGGGAGTCCTGGTGGACAACAGGATGACCATGAGCCAGCAATGTGCCCTG
>VZSZ01001072.1:671996-683305 GCA_013398815.1 Ibidorhyncha struthersii
AGTTCCATCTTAACATGAGGAGGAACTTCTTTACTTTGAGGGTGGTGGAGCACTGGAACAGGCTGCCCAGAGAGGTTGTGGAGTCTCCCACTCTGGAGACATTCAAAACCCGCCTGGATGCTGTCCTGTGCAACCTGTTGTAGGTGACCCTGCTCTGGCGGGGGGGTTGGACTAGATGATCTCCAGAGGTCCCTTCCAACCCTGACGATTCTGTGATTCTGTGAAATGCACAGGATAAATGCATCCAAGCATATTAAGCACACAAAGCCAACTCTAGCTCTAGAAGCCCCTAAGTAACTGCATGTTTATCATATATTGCTTGCATATTAACGCTTAAAAGCTATTTTCTTCCTCAAGGGATGGACATGCTTACTAGAACCTTGGAGGCCTCTCTGAGGAAGGACAGTAAGGGGCCTAATGAAGAATAATAATAATAAAAACCCAACACCTAAACAAAACAGGCAAGAAGTCAAATGATTGAGACAGAAAATTAAAACCCCACAGGAGAAAGGATGTGGGTCGAAACAGAAAATTTCTCCAGGACACCCAGCCAAGCATCCTAACAATGCTAGTAAGTCCTCAAAGGCATCCAAAAAGACACTAGGCACTACCCGGAGATGCTCTGGCCAGTGACTTATATAAGAGGGCAAGGGAACAGAAAACCCCTATGGTTGCCAGAATCTCGTTTGCCAAGTCTCTTTCTTCTCCCCTGAACGGCCAGCTTGGCTGGGACCGGTAGGTGGTCCTGCAAATTGGCTGGGCTTCAGACTCAAAGGGTATAAATAGAAAGGTTAGGGACAGTCAAAGCCTCAGTAAGAGGTGCTGCAACCTGGCACATCTGGCATACACACAGGATTCATACTGCAGCGGGGGGACACATCAAGTGAACCGTACCAGGAACACGCCCATAGCACAATTCTCACAACACCCATCAACTTATCTCCAGCGAAACACAATCTGCTGAACACAAGCCAGCCCAGAGCTTCTTGGTCTCTCCACTTTGGGCAGGAGGTCTTGTCACTTTGTGCATGGCTAAGACACAAGGGTAAGAAAACCGAGCAAGTGGAGCATGAGAACATAAAGATGTTTCTGTAGCACAGCTTGGAGGCAGGCTGGGTGGATACCACACAGCCTACTCGGGTTACATACAAAGGTGGTCAGTCTCATGAGGCAGAAGCTTAAACAGCAGCTCCACAATGAAGGTAGGATCGTGAGCCAGAGGGATTTCTAGTCTGACCCAGCCTAGTTTATATTATTGCTATTCTGGAATTCCAAGTTTCAGTGGAGTGACTTGCCTTTTTCCAGAGACTCAGGAAAATCAAAACACTCAGTGTGCACCAATTTTGATTCTTAGATACAGATTAGATAAAATCTGTTAACCACCAGCTATGATTTTTACCTTCTTCCAGGAATAGTATTTAAACTGTCACACAGCAATTTGATGTCATTGATTTCCATTGCTGAAGTCAACAGTAAAAGCAAAGGTTTAAGGAAAAAAAAAGAAAAAAAAAAAACAAACCAAACACAATCCCCGCCGCAACAAACACAAACCCAAAAAAAAACCCCACCCAACCAAACAAAAAACCCCACCCAAAAAACCAACCCTATCAAATACCTGATGCACTGCTACAATTTCCTTCCTAAAGGGGAAAAGAATGACTAGTTCAAGTCCTGTCTCTGACTGGTTTATGCTCTTGTGCGTGTACCTAGCACTCACCTCAACTATCAACTCCAATTTGGAAGCCAAGCTCGTCACATTAGGTGTCACCTCATTTCAGAAATGTACAAATTTCTTGTAAGCCTCAGTCCTGAGAAATACAACTTAGAACAGTGAAACAACCAGAGCTTGTACCTTCCCTGTGGAGTAACACACAGCAGTTATCTTAACCACTAAAATACAGTTCCCCAAACCAGCTAGCATTCCTAACCTCTAATTTGTTACTGCTCTCTGACAAGTAGCTGTGCTACCTATGAGGAAGCACAGATCAATTTCTGTCACTTCCAACTTGTCACTGGTTCTTGACTTTGGTATTCAAGCTTGGGAAGGTTAAACTCCGAGATTCCTACAAGAAGGATGCGAAATCAACATGAAGACTGTTCTACAAGTTAGCTCAAAATTAGATAATAAACTTATGCAGACTGGGAGGGGGTGGGAGGATATCCTTGGAGTACACGTGCTATACAGCAGCTATGAAACATTTACAGTGGATGCACACATTCCATTTAAATTAGAATCCTTTAATTTTTGTAGGCTCACTCACCAAGATAACAACTTTGACTTTAATAAAACTCCACATAGTTACAGCTAAATTGTAAAAAGATATATCAGCACAAAATTAAGGGAAGCAGGAAATTTTTTAACCATCTCGGCTACGTTAATCTCCATAGGATGTTCAATGTAACTCCAGATACCACATTTTATTCAAATTCTCTGCCAAACCAACCTCTGCCTTAGTACTTGCTAAAACTGATTTATCACTGTCAAATACGTTAATCCACATGTTAATCTGCTTCAGGTCACTTAAAGTTAGTCAGAAAGGACTTTTGTCAAGCCATATACAATGTTGCTTTTGGTACACATGGGAGTTTGAAATCAGAGCGTGGAAGAGACCCTCTGACATAAATATTACAGCATGAAAACAGCAAGTAATAGAGGACACTTTTCCTGTAATCCATTTTATTTTTCTCTGCTTCACTTCATGGCATGTTGTTAGAGCCTAAAAATTTCACTAAATGAAGGCTGAGCTTATCTTAGGATCTTGTGACACTGGAGTTGTAAAGCATACAGCACTCATATGCCAGTTTCAAACTGACATTCATTGCGCTCCAGCGGAGGAGGGAAGGTTTCTAAGTTATACAACCTACTTCATCCATACTGCAAGTAGTACACAAGACAGAGAAGCTGGCTCAAACATTACACTTATGTTATGTTCAAGAAGTGCTGATAGTATTTCTATACGAAGTCTAACACCCAACAGTTTAAAGCTTTCCAGTTGTATGGTTTACTTATTCAATATTTCCAACAGTGGTTTTCACTACAGACCACTTGCCTCCTAGTATAACCAATTCTCTAGACCACTTACCAGATGATCCAAGATTTTCGGCACAATTCAGTCAAAAGCTCAAAGACAAATAAAGACAGTTGGACAATCACTGAAGAGAAGCTGTTTTAGCATACACACCCTGCATGTTTGCATAGGGACCGGATCACCATCAGCACAATATGCTGATACAAGTCTATTACCTGTCACATCCCCTGAAGAAGCAGTCTCCAATGCAAGCTGCAGTAATGCATACATTCTACACCTTTCCTTTTTATGTCTGCCCAGTAATTAATTTTAAGTGCCAGTAATTCTCAATTGCTCCATCATTAGTATGACTAAACATCATTCTACGATAGAAATTATGCAACTATGCTTTGGTCAACCCCAAATACCATCACTGCTACCTGTGACTTTGAATGTTGTAACAAATAATATGCCTATAAACTGTTCATTTATTAAAAAGACATCACTTAGATTACCACCCAATTCAGGAGTCCCTTTGGCTTGAAATAAGAAAGTCTTCAAATATTCTGTTACCTCAAAACAGGATCTCCAAGAAGGGAGCACCGAGTTTTAAGAGAGTTTTAGCGTCTACGTAGAATAAAGCCTCTCAAAAGGCAGTAAGATTTCAGGGGGTACTACAAGAACTACTGGACACATCATACCTACTGCTACAAGAACAGGAATGTGGAATTGTACCTTTTCAAGGATGACCTTAGACTGCACAAAACATTTGTGTGAGTCTTGCAGGCAGATAAGCCCTCAGGCACTTACATAATAATGAACTATTGAAACAGAGCCAAGACATGAGTTTTCAGAGGAAAACAGTCATGGGTTCTGTGATCACGCTTTGTTTTTCACAATGACTTTACTGTGATGCGTAACAAGGGGGTATTTGAACCGGTTAACTAATACAGAAAAAGTCAGCTGGAAAGGGCTCACATGGAAGAGTGAAAAACTAATGTCCTTCTGAGAGCATCTTGTACCACTTTTCCAATAGCATTTTAAGACTCTGCTGCTAAAAACCCAAAGCGGACCTAGGTTACCCACAGTCATGCAGAGCTGTACTACATCAACCCCCAACGTTATCTGAGTGTTTAAGATCTTTCAGTATCGTCTCGGACAGTCTTGTGTATCATCTCCCATTCCCTATACTGACCCGTATACTGGAGTCCTTCCAAATCAGTTGACATAACTGGCGTTTTCAACAGCATCACGCGCTAGTTAGATGTTTTGGACAGAAACATTTATGCGAGTGCTGTGAAACTTGGTCAGCCTCTCTCAACCTCTATGAAAGCCCTGCTTAACTTGAAATTCTGAATTTGCCTTCATGGCAGAAGACAGGAAATACTGTATCTTTAAACTCCAGAACATAGGATCAAGGGCAAATGAGAAGAGTTTTATAGATACAGTAGCTAAAACCAACACACATCTTCTCAATTATTTTAGCAACAAGCCACCTCCTACTGAATAAAACATCAGATTTTTGTAAACCATAAAGTTTTAATGTTTTATTACTGATCTTCCTTCTCTACAGTCCTAGTTGACATAAGAATGCCAGAACACCTATGAAAAATCCTAATAAAAAGAAAAGAAGGCTTTGGCAAATTACACTCTATGTTTCTGGAGGATGACCTATAAAAAGAAAACAAAAAAAAACACCACGAAAAACTATTTCTTTATATCCTTCATATGAGTGAAATTAATAATTCATAATTATCAGGTGGCCAGAGAAATTTAGTACTCCTCTTCTATACCAAAAACATATTTGGAAATTGCTCCTTAAGAAGTATCTTACAAATCAGGTCTAAGCTACCTAGCAACTTCCTTCACTGCATTAGTGAAGCTCGAAAAGATTTTTATAACACATCCATTATTGAACTATTTCTGTAATGCTGCAGAATTCATATGGCTGCCAATTATTAAAAGGTCACAGAGCAGGAAGTCAAAGAGCGGTTGCACTTAACCATGGACATTAAGATCATCAGGACACAAGCCTTTTTCAGCATCCTTCTCTTTGCTTGGACCATATAAAGGTCAGAAAACCACTAAGTAAAGCTTTTGTTGATTTTGCTATGCTTTTCCCAGCTCTCAGGACACCCACCTCAGAAAACAATCCATTTTGTTCCCCACTGAAGGTACAGCAGGCAGAAAGCCAATAGTTGGCACTTTGTCACATAGCTACTTTAATAAGAATTATGAATAGGCTCTTCCTTTTATTTCTACAGTCATGTTCCATTAAAACAAAAAAAACTATTTGCCTGAAAGATTAATATTGAGAATATTATCAGCCTTGCAATGTTATATGCTGTTCTAGGGAATACACAGACACACAAATAATTGCCTAAACTAAAGCAATTTGCAAAGCACACTGTTCTTCACAAGTAAATTGGTTGTATCATCCCATAATGTCAGAAAGTACCAGATTCCACCATCACTAACTTATCTCTACAGCTCTAGCACTTGTCTAAGTAATACATGTCCATAAACTCCACCAGCCAAGGAGACCAAAACATAAATTAAAGCATTAGGAAGAAAAACAGAAGTACATCCTTCAGTTTACACGAAGGAATGGCAAACACAAGATCTCGGGAGCAGCCCACTAGGAAATGCAGTGCAGTATTCTTCATAACAACAGCATACCTAAACCATCAGCTGAGGGAAGCCAAAATGCATGTTCAGTGGCTCTTCATCTCAAGTCCTGCTAGCCACCCAATTCCTTGTTCCAAGTGCTAAAAGCCCTTTCCCTGCAGGAAAGAGCTTGCCAATACTCTCAGGACTGAGAGTATAACCAGTCTCAGCTATACTTATCTTTGCATTGCATGGGTTTTTAAAGCAGCTCCCACTGCAGACTGGAAGACAGAGATACAAGCATTTCTAGTATAAGCAGGAGTTAAAGATTAGCTAAAGGAATTTTACCATTCAAATTAAATCTAAGAAGTCAGAGGTGGTATTTGTTCTGAGAAGGCAGCTTCTGCTCCCTGAATTCAATTATTCCATTTCCATCAGAACTTCTGCATTTTGCAAAAAATCAGAAACAATGTATAGGCATATGTTGGCTTGAAGCCCTTACAGTAACAGATCCCAAAACCTAGTATCACTCACCAAGTACTTTGCACAAGAAATCAAAACAGCACAAATGCGTGCCCTTATTAAAGTCTGCAAATTTACATGAAGGAAATGTTTCATACAGCAAGAAGGTCCATGGCATGTTCCCTGCAAAACAGCCTGTTTATTTAAATATCCATAAACATTCAACTTACTAAAACACACTTATGACAACATTTTCAGAAAATCACACTAGTCAAGCAATCAGCATATCCATCAGTAAGGAGCTAAAAGAGGAACCTCACCAAAATGCTGTCATTAAAACGGAAGCCCACTAAAGGTTCCTACCAACAAAACAACCCCTACTTAAGAGCTGTAGAACTGCTTAACGCATCCAGTGATCCCCTAACAAAATCTCTAACGTACAAATTGTCATCTTCTAGACCTAAACCAACAACTGACCTTGGTTTCAAACAAGGAACGGCAGTCTCTGCAATCCTCTAAGCAGATGGAACCAAACAGGTTGGGAAAAAGAGCATTTACTTTGGTTGAGAAGGAGGAAAATTGGATGAACATATATGAAAAATGGCTTTGGTGTGCTTACGATAAGTCAGCCTAGCCACACCTTACTTTTGAATACACGCAGATGATCATAGCTACATTTAGAAAAACAATAATTCACCTTGGCAAAGACAGCTAGACCTTTACATGACCTGTTTACATGCAGGCAACATTGTAACATTATGACACCTATATTTAGCATAAGTTTGGCTTTCAGCCTTAGCTGAAGAAATGTGAATGCTAACCATTTTGAGGTAAAATACTGCCAGAAAGGAGATAATAAGACAGTGTAAAAAAAGGACATCGCCTTTCCTGAAGCAGGTCCCAACAGAAGTTTGCAATGTACTTAGATCTACTGGCAGAACGCCACAGTACCCATTTTAAGTATTCAGACTTGACTTCCAAACCATTCTGTAAGTAAATTGTCTACTCTCTTGCTTACTGCTGTCTAAAGGTACCTTGGAGCCAATGATTATAGCTCTGCCTGTTCCAACACTTTCTGCCTGTAAATAGTGCCTGCCTATTTTCTGTTCTCACAAGGGCTTAATTAGTCCTGTTCACAGAGAGCTACAGCAGCTGGCACATCCCAGCAGGCTCCATTGCATTTTCACAGCTACTGAAATCCATCTGAACCATGCTGCAAATTTTTCTACGCTGACAATCATGTCCTGTGAACCTTACATGTCTCTATATATTAGAAGACACCTTTCTGCAAGCAATTTAACCGCAAGCCCTGAGAAGTCCTGAAACATTCACTGACACACATACAGCTCACAGAAGGCCAAACAATCCTGCATGTCTAGAAAAAGAGACTCTCCTCCACTAACAGAGCAGCAGAGATCTGTAACTCTAGAATACAAGAGTAATTGTTGCTACAAGCAACAACAAATACAACTGCCACCTGATTTTATTTTATGCCCATCATCCTACAACATATTTCACCTGCTTAAGATTAAGACCATTAAGCTACAAATAAAAAAAAAAAAAGAAACCACAAACAAAACCCAGACAAGCAATTTTCTTCCTACCCAGGCCATATCATAACTCAAACAGATGCCACTCAACAAAAAACGGCAAAGGACAGAGATATTTCCATGAGGTTCTGAAAATTCCGAAGAAGTTAAAACTGAAAGTCATATTAAATCAGAAGGTAAAATGGTATTAAACATATAATATTTCCTCTTCAAAATTCTGAGCACCTTAATTTTGCCACCACCTCCTCGCTTCAAATTCTTTGCTACTTCTCAAATCAAGCAGCAGCAGTATAAGCTGTGGCACATCCTTTCCTGAGAGAGGCTGCCTGCTTATCACCACACCAGCTGCCACATTGCAACATGGTGAGCAGTCTTTGGTACACAATAAGATTGTCGCTGTGCCCTGAAAGGAAACCTTGAGGTTCTTCTTCAAACCGGTCAAAGATTAAGATTTTATTTTTGCGCCAAACCATTGAGACAAACGTTCCAGAGAACATATGTAATCACTGGGCAAGTTAAACACCAGCTCGGTTTTACAGTTACCTGATGATAAAAGGCTGAATCTCTCATCCTAGCTACTGCCACACAGAAGGCAGGCTGTTCTTTTCAAAGCACTGCAACAGGAACGATGAGGAAATAACTCACCTCCTGCTTCTCACTAGTTTACATACTGATCTGCAGCACCCTACTTCAAAAGTAAAATGTTCTGGTAGTAGGAGCATATTCAAATAAACAAGTGAAAGTTAAAAATGTTTTCAGGAGTCTGTTTTCTGAAGAAGCAGGACTCGTACCTTGATTGTATCCACATTCTTAATTTTTAAAAAACAGTTTCTTTATTGAACTTGTCTCGACAAACATATTGCTTTAAAAAGCAAAGGCAGCCGGTCACCGTGTTAAGTACAACCAGCTGAAATACAGTATCTTGTAGAAAGCACAAGGCATTTAGCACAAGTTGTATCAGAGAACAATACATTCCAAAGTAATAGTCTGCCCCTTAAACACTGTCCCAAATACTTTTTCCATAATCACTACCATTATCTTGTGTAACGTCTTTTCACATCTACCAACACCGTCTGCCAGAAAATTCACTGAATGACTCAGACACAGACACTTTCAAATCATAAATACTCAAAACTGCTATTTCCATTTCAGAACTACTTCTATTTAAGCATTTGAATTGCTGATGGCATAATAATCCAACAACCTCACAAAGTTTCCTTATCATGCTTTTCCTCATGCACAGATGAAAGCAAGCCTCGTTTCTTTGCACAGCGTCTTGGACAACACGGTTTCACAACCAGAAACCCGTAAAACTTGCAAAGTTTTTAGTGCCTAACATTGAACATCTTTTGTACATGAATGCTTGACACAGCTCCTTGAACATGCAACTGAAGACATAAGATAACAGCAGAGATCCAAGCATTAAAATCACTGCCATTACATGCCCTGCCAATTCCCATTAGTTTTCCTTCACGACAAGTCAACAGAAGCTCTTGCCTAGAGCAAGCACAGGCTTTTCAAACTCCACCCTTTTTATCCTGTATCCAGGAGTCAGGCTTCAAGTCTGAATCTCACCCACGTTGCAGACACCACTGCTCACTAGTCACTTGAGCAAACTAGTAGCAATGTCACTAGTTCAACAGCGCTGACACAACTCCATCAGTGTAAAGACTGGGGTGGGAAGCTCTTTGTGTCTGGCTCTCTTGAAGACCTGATAACAATTTCAGCTCCTACACTCATCGCATTTTATATTTATGTTCAAGAACATACATATAATAGATAAGAATCTGTTGAAGGGATTTTTTCACCATGAAAGGTTTTGTTTAAGAAGCATGCCAAGAATACACTCTTGTCCTTCACACCAGATTATTTTTTCTTATCTGATTTATACTCAGAAAGCATCATTATGGAAACCTGGACTGAGTCGGGATGCAGCTTTTAACTCCTCCATCGTTAATTCCAATTCAGTTTTCCACATTAGCAACTATTCTCCATGGTTTTCACCACGAAGCTGCCAACAACCTTATCCGCAGGCTTATTTAACCATATTTAGTTGTCAGCTCAGACAAGGGAGTCATTTCCATATTTTATCAACTAATCTTACACTTTCAACACAACAATGAACTTCTTTCAAGTTGCCTACTAACACACACTCACAGCCTTCATATAAAATTAAGTGTCACAGTATAGATGAAGTTTACACATAGTAAGTTATCCCTGTAATGTTAAGAGCCACAGCATAAAATCTTCATAACTGGAACTGGCTCGTATCCCTACAGAAAAAGGAAAAACAAATGCAAAACATGATCACTTCCTTTCTTGTATAAACAGTATTAGCTCATAGCCGAAGATAACAAGGAAAACAGGCTGTGTTTTATGACTGCACTGCACCCACAATTCCATGACACAACATCTAGTTCTGTTGATCATAAACGCATTTTCCTCTGTTATAGGAGCTATCATTAAATTTGAAGTAGTCTCATTAAGGTTCTGTAGAAAGCAAGCACCTTGCTTCTGACATGTTACAAAAAGGCCTCTGAAAGCTGAGAATTTTTACAATAAAACTCAGAGAGAAGACTGTGCAGTACACAGCTCTTGACTGATTTCCAGACATGGGAAGATCACAGCCAGGACGTAACCAGGAATTTAATACTCCCCAACACTGACTACAGCACGGGAGCAAAAACAGGAGTTTAAATTACGCTTTAAGACCTCAACTTTTGAAAATCACATTATGCCCAGAAAGGTTTGCCCAGAGGACCTGGCGAACTTTATAAAACCTGGTCCGTTTTAAAACATATACAACACAGTTGCGATACACAAGAGAATTCAACTACCTGAAGAACTTCAATGCTGCACTAAGAACAAAATGTATCTTTAAATAAGGAATAACATACAAAAGCTTTTCTGCTATGTGACAGGTGCATACAGTACAGTTTACATATGTGAGGTAACAAAGCCTGTATGTCAAATAAGTTATAATTCAATATTAATGAATTTCTTAAACATATGCCAATGTATACATCTTCTAAAGCCACTAAATCAACTGAGTTCTAAGGCTAAGACAGACACAAAATGAAAACAACACTGCTTGAAAAGCTCAGTAAGAGCAACAGCTGTCATATCTTCTTTGTCTTCTAGTCGATTACCGTATGTTTCAATGTCTTTGTTACTCATCCTAAGCAAACAAGAGATGAATACCCGATTCTCTCAGGGAAAAAAAAAAACAACACACAAAACAAAACCCAACCAGCCTTTTTAAAAAAGTTTATTAAACTGTCACTTGGGAATACCCAAATTGTGGCTACACTAGTGTCACGTATTTACATTACCCACTGTTGACAACTCCAGTGTTTATAGATACATACACATAAACACACACAGAGCGCTCTGCGGGTAAGGCAAGGTTCCCATATTGTGCAAGCTCAGGAGTTATTATTTTTATCGCCTCTGTAAAAAGATTTTAGAAGCAGCAGCCGATTGCCCTGTCCTGACAAGCAACAAGTGTGCAGAAGGCTACAAACAAGACCCACTTACAGTGCTCTTGACCCACTTAGAGTGCTTCACTGGCCTAAAGCCTCCTCCAGCCGAGCACTTCCAAGCGCTCCTTCGTGCCCCGAAGCGCACACCCCGACCACAAGCTCGGCTCACTCCTACCCCCGGCCAACCGCCCGCAGGGCCC
>VZSZ01001072.1:684114-707382 GCA_013398815.1 Ibidorhyncha struthersii
CGGGGGGGTTCTCCCCGTGACACCGCTTCCTCTGGGCCCCTCGCAGGCGGCGGGCCGTCACCCTCTCCTACAGAAAGCGGTGTCACAGGAAACCCCCGGCCACGCAGCCCTTCCCGCAGGCGTAACGGAAAAGGGGCCTGAGAGGGGCCACCCCTGGTGACAGCTTAGAGCCACCCAGGCTGGGAGACCCACTGTGAAACTCACAGGCGTGGGGAGATGCGAAGCGTCGCCGGGGACCGCAGCAGCTGCCACGGGTCCTGCTGGGAGGGAGGAGGCCCCACTGGAGCGGGGTTTAATGCTGAGGACAGAAGGGCCTGCTCCAGGGAGTGGAACGGGGTGGGGAGGCCACAGCTGGTGCAACACCAGGAAGATGATGAAAACCAGACAGCATTACCAGGCCCAATGCCACCAGAGGCATCTGGAAAGCCTGGCTCTTGTGACAGGGCCCAAGCACCTGTGCCTGATGTAGAGACATGGAGAGGCAACACCTAAGAGAACGAGAAGTTTCTCTGTTAAGTAATGGGAGGTGTAGGCAGGGAAGCAGGAATACCTATGTGACGTGGAGATTTCAGCTTCTGTGATCGTGTCCTTGGGGAAAATGGTGGAAACCTTATGCCTGCACATTGTACAGTGAGACTAGGCCAGACACTATGGAAACGCTATCCTGTTAGAGGACAATCTTGAATTGCCAAGATCAATCGACTGATCTGGGAGGACTTGCATAGTTTGTGGGGCTCTACGCACTTTAGTGCTTTGCTGAGCCACACTCTGCTAGACTTGTACCCGCACCCAGAAATTTTAGCTCAAACCAATGACTGTGAACAAGACACTTAATGGAAGCGAAATTATCCCTATAAAGTAATACTTGAAACATTTTGATCCCTAATACCCACCAACATTAGATACATACCGGCCATTCCTTAAAACTCCGTTTATAAACTATGATCCCCTATTGTCTCCTTTAAAACATGTCCCATCTCACACATTCATCAAAGTCTTTATTATTGTGAAGGGGGCAAGGTAGTTACTGAACACCACAGTTGCACTATTACATGTATTTACAGTTTCATCAATCAAAATGTACTTTGACAAGCCATCAGGCAGCAGCACAGAGAGCACAGGCTGCAGCACCTGCTCCAGCTCCAGCTCCACCCTGTGCCGGTTGGATGAAGTATTTCCTGCCCCATTTTTCGGTATTTCATCTGTAAAATGGTGCTAATGATTTTAAAATATTTTGAGCTCCATTGACGAAAAATATATAGAAAAACTGCATGTCATTTTCATCTGTCATTTCCTGTCACCATAACATGTACTCCGCCGATGAAGAGGGAAATTGAGATAGGAATACTGTTTCATTAAATATTGAATAAAAGGAATTAGGGTGGATTATTCTGGTTTGAGAGCCTGAAAATCAAAAAGGAAAGCTTTGTTCTGCCATGCGGGGCAAAGTATTAATTCGGAAAGCCACATTTTTTTAAAAAAAAAGTATTTATGTACTTCCTGGGCATTTATAGATGATTCCTAGAAATCACAGCATTAATATAAGATGTTCACTGCCTTAAATCCACCTCTGAATGGTTTTGTCCTAAATACATAGCCCCATGCTTTGTGAAAGTTGGCAGGTCATTAGTTAACTCTGTAGTTTTTCCCCAGCAAGGGAGAACAAATTTGCCTGTGGTAAATGAAACTGAGACTGGCCAGAGTCATCACAGTGAATTGCAGAGGGCTGCCACACTAAAAACCCGGCCTAGATGTTTTCTCAGCCCAAGACATGTAATGGCTAAGTGCGTGTGCAGCTCCTTGCGGCTGTGAACAAGGCAGGGCTACAATTAGCTCCAGCACAGTGATTGTGACAGTCATTAAGTGACACTGGGTCTACCATGCATCTTTTTGGTTTGTTTGTTTGTTTTTTGGTAAGGAAAGACAGGGTTGTAATATGTCCTTGCATGACAATACCTCATCCTGCTCATCCTGCCCATCCTGCGTGACCACGATGCTCTTGCAGTCATGTGAAGGACTGACACAACTCTATGGCACTCTAGGAAGAGCCAAAAGACAAATTATGATTCAGGAAAAAACTGCCCTAGGGTAAGGAAAAGCCTGGACCATTTTTTTATATTTTTTTCCCCAGAATAAGCCTTATTGCTGCAAGCCTTTAAACTGCTTCATCTCTATTGGCAAACATACTTGAGCGGCTCCATTCTGAATTCCCCAGGATGGCTCCCACCTTGTGACAGCACCGTGGGGCAGCACTAATGGGGAATGGGCCTGGGGGAGGTATTATCATCTCCCTGCCTCCCAGTAAAGCGGTGCCTGCTCATTCTCTTTGCATTTCCTTCCTTGCCAAAGTCTTCGTCCCGTCCCAAATCACTGAGGGCCTGACCCTCGCCACATGCTCTGTAATGCAACCGAAAGCTGATGCTTGCTGCAGCCCCCGATGTTCCAAACAGCCGGAGCTGTCGCCAGTACCACGGGGCCATCAGACCCAGCTTGCTTTGGGCAGGCAGTGTGGAGAGGTAACTGTGCCACTTAGGGCAGGCGTCCAACTTGAGTCTCACAGGGCAATATTTAGTACTCCATTTTATGGCTGCTGCATTTCATCCCTGCTCACAGGGACAACTCCTGACCCTGCTGTTTGTTCCCCCTTTCTCTCTTTCTCTCTTTGAGGAAAGGCTATTAGTAGGTCACGCCTTGTTGAATTCTAATGCAAAAAAAAATAGATTTCAACTGTCATTTAAACAGAGCTAAAAAAGAAGAGGGTATAGTAACAGCTTCAGTCCCTGCAGGAGAAGATTGACAATGGGTTGAAGGATGAGCATGCTGTGGTCATTGTATTATACTGGGGTTTTTATTATAGTTATTCGAGGATTTAGAACAGCTGATCATGATTCTTTTTGTCCTTTCTGGTATGTGTCTTGTTGACCACGGAAATCTGTTTTGCTTGTCTTTGAGGCTGGTTATATTTAGACTTCGGAGCTGGTATGCTCAAGACATGGCCCAGTCTCAAAGCCACCAGCTATCTACACTGGAGCTGGAGCTGGGACGGGCTACCCCCTCAACGGTCTCTGCATCCATCAGCCTTTGCACATGGGGTATTGGTGCCTGCACTGCCCTGGCAGGGACTCAGGATACGGCCAGGACACACATCTGGGCCAAGGAGATGGGACGCATCTCTGGGCCCCATGGATTAGACATAGCCAGAAGTCTACCTTTGAGGAGAAGGGGATCCAATATTATGTTCATATCTGCTCACTTGTCTGTTGTATGACAGTTCCTTCAGAGCCTGCCATTCAGTGAACTTGATTTCATAGATCATCTTCTAGAATCTATTTAACCTGAAATGTAGTTAAACAAAAGCTAAATGAAAGTGAATGACCACATAAGCCATAGGTTCTGGAAAACCTTGCAACGTGCACTTGAGAAATGCCCTTTAGTTGCTGGAAGGTATTTCCCAAGGTCTCCTTGGGATGTTCTGTGACTGCGTCAGCTGATGAAAATACCCTCTATATTTCTGTAGCCACAGGTGATTAGGAATTGCTCCCACAGCGTAATTTAAACCTACTAGGCTTCTCCCTGGACACAGTCAAGTGAGCAGAGAGAGACCCTTGCATGTTTGATTTTATATGACTGAACAAGATCTGCTTCATTTGTGCTTTGTCGGGGCTACAAAACCTGGGTCCATATAGAAAGTGTAAGTTACACTCACGCTGCGTGCCTGGGTTCAACTTGGCTGTTTCCTGAATTGCAAAAGGCAGCAGTCTCTCCATTACGTTGAGCTCTGGGTAGACACAGACTTTTTGGGGACAAAGAATGAGAGCCTGCAAACGATGCAAATGACCTAGAGTCCAGTGGTGTTAAAAAGTTCATTTAAATTTTCTCACAAACCTGCCGCTATCTTTTTACCATAATTAGTATCACATGAAAGTTTCCCTCTGTTCTGGGATCAGCTATTGCTTAGCTTACCTCGCAGCAGAACATACTAAGGCCTCATTCATTCACGTTATAACTTATGTATTACTAGCCAGTTGGAAAATGATGACAGATTTGCATCCTGTTCTGCTCCGTTTAGGAGCTGATGTTCACTGACTTGCAATAACCGTGTATTTGCATAGTGCCTTTAACTCCAAAATATTTTAGTTTTACATGACTTACGGGTGGTCATTTCTATCAACCTTGAAGTGCAGTGACTTCAGGCTTGGAATGTGGCGGCCAGTCACCAGCGCACACTATATAATAGCGTATTGTGTGAATATCTTATCCACATAAAACTGCAAACAGAATTTGAGCAGGCAAGTATTTGATTCAGAAACCAGGCTAACCTCTCTAAGCCTCGCTCTTGCTCCGAGATATTTAATACCCGTAAACAAAGAAGCCCCGAGTTCACCTCTCTTTTGTAGAACAGTCTTCCCTCCAGCGTTGTGCCGGAGTAGGGCTTCGCTGCAACAGACTCTCCGAGGCTCCTGCTAAGCCCCCCAGCAGCCACCTCTGAGCATCTGACCCTCCGAGGTGCCGCTGAGCCTCTTTGTCCCGAATCGAGCGTGTCCCCGCACAATGGGGATACAGCTGTCTGCCTGCCAGAGTTAATGAGCGTAGAGGGTAGGCCTTCAATTATGTTTTTTTTCAGCCATATTTCTCAAAGAGCTTTACAGAAAAAGGAGGTATTCCACTCCTCATTTTATACAGGAGGAGGCTGGAGGCTAAAATGCAAAGATATTAAGCAACTCGTTGAAGATTACAAAGCAGATAAGCAGCAGAGCTCAGAATCGAGCTTAGCTCCCCACCCCCACCTCCCTCTACCACTTCGTGCATCTAACAAGGCACAACTTGGAATCCACCGCTTTTTAACTTCCATAGTAAAGAAGCAGTTCTGCTGCAGCTTTCTGTTTGACTTTCTTTGGCTTTGCATCAAACCAAACCGGCTGTGCTCTTATTTTATACTTACTACCACCCTAAGGAGGTTCTTTTATGTGTGGGTGCCATAGAAATGAATTTTTAAGCTAGAGTTTAGTGGGATCAAATTTATGCATACAAAGCTCCCAGAAAGTCAAGACGACTGAAAGCTGGGTCTTGTAAAAGGGGCGGGGGGGAGCAGAAATCCAACGGTCACTTCTCTCCTATCACTATATGGTGCCATTCCAAGAGGAACTGCTGGCTCCAGCCAGGCTGCCAGAGGTCCAGAGTGCTGGGACAAAAGGCCAAAAATCATCTTTTTTCCATCCAGACAAAATTTTAGGTGGAAAAAGAAGGACATATCCAGAGACACCCAGATGAATACTAGCCCTAACAATGCCAACTTTTCCACTCCCAAAGTTGTTTACACCCACAAAGTTATGGTGCCAAACTGCAAGGAGAGTTGCGACTCCCTTAAATGTGTGGTCTTTATCGGGAAGGCCAAATGAAATAATTTGGAATTATTAGACACATTAACAATGCCTGAGGGTGCCATATACAAATAGCCGACACTTTTAAGGCCTGACGCAATAAGGATGGACAAGAACATGAGGTGAGGGTGGTGGGAGGAAAGGTCTTTTTTAGATGTATCCAAGGTAGAGTAAGTTTTATTACTGGGCTAGAAACGTATAGTATCCCAGGAGTGAATAGCTCACACATTTGATCCGATCTTGGGCTCAGTCCAGCTCCCACTGAAGTTTAATGGGAGTTGGATCAGACCATTGCACTCACATTTTTTCCATGCATGGAAAACTATTTCCGTTACTTTGAATTACAATACCACTGGCTTTGGATTTTATATAATAAAATAAATCTAGGCCACTGTTTATATTCCAAGAAACTGCATTCTGGGATGCCAGCAAATATATTGCCTGTTGGATTAAAAAAAATAAAATAAAGTAAAAACTGGACACATTGGTTTAAAAAAAACAACAGCTCCTAATTATTAAACATAATTTTTCTTCCTTGTGCTTTTCTGGAGTCCTCAAATATTTGAAGTATGAAAGGTACACATAAATTCTTCTCTGGTGGTTGAAATGGTGGAATCTGTAAAACTGCAATGCTTTATAAGAAACAGAGGTTTAATATAAAAATAATAATCTTCATGACTGGCTCTTTACTTATTGGCATATTTTGCGCATTTTTAAATTTACAGTATAAAAAAAATAAAACAACACCGTTGGAATATCAGTAACAAAGAGGATGTATATTAGCAAACCCTTACATTTTGGGGACTGGCTTCTCTTGATTGTTCTGATTGCAAATGAACTCTGCAGACGCTGAGAGGCACAGGAAATGTCTTGTGCTAGAAACAGCATTTGTTCCCTGCTCTATGAACTGGATTCTACTAAAATTGCAACGTGGTAAGACTGATTAGCAGACTTTGGTAATGCCTTCTGCCCTAGTACAATTTTATTATACTCTTTTATTACCAATGAAAAACACAGAAAAGACTTCCATCGGTGAACATACACCCGCATTCTGGGAGCAAACGTATCTGTGGTTAGCTTATGCCAGTAAAGAGCACGGCCCCTGGACTCTGAAATACAGAGCAGCAAAATAAAAGGCACACCACCAAAAGAATAAAACAAAACCACACATATATACAAGCAACAGAGGGAAAAAAATGTCATTGGGGGGTGTTTAATGTTAAAGAGGAACTATACATCTGGGACGGCAGTGAGGAGGATTTAATAGAGCTGAACAAGGTGACCACCTGCATCCACTTCAAAGAGGAAAACCGGCAGTGGTATGAGGAGTGCTTATGCAGCCTTGTGCAAGTGTGTGCATGCAATGCTTCTTTCTACTGACAAAATATGAAGTCTATTACCTTTGCAAACATCCCTAGGCACCGGCAGGTTCTCCTCTATATTGACAAATTAAGTTTCAGCATGGGATTAAAAGAGAAAAAAAAAAATCTCCCTCAAGCACATAGCCCTGTAATCTGAGCTGGACGGACTCCCCCTTTGCCCGGGCGGTACAAAAGAGTTAGGTGCTGGCTTCGTGGGGACTCCCAGGCTACGCACTGGTCAGCCACAGGTCACACCTTCCTTCCTCACAACAGCAGGTTGTAAACCTTCCTCCACCACATTGTTGTCTGTGCAGCGTTCAGGAATGGTTTACAGGACTCTGGATTTTAAGCCATATTCTTGTAGAGGAAGCTTGGCTAACCTTCCCTCTAGTGTGACAATGCCCTTTCGAGGGATCAAGAATTGGTTCCAAATTCCCAGTGGGTTTAGTGGGGTGGCAGGGTTTGAAACTCAAGACAACTAGGACTCACCCACGTCTGGCTGTAATTTCAGATGTGCAAAATTTTCACTATGCAGAATGCTGAGATTTACCGATGGGAGAGCAGAAAGAAGCTACTCGTCTCCTTCACGCTGGCTCTGTTTCTGTAATGAAACAGCATGTGGTTGTGTGCCGGGGGGGGTTCACTTTGTCAGCACCTCCTCAGCCTNTTATTATCATCATCTGTTTATTTATACAAATATAAAATATATTTATATAGATTTATATAATATAGATTTGTTGCTTTGGTGGCTCTTTTCATTTACAGACGTACTGGTCGACGATCTCTGTGCACTTTTTACACTTGACATAACAGCACCAATGGAACTTGCAGTGGCAACGCTCCACCTGGACGCTCTTGAACTGGTCATAACCCCGTCCGCAGCACATCAGCTCACACCCATCCATGCCCTCCGAGGTCTTGTTGCACAGGCGGCCCTGAGTGCCCAGCGAGCCGGTGGTCTCATTGCGCAGGCAATAGTCTGGGCTGGGGTCGACGTAGACCAGGTCCTCTTGCGTCGGCATGTTGAAACGGTTGTTGACCAGCTCCAGCTTTCCCTTGCGGCTGATCCTCATGGCAGCGGCGCTGTCGTACTTCTCCTTCAGCAGGTCGCCCACCTTGCGGAAGTCAGCCAGCTGCAGCCAGCAGGTCTTGAGGCTGCAGGAGCCCGACACGCCGTGGCACTTGCAGGCCACGTCCGCCAGCTTGTACACGGCCTGCGGGAAGAGAAACACAATCAGGCAGAGCTGCATTGCTTCTTGCCGCACCGGCAGCCGGCTTAACGACAATGGATTCACCACGTTTTCGTAACTGCTGTGATTATCCCCCGATTTCTGTTGTTTCGCCCTTCAGAAGAGACATAAGTCTCCTCTTCCTCCTGTTGGCGACTGCTGCGTTCTTGTTCCCTAAATATTTCTATCTCTGGTCACACTGCCTCCAAACGTGACTTCCCCACCCCACCTTCTTTTCCCCTGGCGGATTTCTGACTTGCCGGCAGCGTCAGGAGCGGTAAAGAAGAAGGGGAACGGTCCCATCCCTGTGACCTCTGGAAATTTCCCCCAGTCTTACAGACCGCCGCGGTTTTCCATGTTTTTCCCTTCAGAGCTGCGACAAGGGAACGCCTGGGAACCTGCCCATTTCCCACCACCCACACCAGGAACCCACGCTTATCGTCCGCAGGGATACACCTGCATCCTCTTGAAATCAATCCACGGGCCCACACCCTTTCCCCCTACCTCTGCCCAGGGCAGAGGGAAAGCCGAGGGGCAGCGCCCGGAGGAGGCCACCGCTTTCCAGCGAGGAGCAAGCAGGGGTGGCGGCGAGAGCAGTGGTGGTGAGAAAGGTGGCCACCTCTGCTCCGAGGTGCTGACAGGGAGTCCTGCTGGAAGAGCTGGGCTGAGCTGCAAGCCCCCAGCTGCCAACCTGCGCCATCTTGTGTCCAGACAGTTGCCTGCGCTAACAGGACCGCCGCCAGGCGGGGAGGGGCCTCCGTTTTAAACGGCAAAAGGCAAAGCTTGCGGGGCTGTCTTTTTCCCGAGGTACTTTCGGCTCCGTTTTCGGCAGTCCGCGGGAGCTGCGGATGTATCATACCCCTGAAAACGTGGAACCACGGGCCGCAAGTTGGGAAACCCAAAGTTCAGACAAATAGCCTTGAAAATTCAGGCCACTGAGTGTTAAACCCTCAGCAGAGCGAGTACGGGGTGTAAAGCAAACCGGCCCATACTGTCCTCCTCCCCGCGCTAGCTGGGAGGAGCGAGAAATACTGAAAAATATCCTAGAGCAACAAAGCTCCAAACCTAGGAAAACAAACTGAAATGCAGGTTGGGTTTGTCCTTTCCATTAATTTCAGAGACAGGTACAAAACTGCCAGTGATGCGAGACCCCGTCGGCACTGACAACAGTTTGCAGAGCGGGGAGCGGCAGGAGCTAAGGGCCTCTTACCCTGGTGGGCTCACCCCCACCAGCCCCAGCCCGTGCTCCTCGGGCTGTCACCATCAGGATCGCATCTGCTCTCCCGTGACCGTCCCGCACCTTCGCAGGGCAGTGCCCCTGCCAAATCCCACCTGCCACACAGAGCTGTTTGGCATTAGCTGCAAAATTACCACCAGCTGTATCTGGTGGGGGAGATCAAGGAACGTGACAAAAACCTAAGATGTTCTGAAGGTGACGGCGGTAAGTCTTCTCGCCGGGTTTTCTGCTGAGGAAAACAGCCAAGCACTGGGTTTTTTTTTCTGCCTCGCTCAATGACACAGAAGAAAGCTTCCCAGCTCTCTGCGTTTGCTTGCCAAGGAGTAGGTGATTAAGGCAATTGAGCATACCACAAGCAAAACCTTCCGCCTACAACTACGTTCTGGACCAGCAGCGAGAGGTCAGAGTTCTCCTACAACAACTGGTTGCTCCTGGTCTAACTAACATCGAGTGTTTTTGACAGTTAGTGAAGATTCAATTTGGCTTAATGGCTAAATCACATGGAGGCCAATCCAGCTCCCAAGAAAGTCAATGGAGTGAGTCCTTAAAACAGAGAAGCTTTAGTTCTGCTCCTCAGAGCTCAATTTACTGAGGCAATCCCTCACGGCGCAATGTAACAGCTACAGCCTGGGAGTTAAGCACTTGTCTTGGATCGGACTACAGCTGCAGAGGACCAACCACACCGTTACTTAAGGATTCCTGCTGTACTATAACCAGACAGAGCTACAGCTGAATTTCCCGAGCCCCAGACACTTACTATATCCTCACTGCATTGTCAGCCTGCTTGTTATAAGCTTGTGTTAGCACTTTTTGGTTATGGTTCTGTCAAATCCCAGGCCACTCATGCCTCCCTTGCCCTTGCCTGTGTTTTTATAAAGTATTATGATTCTTCCTAATCCTGGGCTTTGTTCCTTTAGAAAAACACTGCAACTCGATCCCTCTCAGTTAATGTCATGGGACTGAGTTCGCTCTGACTTGGCTTTAAGCAACTGATGCTCAAAACATCTGGCCCATGTGGGTAGTAGCTGTGCCGGGGAATGCAAACGCTACCAGTTATCACAGGTAAGCGTGCCACCACTCAGGCCCCCGCAGCTCCCACTATCAACGTCCCGTGGAGGTAACCATGACTTCAGCCCGCTACATGGCTCTCCCACTCTCCACCTTTGCTGCCCGGATGGGGAGAACGCAGAGGAAACCGGAGAATTCCTCTCTGACCAGCCTCGGGTCAAGGTAAAGAATAACAGACCCCACATGCAGTTCTGACGGCAGGACCTGATCGATGGCCATGCCACTTAAACAGGTTGAAAATGCCTCTAATGGAAAGGCTTAATGCCCCTTCCCATAAGCCCAAGTTCTCTTCCAATTCTTTTCTTGCAAGAATGGGAACGGGAAGAGAATTAATGGGGAATTCCTATGTGGTCAATTAGCCAGACCCCCTTCCAGGCTCTCCTGGCACTGGCTCGAGTGACTGATGACTGAGGCCTGCCATATGCCGACTGGGTAAACAGTGCAGAAGGACTGACCGCCACAGTCCGCCAGACAGGGTGACAGATAAGGAACAGGGGGAAATAAAAGAGGTAATGGAGACCAATTGGAAGAAAAAGACAGATGGAAGGAAAGGACGTATTGAGATAACAGCCAAAGACAAACAAACAAGGGCAGTAAAGCCAGGAGCCACCACCACAAGGCCTCCGACATGGAGTGAAGGGGTGATGGGGTCAGGACTGCCTGAAAGATAAAAGACCTCTGGTCCCCTCTTGTCCCTCTCAGCTCCCCTTCCGAGAACCATGGAAAGCAGGGGCAATCTTTTCTCCTGCCACCAGAGCTCCTCAGGGTTCAAGGAGAACTTTCTCACCCACGGCAAACTAAGTGAGGGGACATGCCAAAAGCCTGCCTAGAAATCAGAAGACATCAGCTGAAACACTGGCTGGGAAAGCAGTGCAAGGCTGTACGTGGGATGGCACGTGGTAGCCACTTAGCAGTACTCACTGCCCTGTCTCCTGTACTCCTTTCTTTCAGCACCAACTTTCGGGAGTATGGAGTTACACATGCACCTTCCTGCTTCCAAAACCAGAATCTCAGAAGTTTAGGAATGCTGGACTAGACAGGACCTCCTCGGTTATTAAGTACGATCTCTTGCTATTGTAGGCACTGCTTCAAATAATATTTTCCTTAAATGTATAGAGTGCCCTTTTAAAAGCAATTAGGTTTTCAGCCACTATTATTCTGATCACTATTCCAATGATAAAATATCTTTTTCTAATTTCCAGCCTAAATGTACTCACTTTATGCCCATTTGCTATTGTGCCAAATCGGCCTTTTGCTTTAAAAGTACTTTTCCGTCCCTATTATTTCTCCCACTAACATAGACATCAGTCATATCCTCTCTCAACTTTCACTTTGCTAGGCTAAACATGGCAAGCTATTCTAGCCCACTTTCTTAAGAAAAGATTCCTATCCCTTGGGTCAGCCATAACAAGCCTTTTCTAGTCTGAGGTCATTTTGCTTGGGAATATGAGAACATACAATATTCTGGGGCCTCATGAGAGCTTAATACAATGGTATTAGTATTCCCCCATGTTTTATGAAAAGACTTTCCCTAGTACATTATAGGATATTTACCACCTTCCGAGCCACATTACATCTGCAGTCATGCGCAGGTGACTGCTGCGACCAATTCTTTTCTGCTCATTTCCGAATGACTAAAAATGTTTTTCATACAAGACCTCAAATGATGGTCTTAATGTTGTTTTATTGGATGTCATCAGCTTCTGTACAAAATTCAGATTCTCTTCTGTATCCATAATACCTGCCACCTTTGCATGACCAGCAAATTTCATCAGCCCATTCCTAATTCTTGTGCTGAGGCTGAGAAACAAAATTACTAAGTGTCGGCCTTGAGGCAACTCTTTGAAGAACTCTGCTAATTAAGCTCTGTTAAGATCAAGATACGTCCTTTCACACACCTTACTGACATCTTTCCTTGAACCAGTTTCTTGTCCATCTCATAGCCATTGAATTTTTCCTTCTCTTTCCCAATTTAACCAAGCATTTCCCATGTGGGAAATACATTGAATGTCTCACAAAAGCTCAGATAAACGAGACCTATCAGATCTATTTTGATTTTTAAGAAATCAGTGATGTTCTAAATGATTGTGTGATCAATCTTTGAGAAATCCTTCTCAAATTATTTCCCATTTTGCCTCTTCTTCTGAGATATCCTTTCCCCCAGGTCCTCCTGTAAATGCTGCCGAGGTCACACTGCCTGTGCTTCCAGGTGCCAGCTCTTTCAGAGTGCCAGGAAAGAAAGTGGGTACCCCCTGTGACTTGAGAGCTTTACGCTACCTGAGTTTTGCTTCCACCTTCGTGGTGATAATTTCCATTTCCAGCCTTTCTCCTTTGCTCCCACACTAATATATTTCTACGAGCCAAGAGGCAAGGCTGCCCTGTACTGGCCAAATACCTCCCTGACCAGACAACCCTGTAACCCATAGCAATGCCAACTCAGAGCCATCCCAGGTCTTATCTCCAGTTCCTTTCATATTTGTCTCCTTTCCCGATCCCAGCATCTCCATTCCTCACTACCCCCAAATCCTCATCCACTCAATACACCCCAAAGCCCCAGCCTCATATACTCCAGAGCCCTCCATTCTTCCAACCCTTTGCTGCCACTTGACTCTCATCTGAATCATTTGACCCAAGCCCAAACTCCCCTCCACCAGCAGCCCCCCCTGCACCATCGCACCCATCCCAGGTCTGCTGGCCCCAAACTTCAGTTCCCCCTACCTGTCTGAATGCAACAGCTGCCTCCTCATGCCCTCCTCGCTCCCACAGGGTGCCAGCACCATCCGTCATTGCCCACTGTGACAGACCTTGCCTGCCCCTAGGGCACCCTGCCTGGCTTCCTCCAAAAAGCACAGTCTCAGGGACATTTAAAAATCTACACTACGAGCACTTAACTCCCCTAGGCAAAAGTACTGAGCACAGAAAAAGACATCTCCACTGTGCAGCAGACACGCAGTACCCCTCCCCATGAGCAATGTCCCCTATTCTGACTTGAAACCCCAACTAAAGCACTCATTTACTCTGGGGACAAAAACTACTGTGTCTTTAGACTGACCCCCATCCCTATCGACGAGCAGCCTCCTTTCTACAGCCTCCTCCAATTTGCAAAGGTTAAAAAACTTTCATTGTTTACTTTACTACCCTTTGCAAGGTCTGACTCAGCGTGATTTTTTACTGTTCTCGCTTCATCTTTACACTTCTTGACCTCTAAGACAGAGCTTTTTGTTATTTACTTGCTATCAGTTCTTTTTTTTCCATTCTTAGTAGGCTCTTGGTCTATTCCTAAGTTTCTCTGTGGTAGTTATTCATTCAGTGAGGTCTGGATATTCTTCCTACAAGCTTTTTCCTCTTGCTTGGCATGCAGAATTGTAATGGCTTTAGCATCTTTGACTTGAAAAAGTTCCAGACCTCCTCCACATCGAGCTCCTCGGCTGAGTTTACTAACTGGCTCCTTTAGTTTATCAGAGTTTGTTCTTTGAAATCCACAAGCTTAATTACACATTGGTTTATACTTCCATTTAATTTAATCTAAAATGGCTTGTGTTCATTTAATCTAAGGTTATTTCCTATGGCCATCTGTTCTACAGAGTCTACAAAAAACAAGCTTGAAATAACATTGTCTTTTGCTGGGCCCTTTGGAAAGCTTTTGTCCAGGTCCTGGGTTAGCTGGAGACAGAGAAATCACCTTGAGAGCTTATCTATGGGGTCCAAAGAAGCACGAGCACTGTAGCATTCCAAGCACAATGTAGATAACTTTCTGCACTGCAGTAAAGGCAGTTCATAACTGTTTTTAGCTCTGTCCTTAAAGCAGGAACAAGCTTTCTTCCATCTAAAACTGTATCATAATCTGAAATCACAGCTCAGTTGGAGTCTTGCCCATATAACAAGAAAAACAAGATGGGGTAGTGTTTCACCCATGCTACAAAGAGCAAGTATCTTCTGACTTGATCTTCTAATACAGATGTTACTACAGTTCAGCTGGCGCCTGAAACTATTGGCCATATTCTGCCTCTGGATCCTCAAGGCAACAGGATTAGCTGTTAAAACGTCTCGTAACATATTCACTCCCTATTTTAGGCAGGGTATTTATTTGTAGTAACCCAAGTTCATGACTCCAGACATGCAAGATGTTCAAAGCAAGTAATGCAGACAAGAATGCCACTTTCAGGCTACTATTCCGTGGAGAAATGCCTCCCCATTTCTAAGCAAATGCAGACTCTCTGCCCTTCCAAGCCAAAAAAAAAAAAAAAACAAAACCACGCAATCCCAAACCAAAACCCACTGAGTTCTACAGCTTTCAAGTCCACAGTTTTCTACCTACTACAAATTTAACCCAATTTGATTTTGCAAAAGAAGAATGGAGTATTTGCAATGCTTCAACCCGACACACTGATTTCACAATCAAAAAAACAGAGCAAATCTTCTTCAGCAGCAAAATGAAGCTGAAATTACACACAGAAAAGACAGACATACATGGGAAAGGGAAAGATAATTCAGTAACAATTAGAAGTTAGAGCAGAAAATTGATAAGGAAACTAAGGATATTAGTTAAGAATGTGCAAAAGAGCAAGGCTAAGTACACTTAATAGGATTTTTTATATGCATTAGAAATAAAATTAACCTTAGAAAAGCTCACTACTAGGGAAGAATAGTAAAAATTTTAAACACGCTGTGGAAAAGGCACAAATGTTCAAGTAAGTATTCCCGTTCTACATTTGGAAAGAGGCAGGATTACGCAGCTGTAGCACATATGAATGATGCTACACCTTCCAGGCTATTAATCATAGACAAAGGAATCGTGTAAAAAGCAAATGTGCGTACACTGAACGCATACAAAGGGGGCACCTTCATCTATGTGAGACCAATACCAGAACCCAGTATGTCATTTTAGTATCTAGTTTCTTAAAGGATATGGGAAAACTGGGAAGGTACACTGAAGTGACATGAAAATGATTTGACAGCTGATGAGAACACCTGGAAGTGAGAGTCTTCAGTGTTCAAATCTAGTTTGTCAAGAAAGAGTGGTAAATAAATTACAGTAAATAAATACATCTATGCAGAGGAAGTTCTGATTACTAAGGGGCTTTTCGATCTAGCTGTAAAAGTCAGAAAATGAACTGATTGGAAGCTGACACCAGATAAATTCAAATGATAATGAGGCACAGTGTTGAAACAGGGTGATTAATGATGGTAGCATACTACAAAGGGAAGTGATGGATTCTCCATCCCTAGGGGTCTCCAGATCAAAACTGTGTATCTTCTCAGAAAATGTCTGTCACCTAGATGCAAATTATTTATTTTGCCCAATACCAAAGTAACTAAGCAAGGCATAAATTTCAGATGTAGCCAGGTAGCCTGATTCAGTGTTTGCTTCTGCCTTTATACTCCCAAAGATCTGAATCATGGCAGTAGAAGGGAACTCCACATGCCAGCAGATTCTCGTCTTCACCACCAGCCTGTCATTTTGGCAGCTCTGGGAAGCCAGTTTCTGAGACACAAACCTTGAAAGCGGGTCATGACAGCACCTAGTTTATTTGGAAAGGGCTTACATGTCTGCACACGTGTGCCATACAGTGTCTCAACAGACCCAAAAACGCACTGGCTTCGCTGGCAATGGCAGCCTGCCATTAAAGCTGGAACATAATATTGGCAATATTGTCTGTAATAGTCACAAAAATGCAGAAAATGTGACCATACACCATTTCAAGGGAGTTACTGAGGCATCGTTGGACTAACCCTCATCAAACCTCCAAGTAATTTGGTATCTGGCTATCTCAAGCCTTCCACATCTGCCTCTGAGAAAGAGGAAGGGGTCAGCATTGGTCTTACCCTACGACCAGCCTCGTTGTTCTGCAAGTTCATCAGCATGCGAGCCTGCTCCTCTGAACCTCTCACATAGTTCTTCTCCCTCTCCTTGGCATCCACAAACTCCTTGGCAAAACGATATCCATATTCCACGTTATCCCCGCAGCCACCCCACAGCCAGTCTCGGGGCAAGTCCTTGGGCCGGGCGGTCCGGCTGCAGCCACAGCTGGAGAGCTCTCCTTCACGGCAAGCCCGGCTGATCGCGTTCACCACCCCAGCAGCACTGACGGCGTAGGTGAAAGCAGTCTCTCGGCTCCCTGTGAGAGAGACGTGAGAAGCAAATTAACGAGAGACAGATCTCATTTAACAAATGCAACACGCAGCAAGGAGCAAGCAAATGGGCTCCGGACAGTAGGCCATGGTGTGCTCTGAGAAGGTACACAGAATCAACTGGAACAAAGGAATGGGGTGGTCAAGTGCAAGGGCACCAGCCCATTCTGGTGGAAGGGGAACTGTCCTAACATATGCTTGCATCCTGTTCTTGTTTTCATTTCACAATAACAGCTCCGGTCAATTGACTGTCCAGAGCCGTCAGTTTCTGCGTAACCAGGATCAAAACCACATCTGATTCTCTGACACAAACCGGGGAAGGCACTGAGATTTTTGCTGTCACCCGGTGGAATATTCTTGGGAAGAGCGTGTTCTTCTTGAATTCATAGGTGCTGCTCCTCAAGGGTTATTATCTTTATTATACTTATGTTTGACCATTTAAGAGCCCTGGAAACTCCAGGTCTTGCCCAAAAGAAACAGCAACACCATAGGCAAGGAGCGCTCAGCCTCCTCCCCCTCAGATCAACCCTTCAGTATCCTCTCATTTGAAGCTGGAGGAAACTCTCAAGCAGCAAGAGGGTTATTCACTTGCTGAAAATACAGCTGCTGTGTCAGCCACTGAATAATCATTGGGAACTAACGAGGTTGGGTCTGTCCAAGAGGAGCGTTCTGGTTGAGCCAGATATGACTCCAGAACCATCTTAATTTAACTGGGACAAGCACTCTTTATGGGCACCTCAATTCATCCACCTTATTTTGTTACATAAGGCCAGCTGATACTTGTTTTGAGACAAACTGAAGGAAGACCATTCTTATGCTAAAGCATCAAGGCAGAGGCTGTCCCAGCGCCTACACAACTGCAGTGCTGGAACAAGTAAAACTTTCCCATGTAGACAATAATAAATGAAAAGACTTTCCATTAGCAGGTTTACTAGAGACTGCTCTGCTTGGAGTGGATTCTCTATACCACTTAGACTCCGAGCCAAGCAGCTGGATCAGGTCTCCAGCTATGTATTCCTGGCAGTGATTCAGCCCCAATTTGACCGGGGCACCAACGCAGCCAGAATACTGCATGAGGCTAAGTGTGCTGCACCAGCAAGTGCTGCGGGTCTGAAAGGGGGGAGAAGAGGGGGGTGAGGAGGAGAAGGAGGCAATCCACACCTGCACTCTCACCACAGGTGTAATAAATAGCTAAACTGACACCTTCAGAATCATTGTGTGCATCACCAAACTCTCAGGTGATAAAGAGAACAACTGCCAAAGCTTCATTAGAATAAGCAATCTAATTATGAAGGGCTACCTACACTAAACCCCCGCAAGAGGCGACCCTCTAATACTCCCAAGCAAATTTGAATGACTTCAGAAGGCAGATCCTCCAAGAACAGTTTGTCACCAACCCACAAGGCTCTCAGTGCCAGCTCCCTCAGTGGGACTGAGCTGACGCTTTTGGTATGCTCTTGTTCCAATTTGCAAGTGCTGACAATCTGTAATTAATAGCAGCTTATCACCAGCTTAGTGGTAATGACCCAAGACAAAGGCAAGGCTGTAAATGGCATCCACCTTGCAGAACAACTTGTGATCCCCCCCCCAAAATGAGAGTTGTACGCTAAGGGCTTCTGCTCTGGAGAACAGCACAAGGCTGATAAAATACTATGGGACACATAATAGAGAAGTGAGGGCTGTACTAATAGGTCATAAGGAGAGGACTATGCCCCCCAAACCTCCCTGGTCCAAGAGGTAAAGAGGAGTGACTTCTAGCTAAGGTAATTCAGCTGAGACTGGCCCATAAGGGAGATATGGTCATTTTTCAGCAGCCTAAAATCAAGCTTTTACTCATCTACTTTGTTTTGCGTGTTACGGGTATTTTAAGGTAACCATCCAATGTGCAGTTTTGCCCCTAACCAGTCTGTGCCTGTACAACTAGAGCCCTGCAGACACACCAATCGTCCTATTAAGTAACGCACTCTCGACATCCAGAGAGGTGAAAAAACACACAAGGAAAGGACTTCCCAGGGTTACAGCTTGTGCAACACAGCCTGCATGGCTCCAGGTGCTTAGCATCCTTACGGCTTGCTTGAGATCCCTGTACTGAAAGCACAGATCGGATCTGCATTTTAACTGTCCATGTTTTAACCGCCTCCACGTTTCAGATGTAGCAGCGCAACTCCACAGTGCAGCCCCTGGATCTGCACGAGCTGTTTAGGCTGCTGAGGATGGTGGTGGGAACGGCTGAAACAAGCCACAGTGGGTTTTTTGCCCCCCGCCTCTTGCTGCCCACAAAGCAGAACAAACCACGGTGCTCACTAGATGTACGTTAGGAAGACCACAGCTTGGTTTGGGAGGCGGGATTGGACGTGTGCATGAAACCCTGTGTTAATACAAAGCAAATTTGTAGCTGGCAATTGTGGGCTTATACCGCCTCATTTTCTCTGCTCTCCTGCCACACCTTCCAGCCTTGGAAAAGTATTTGGGTTTTCACCCATCATCTCAAAATTCACTCCAGTTCCACACCTCCGTGCCGTCATCTCAACGGACAGGGGTGTTATCCCCAAAGTGCGCAAACATGAACAGAGGTTACAGAGACAGTGGGGCAGTAACCCCCCGCCCGCCCCCTCCCACACTGCACCGAGCTCTCCCGAGCGGTGGGCCGGAGTCACCCCGCGCTGCCGTGTCCCGGGCAGGCCGGGGACCATGCCGGGGGCTCTGGTCCCCAGGAAGCTCCGGTCCCCGGGAGGCTCTGGCCGCCGGCGCGGAGCTCCGCGGAGCTCTGCTGCCCTCCTGTGCCCGCCGGCCACCCGCCGCCGGCAGCGGGACGGGGAGCCCGGGGCCGCGGGGGCTTTCGGGGGCCACGGGCGAGGATGCCAGGGTGAGCTGTAGCCAGGCAAGGTGTCGGTCCCCAGGGCTTGCTTTGCTGGAGCTGCACGAGAAGGAGATGGGAGACGAACTGACGCCAGTGGGGAGACTGACGCAAAGATGATAAAAACGTGTCGCTCTAACTTTTTTGATGAAAAAGTTTTCGTTTCAACCGATTTTTTTAAAAGCACATCCCTAAAGTTTAGCAATCTCGAGAAAAAACGAGGAAAAATATTTCTCTTTGTTCTCTTCTTTTATGACTCCTTTTTTTTTTTTTCTTTTTGCATTTGAAAAGGCAGAAGAGATAAGATCTTTGGCTCCAGAAGTAACTGGACTAACCTGGAAACCCCAGCCTTGCGTTTAGGAGATATATTCTCTCTTCCCCTGAGGAAATTCTAACATGACCTTTTTGGGTGCTCTGTCCTCTCCCTCATAAATGCAGCAGTGAGGAATGTGTCTGTATATAATGTAGAGAGATATATACACACACACATGCAGTCTAAAATCAGTATTGACAGAACAAGAAGCAGCTTCAGAAGGACAATTTTCGTACGTTGCCAGTTATCGTTACCGAATAAAGCACATTTAAAAGGTAAGAGCAATTCTCACGACAACACAAACACTAGGAAAACATGGGGCTAAAAAGCAGCCTACTTCAGTGCTACGGATGCCTCTACAAAAGCTTTGTTTCATTGGACAGTCTCACCTCTATGAAATGCACAAAATGAAGGTGTAATGATTAAACACAGACCAACCGGGTCTCCCGTTTCCAAGCTGAGCCGAGTTCTGCGAGGGGGAAAGGAAACGAATCTTCCAGGTTTCTGAGTGAACACTCTCATGAGGATTTCCCAGGCTTTGGACTTGGCCAGAGCAGGTTCTCCTCCCTCTCACAATCTAGAGCAGCTCAAGAAATCATATAATATATGCCATGCCTGCATCAGTGGGTGGGCAGCCGAGGGTTGCTGGCACACTATACACCTTCTGGGTCCTTCTTATCTCTTCCCCCCCACCCCTCTCCACAACACTCTGGCATGCCTCTGCACTCTTGCAGATATTCTGGTCTCCAGACCTTTCTCGTGCCATTGGCACAGAGTACAGAAAAAGGGCCGTGGTCCAGAATTGGGGCTCAGAGGTTGAAAACAGGAGACAGGCACACAGTATGAACCCAGGGAAGAACAACTTTATAGTCGACACGACCTGAGAGGTTGAAAGGCTTTGTTTTCTTCCCCAGCGTGGAAAACAGATTTCCTGAAATGATGAGCACTGCCTCATTGCAAAGCAGGAAAAAGTCGAAGCAGAAGGTGGAACTGAGAGAAAAGAGGCAGCATCCCCTTCCACAGCAGCTTATCACTGACGTAGGCAACAGCGATGAATCATCATAGACCCTGTAATACCCCAGGCCACCTTTGGTGACATTTTTCTTCCGCGCTGGCTTGTGCCGGGGTATAAACATCCGAACATGCTCTGACCAGAGAATCTAAAGGAGCCGGGTTAAAAACTCTTTTGTTAGGATAGGTTTTTAAACAGCGGGCAAGCACAGGCAGTCACCGCACAGACACTACCATCAGCAGATTCCTGCTAGAGATACAGCAGTACTCCCAACAAACAAATGCATGCACACACAAACCAAACAGCAGCAGCAGGACTACTGGACATACCAGTCACGTACCCACAACACCTCTTTCCTCATCGAAACCCAAATTTACTCCCAAAAAGGATCGAACCCATTTTAGAGAGGAGGAATCTTCCCTCTTCCACTATCCACTTTAGTCCCTTCCTCCTGTACACCCTCTGATCCTTCCTGCTTGGCTTTTCATCCTTCAGCTCTGATCTCTGCTTTCTCTTAGTTCACCCTTACTTCTTTTCTTCCAGGTGTGGACTCACTGGACCAACCCGAGGCTGCAGGAAAGTACTGAAGAGGAGGATGAGGTTTGCTCCAGAAGGGGAGATTCCCATTTTCTTGTGTCCTTGTGGAGTCACTAGATCTCTTTGGGGATCTGAAATTTGTCCCATTCTTTGGGTTAAGTTACATGTGAGAGAGGGACGCCAGAAGGCAGAGATGGAGGCGTATTTTCTGTCCTTTCCCTTTGGTGGCTGAAACTTCAGTTTTCATACTCCAAAGCACAAATTTTAACAATCTGGGATTACGTGCAGCCTCATCTGGCCACCACCCTTGCTATCAGAAAGCAAGAGATCAAGGATGCACGGATGCCTTGGATGTGTGTCAGCAGCCGAAAGTATGTGTCAGGAAACAGCATTTCCCAGGGGAATACCCCAGAGAAGCAGGGATCTGTTGGGGTATGAGCTAGGCAGAAAGGGAAGAACTAGAATGGTTCTGGTGGGCTGAATTAGGAGTTCTGAAAGGTTGAGTAACATACGCAGAAATATCCCTAAAATTCTCTAGGATGACGCAGAAGCATTTCAAGAATAAATGGAAGGGATCATGGGACTTGGTTACCCTGGTGCCCTATCGCCTTGATGCCCCAGAGGTATTAAAGATGCATCTCTTGGTGTCGGCTGCCTATGCGGTGGTTGGTTTTTTTTTTAAGTGAAGCCAAAAAGGTGCAAGCAATGCTGGGGGCAGCTGGGGGTGCAGGAGCTGGAGGCCTTTTTCCATCCCTTGCTAAGTGTTTTCACTGACCTCACAATCTAGAAATAGTGCTGGTTCCTCAGTGTAAATGATCGGCTTTGTGGGTGGGAAACAAAACCTCTTCACAGAGGGGCTGGAGAGCGAGCGTGTGTGTGCATGTTTGTGTGAGTGGCTGATTTAACACCTTTTCTTTATTGTCCTGGTTGTCGGACACATCAAACCCGAGCCCGGATTTCTCAGTTTCTTGCCATCAGATGATTGCATTTCAAAAGGAGCTGGGACAATGTAGCTAGGTCACACCTCAATTCAAGTGCAGCAATGGCCTGTCAATGTGCCTCTTACGGCCAGCAGGGCAGGAATTATAAAAATCTCTTAGGTTTACACAGAAAGTGGCAGAACAGGGAGGGGGGAAAGATCCCATGCCAAGGGACTCCATATTTCCCACATCTCAGGGCTGCATTCCCTGTCGGAGGGCACTCCAGATGCTGGGAACGATAACACAGATCCATTGTTCCTGGCTCCAGCTTCTTCCCTCCATACTTTTAAACAAGCACACAAAAGCAGCCCTCCTCTTCCTGACCTTCCCCGTGGTCCCCCAAAGAGAGTGTGCCGCCCCCTCGTCCCTCCTGCTGCCCCAGCTAGCTCCGACCACGACCACGGCTCAGGTGCACTGTTGCCACCCACTCAGGCCCAGGCAGCACACAGGCAGGGTTCGGGCAGCACCAGCACACCAGGGAATGGAAAAGCTCGTTCAAGGCAGCTTTAGGAGCAGTGCTAATGGGGCTCATCACTCCTGCATGTGTATTTGAAGAAAGAGAGAAAGCTGCAGAGGGGGAGCCGGCCTGCGCCCAGCACCTGCCCCGCACTGGGTGCTCCTACCTATTTTCATGACCCTCCCGAAGACGGAGGTGTTGTCCACCGTGCTGCAGTTCCACCGCCGCTGCCGAAACTGGTACTGGCACTCCTTGATGGCACTGCGGGCCCCTTCCCCGATGAACACCATGTGCTCCTGGTAGAGCTGGCAGAGCTTGCGCTGCCCGGGGGAGAGCCCCGGCAGCTGGCTGCACACCGGCTGAGCCCCGATGATGTACATCTCAGGTCTCTGGATGGGGTTCATGGCCAAAGACCTACGATGAGAAAAACATCCAAGGGAGTACGGAGGGAGAGGGCCCCTCTGTGAAACGCCCGGCACCTTTCCCCGCCAGCCCAGCCCCGCTCCGCTCCCCAAACCCGGCCGCATTTCTCATGTCAGCTGCCTCCCTCTACGGCTCTGCCAGATGCGATGCTTTTCCAGGGCTCTAGCGGGAGAAACACAGCTCGTTTGTAACCTGAGTTTAAACACGGAGGACACCCGGGATGGGGAGGGGGCAGAGAGAAAGCTCAGCACTTTCTCTGCAAAGGAAGAAAGTGAGCTGCT
>VZSZ01001072.1:708805-728072 GCA_013398815.1 Ibidorhyncha struthersii
CCTCACGCTGCCGGGAAAGAGCCGCTTTATCACACCATCCACACCACCGCTGCTGCCTCCACCTCTACGTGGCCTTCCACCATCCTGCCCTACCCCGCGCCACACAGTCCCCACCTCTCCGCCACGGACAAATGCTTCCCTCTCCTCTCCCACACAGCCCCCTCTCCGGGCCCGGCGTCCCCCCGACTCAGCCCCTGCGGCGGCGGCTCCCCAAACACAGATTGAACGTGCGGGTCCCCTCCAGCAGTTCCCAGGTCGTGGCCACGACGTACGTGGTCCAAGACCCGTAAGTACCCAGCCTTTCGCTCTGCCTCACGAGCGGTGCCCGAGACATGAATCACCAGACTCGGCAGCTCAGACCGCTGAAGTATATTTTTTATCAAATTCCTCGCGCCCGCCACGGTGGACTTGCTGTGTTTGTTTGCAGCACGCTTCGCTTCCTCTCCCATCCAGATGTGCTGTACCTGCAGCTGGTGGCCCATCTCACCTGGCAGGCAGATGTGGGGCTGCGAGTGCCAGAATTAGCCTCAGGACAAAAAAAGCCTTGTGTGACCTTGTCGGGAGGGGAGCTTTGCTGCTCGGGCACAGCAGGATCCACATCTGAAGAAAACAGGGTGACTTTATTCACATCTTCTATATCCTCCCTTTCCCTCCTCCCACAGCCCCAAGCGTGACGGAGGGATGGCGAGGTGTGTATGTGTGTGTAGCCACGCATACATGTTTTGGGTCTGTTTCTATAGGGAATAGACAGAATGGAAAGTTTATCTCCGGGAGTCTGGGGAGGAAGGAAGTTGTGTATGGATGAATGGCTTTTCCATGACAAACAATGAGTCTGCACAGACATGCTGTGATGTCACCTAAAGAATTTCCAAGCCAGCCTCAGATACAGAAAACCTTCTCGCTGGCAGAGAAGACGGCGTCCCACCTTTCCATCTCACCACAGCCAGAAGGAAGAACGCGGGCAGGGGAGAAAAAAAAAGCCCTCCCTGTCTCACAGAAGGCACGCACCATGTAAATAGATGACACGATGGGAGATGTGTATCTCCAAGCTTTGCCCTCACCAAGTCTCCTCACGGATTCTGAGAAAGGAGTAAACCATGGCGAGCTGCCCCCGTGCCTCTCCCAGCCAGGAATGTGAGACGGCACCAGACGATGAGGCACTTCCACACATACGGGTGATGTCAATGTCCGTGTTCGTGTGAGCTTCTCCGGGCGCATGTGCAGAGCCGCAGCACTCCAACAAGGATGTACCATCACGCAGTCCTGGACTGGTGGTCCACCTCTGGCACTGTGGCATCATGGAAATGAAAACCTTTCCAGCTGGTAAAATCTGGGAGATGCTCACAGGAAACTTCATCCAGAAACACATGGCATTAATTAAATACCTCATTTTAAGTACTAATATTCAAAGGCAGCTGATGATTAACAACAGCAAAGTGTTGTGAGTACTGCTCGTAGCAGCTTGACCTCCAAAAAGCACCAGCAAGGAAATAATCGTATTTTGAAACACAAGACAGAAAAGTTGCCATACAGGATAAGATCGCTTAACCAGCCAACCTAATATCCTGTCAAAAGCAGCAACTAAAAGGAGATGCTTCAGCAGGAGATGTCTGATACTCTGAATTCTACTTAAATTCTGCTGCTGACGAGAGGGACTACCATTGAGTCAAGATGTGAATTATGGAAGTGAGTCCTTTTTAATGTGCTGGAAATAATTTCATCGCTGGCTGTGTTTATGACTTCAGATAAAGTGGTAATAGCAGGTGAGGCGTCGTTGGAGGGATTTAGCCTGAGCCAGCAACTTGCAGACCGAAAGCTGCAAAGCACTTGGCCAGTGGTGCAAAGAATACTATCCCTCTTCCTTGCACCTGTTTCTACTTGCCACCACAATCTTGAAAGCGAGCTTTTGATTTTGTAAATAAAAAGCTTGGGTTGTGTTTTTTTTAAGCCAAAATAGCTTTGACAAGGTAGTTTGCTAAAGCAGAGCTGGGTGGAAGAAGTCAGTGAAATTTTGTGAGGATGAGAGGTGGGGCGAAGTGGGGCTGCTGGAGGGCTGGGATGAATGGAGCCAGCGAGGCATCAGGTAAGAGAGGGGAGTAAGGAGCTGCTGGCAGGTAATCCCGAATGACCGACTGGGATGCTGGGAGAGTCATTGGGATTTGGGTGGTTCAGGGGAAGGAGGCTCGGAGTGCGCAGAACTTTGGGATGGCTCCATACGAGTGACACGAAGGGGTCACTTACACCAACAGGTATAAGGGAGGCCCTGGAGAAAGCCAGTCTCACCCTCTCTTCTGTTCCCTGGCTAACCCCTGTCTCAAATCCAGGAGAGCCCAACCTCACCCCAGGCAGACCGCCCCTCCTGGCCGTCACCCCTGTCCACTCCCCACCACCCAAGTGACTCACATTTTCATCCCAAACCATCCCTTCCCTGCAGCAGCCCACTCACACCAACTCACACCGCTGCTGCTACAGGAAGGGGCAGTAGAAAGAACTCTGAAACGGAGGGTTGCTCTTGCTTCTGCATGGAAAAGGCCCTATCCCACCCCTTCCAGTGGGCCTGGGTCACTCAAATGGCAGCGGCGAACCCATACTGCGCCCCGAGTGCTGATGGTTTCACCCAGACTGCTGAGCATCACCTGGGTCGAAAAAGGAGCTGTCACCTGAAAACAGGACATGGGATCTCGAACTTCAGATTAAAAGTCTAGCTGCTCCCTTCTTACAAGGAAAAGCAGCAGCAGCAAGCCTGCGTCTTCAGAAAGCCTTGGCATTCTGCTGCATTCAACAGTCTGCTGCCCGAGGCAACTGCCTACTGTGTTGCCTGGCTGCCTAAAATTAGTACCTGTGTTTGCCTTTGTTCGATTTTCAGAGGTGACAACTGTGCATGAAGCACAAATTTACACACCGAGTTCCCAAAGTCAGAGCGGAGCAGCTGTCCCAATACCATCCCTGCTGCATTTGCTGGAGGGAAGCTGCAAGACTCCAAGAAAGAAGGGGAGGTCACATCCATGAGATCATTTGCAAAGATTTGGCAGACCATGAAAAAAGTTGAACTCTGGCTGGAAGACAGCCCTGATAAATTAGAAAAGGAGTTACTTGTGCAAACTCCTTTTCCTACCCTTACTGTTTTCCAAAAGTTTGGGATGTCCCCTGTGTGACAGATCTTTATCAAGTGCTACAAGGAGTGCTGAAATAATATCCAAGTCTCTTTCCATGTAACTTCAATGATCCCCTTTCCTGCATCTTGTCCAGTTTCTCCCAGGCTGGGGAGAACTGGAAAACATTCTTGATCAAGAGCCTCTTTCAAGTTCCTGTTTATCCTTGCAACTTGACTGTGGTTCAATGCCTCGCAACGTCCAGTGCATCCAGAAACATTTATTGCTTTCTCTGACATTAGACACTCAAGATGGGAAAAAAACATTCGCTGAAGCAGAGTCTCCTCTACTTAAGGAGCCAGTAGAGATGCGTTCACCCTGGGAGAAGGGTTTACGTGTGCTGTTCAAAAGGGAATCCCTGCCTGCTGGTTCTGTGCCATGGACCTGCTGGTTGATGGCACCAAGAGATGTACCATAACATTCTGCTATACATCTGCTTCTGGCAGCCCGGCTTGGTTTTAACCACAGTTCTTACTAAGACTTTAGGAATCTCATTAAAGTCGCATACCTGCCCATTCAGCTGAACCAATTTTAGAGGGAGTGTAGCTTAAAAAAAAAAAAAAAAAAGGTCCCTTGAAGCTAAATTGCAGCCCTCACACAGAAACCTAAATCATCTTTTATCCCACCCCCCCTCCCACTCATTTGGTGCTGTGCTGCTCCCCTGTCCCTCTCTCAGCACCGTACCACCATGTTACTGTACTGGCATCAACCTCCTCAGATCTAAATGTGTTATTTATTTGTATTGTGATTATTACTTAAACAGCAACAGGAGTGACCTCCATAGGTCCAGATCCAGCTGACGTGTTACAGAAGGTGTAATAAAACCTTCTCAGAGTATCCCAGCAAATCAGCCTTCTGTGTCCACCTCTTTTGTCTTGGCATTGCCTTGCCTCTTTGAATTGTTACGCACTGTCTGGCTCCAGTGGAAGGGCAGATTATTCCTGCCTGCATCCTGCTTGTTTCTTTTGGTACTTATACACTCAGTTTTATCTCCTGGTGTGCTCATGTGCTACCTTTTTCTGCATCTCATCACCTGTCACCCCTGCTGACAGATCCAGATTTCTTTTCACCACTACCTTGCTCTTTCATTTTTCCATGACTCCCCTGGCCAATGACATCCAGTCTCACTGTCACCAGGGCATGTAGTGCAGCAAATGCCAAGATATACCTGCCAGTCTCAGCAGACCCAGTGACAGCTGTCCCCGAAGTGCCTCGCCAAGGAGAGCAAGAACGGAGGAAGGTTCCAAGTAAAGCCCAAGTATTAGGCAACAAAAGAGGCCAGATACTAAATATTTTCACTGTTTAAAACCAGAACAGGTAAGAAGGATGGTGATTCTATGAAAAAAAAACAGCTTCTCATTAGCAAAAGATACAGAATTTATCTAAATCCTTACGAACATTGTCATTTATGACACAATATTTCACATGATAGGCAACGAGCTCACCTGGAGCAAGACCATCTCGCCCACTACAAAAAAAGGAAGCAAACTCCAAGGATAAACCGGGACGTGACCCTCCTCCCTCTCAAGGTGATTCAGTGATAGTTGTATTCTTACAGCAGATTAAATCCCAGTGTTGAGCCAGCCTGGTCCACTGAGACCAGATGTCCCAAAGAAAAGTGCAAGAGACTCAGCAGCAACCTGCAGAAGCTGCGTGTGCTGAAACAAAAATCGATTTCTATTTTTCAAAATCAAGAAGGAAGAAACATAGAACCATCCCTGCAGGTACATGGCTGCCTGGAAACCTTCCATATTTCCGATATTCCCAGGGACAGATCCAGGCCACCTGGTTGCCTTTTCCACAGGAACTCTGTATGCTGGTGACCTCAGTCAAGAGCCAGAGACCTGAACCAGGACATGTCTGGCCCAAATCTTGCGCTTCTTGTTCCCACGACTACTAGAATACCAGGGTTTCTGGGGCTGCAGCAAATTGTCCTTAATCACAAACTGAAACCTTCTTAGCATCCTTTATTTATGTGGGCAAGCCCTGTAAGAAATTAGACCAGTTCCCCTACATGTAGTCATAATCTAACAAATCACTAAATGCATACATTTGAAAAAAGCATCAAGCATTATCCTCTGATGACCGTTCAGTGGCTTATTTAACATGCCCACGGTATCAGAGATTACTTGCCAAACAGGCACCCCATCTCCTTAATTTGGACTAAGAATTTCTTCTTCAGAAATCGTCCCCCAGGCCCCCTCAAAGGAGCCACGGGAGGTCAGGGTGAAACGCGAGCCCGGGCAGGGTTAGGAAGCCCACGCTGCTACCCTCCAACATCCCAAGTTTCTAGGAATGAAAGACTCCAACCCTTAAGGCCATCTAGCCAACACCTTCCCCAAGTGTTAAGTTTACATGGAGGATTAACCATCCTAGAGGGGAATAAGAGATGAGGAAAGTGAAAAGAAGAAAGCATATCCCTCCTTTACTTGTTTTCCAGGGGCCAGCCCTGGGAGCTGGTTTGTTACCTGCCGTAGCTGACCGTGGCACAGACCCCTCAAGCGGTGACAGAAGGGCAGCCCTTGTCCCGCTGATGCTGGCTGAAGGATTCGCATGAGAACTCTGGACTCAGATTATGGTGGTTTCAAGCACATACGTCAGCCCTCCTTGACGATTAGGAAGGATAACAGGACAAAGTTCTCCAACAGTATGAGCAAGGAGGCACTGAAAGGTGATCCACGTCAAAGCAACTTCTCTGCAGAGATTTCAGAACAGGGCAGGAGATGGGAACAGCTGGATGACTTTGTGTGTTTTCTTCCTTACTCTGATCTTGCAAAGCACAGAGCACCCTTCATCCTCCCGAAAGAGGTGTGTAGCTCCCCTAGTCCCACTGGAGTCATCCCAAACCGGTCAGATTTACGTCTCTGCATCCTACACGCCTGGACCTCATTTTTGCTCTGAGTGTATCTTCCTTTTAATTTGTTCCATCCTCTGTAATAATTACATTAACTGGCTAAGACAGTGAATTATTTAAAATACAGCTAAGCTGCTGCTGCAGTGGTTCTTAGCTCTCCAGGAGTGAACGACCACGGGAAACACGGAGATGCACAGTTACTGCTCTGTCTTGTAAATTCAGCACCTCGGTGGAGGTCACAGGGACCGGTGTCAGACTGACTTGGATCAATAGCCTCCTGTCAGTTAAACCATTGCTAGCAAAGCTCGATATTGGCATTTCCAAAGGAAATAGTAAGCCATGGAATAAATTCAAATTGAATTTAATTTCTCTCCTTCCTGTTAGAGTCTTCAAAGGTGTTCTTACAAAGTGCAGTCTAATGAAAATAATATTAATGATCAGCTCTTCCTCCACTCTAGAACTGCAAAGCAAGCACATACACACCGTACGTGAGACCCCACAACTCTAACAGCCACTATTTTTCCCTTACCTTACAGAAAGGGAAAGAGAGGTGCAGGAAAGGCCGAGTAACACATTCAAAACAGGAAATCCGTGGTGCAGATTTACCTCCCTTCAGCAAAGCATTAAGCCAGGTGCTTGAAAGTAAGAATACACCTACTCATTTTTGCTGAATTAGGATCAAAATTAAAACCTGCTTCCTTTTTCCATTCTTTTGACCACCAAATACTTCTGCCATCAATTAAATGTTGTTCCTGCTCAAATACAGTGCATTCAAAGCACAAGTAATAAACAAAACATTTTGGCAATAATGCCCCAGTTTATCAACTGTATCATCTACATAGTTATCACAGTTTCCAAGCCAAAGAAAAAACATTTTCTAAGCATGCTTACTGCATTTTAGTATTAAAACATATATATATATGGCTGAAACGCTATAAAAAAAGCCCTATCTATATCAGAAGACTACTCTGATTTAATCAATTTCAGAACTTATCTTCTATATCATCACACTTCAGTGTAGGAATTTCCTGTTAATTCTGGATGCAACAGATTTAAGCTAAACCTGTTCAAACCATCTTGGGAATAGACTGCATATACATTTGTACCAAAAAGAAGATCATTTTATATCTCACCTTTATTCTAGCACCAATCACATATGTGCAATTCTAACTGCAGAAAACAGAGTATCCTATTTAAGATCTTGTTTGTAAAACACTATTATAGCATTATTACCTGCCTAAATAAAGCATTTCCAGATACAAATTTTCAGCACAATGTGCATTCACGCAAACCTAATCTGGAAGAGTTATATCAGTATATCGGTCTTGTGTCGGTTAGTTACCCTTTAAACCAAAAGCAAAGCCTTCAAAAGTAAGATCTGTGCTGATTTAACTACGCTGTTCAGTTAAATCACTGCATTCATGTTTCTTTTTAAGTAGATAAGCTCTAATATTAGGAACAAGGGGTGGTGCCTCTTTTGAGTGACACATCATATGATCCCATATATAAACTCAGTGAGCATCTTGAAAGCTGTGGTTTATTTGGGGTCCCCGCTCCGTCTGGCATCTCACCATGCAAAAATCTGCGACCCTTTCTCGAATTTCCAGTCCAAATTTATTCATGGTCAGCTCACGCCCATTTGTTCCTGTGCCAGCTTGTCCCTTAAAGCTCAGGATGCCAAAACTGAGGCGGCAGCCTGACAACATGGTTCTGCTGGCAACATTAGCAGGGTAATAAAGACCTCTCTCTCCCACTCCAGGGGCTTATCCCCGCCCTGTGCCACAGGACGCTGCTTTTTCAAGGTGAAGCCCCTTGATGATATAAGCAGTTAAAAAGAAAATATAAGCAGTTAAAAAGATTCAAAATTAAACTTACAAGAAGAAAATACTGGGTTTTACTTATTTAACAGCCTGCACTGGTTCCCGTGGGAATCAGAAGTGCGGTGGAGCGTGGCAGGAACACGGGGCAGGAGGGGCTGAGCTACACAGTACCACCTTCGCCTGAGTTAAATTCGCATGGACCTGCACCTGCACTTCAAGAAAAGTTGTATTCCTGGGAGGTTTTTTGATTGTGGCTCCGTTCCCTGACCGATTTCACAGCTCACTGCCACAGGCTGAGGGCACACCTGCACAGAAGGTGAACATCAGCTTCTCGGACACGTACTACTTAAACCCATATTGCTGCCAAAGCCCCTGTGTCACCAGGGTAAGGCCTGAAGTGCAAGAACACGGTAGTGAAAAAGAAATAATTTAAATCTAAGTCTTAAAAAAATTAGTAACAAAGCATTAATTTGAAAGATGCCTCTGTGTAAAATTACCTGCTTTGGAACAGATGAGGTTTCCAGTGTAGCAACTAGTATTTGCTGCTTTGTAAATCCTTCCCTGCGCAGAAAGAAAAAAGAACTGGAAAAGTAACTAAAATTGCTAGCACACTTTACTCAAATTTATTCCTTTTCAATGACTTTGTATTTGACTCAGTTTTCAAAGCATGCCATATAGATATTTTAACTGCCAAAGCTATCCAAAAGCTTTCCAAAAAAAGCTACGCTTTTTTCCTGCTTCTCTTCTCAACATGAACTGTAATGTGACATTTTTTGCTGGTGGTGCAGACACTAGAATAGCATCCATCTTCTCTTCCTACAGCTCTTCTGGCCCAGCAGGGCTAATGAAAGTCAAAACTTGCTTTACAGCAACACAGCCAGTGCAAGTTGTCACCAGACCGGCTTTCCACCCATCGTGAGGGATTCTAAGCACATCCTGCACTTCAGCAGTGGGGACTTTATCCTCCAAAGAGCTCAGCCCACACCTGGGCTTCAAAACATGGAATCAGATTTCAGAGGTGCCTGTGGAAAACTGAGCTTTCCCTTTCCTGCTTTTGACATGAAAAATGTTGTAACCGCCAGACACAAAACTCCAAGGGGTTAAATTATCTGGAAAATGTAGGTGCTTATCTAACACCTCATCTACTCAGAAAGTGCTGTTCAAGCTCGAGGATGATGGACACCGGAGACTTTTGGCTCTAAGCTGTTCTGAGAGTCCAGTCAGTATAGTACTTACAGTTTGCAGCTCTTCAAATACTGATTTAAAAGTCACCGTTCCTGCAGCAGGGGCAGCTGGGCTGGATAAGGGTACCTCATTCAGACCGTTATGATCCTGCAAACTTCAGAAAGGCACTTGGATGTTTCGACTTCTATGGCCAACCAGTTTTTCAATCCCGTTTGCTATCAAGAGCTGAGGGAGGGCAGGACTGCTTCTTTTGACGCAATGTGGGTTGATGTCATCTCTGAATGATCATACACCTACAGCGTCAGATGGCGTGAGACCGTCACCAGGTCTCAGAAAGAAAGAAACAAGTAACTACTGGATGATTCTCACTCCTGGTGAAACTTCACGTATTGATAGGATTTATCAGAGGGAAGGGGGTCTTCTGCATTAAGGGTCCTTAGAAGCGACAAGAGTTTGGAAGATGGAAGCTAAAATCCTCTCCTATGGCCAAACTTTACCCTGAGAGCAAGGTAGACATCAGGTCAGGTCCCCTGCAGGGACAGCCTGCCTCCCCTCCCCGGTCACACAGGCTGCATCACGCCTGTATGCTAATGGTACTCTCTGGCCATATAACGCATAGCACTTAAATTGCACTGCACTGGCATTTCCAGCGAGGAGCACGTACAAAGCCGACAATTTGGCACGAACAGTCCTCGCCGCGGTGACTTCGTCTGGAGCTCTGCTGTTGTAGGCAAGGTGGGATCTGACCCTGTGTCTGCTGACTACAGCAAGAGGTCAGGTCGGGACCTTGCCTTCCCAGCACCGCTGCTGATTTACTTCGCCATCTCCTTTTGGTTATAACTAACTGTGACTCTGAAATTCAGTTTCTTCACCTGCCAAGGGGAGGTAGATTTATTTGAGGACCCGTGTTGTGATCTTGCCTGTGGATGCTGTGATACGTTACAGGCTCTAATGCATTTAAAGATCCTTCAGTGAAACCATATGAATGCAGTTATTATTAACTCCATATTCATAGTAATACCTCAGGCAGAACTCACCAAACACAAGAGAACAGTCTATAGGAGACAGATTTTTTTCAAGGAAAGAAATGTGTTTATTCTTCCCTTGAAGCTAAAGGGAAAACATGTACCCAGTGGGAGAAATCCAGTGGGTTAAGTTCTTCCAATTGCCACTCAAATAGAGAAAATTAAAATGATCTATTTTATGCTATCATTCAAAATGACATTTACAGTACCGGAGATTTTTTCCCCCCATTATCTTGAACATATTTATTCTCTCTGGCAATACGTTATTGAATATGTTGACTAGACAGGACTAGGGAATTTCTGTAGGTGGAATAGCTGTACATCTGGAATGCAATCTCGGTGCTTTTTTGACAAATACAATGTTCTTGCAGTGAAAAATGTGTTTGTCCTGCAAAAAAAATAGTGCATTTGTAGAGAAGGTAAGGATTGCTCGTCTTGCAGGTGAGGGAGGCATACTGCATTGCATAGAAGGGTTATGCTCGTACGCGTGTTTGCAGGTGTGGACCACAGAAAGCTGGTGTATGAGGATATACGCACCCATCCCTGCAGTGGTCAGGGTGTAGGAGGAGAGAAGGAATTGCCTGAATATTGCAGGGAAAGCAAGAAATCCTATTAAGGATTTATGCTGCTCCAGCAAAATAACTTCCTCACTTGAAGCAGAAGCCAGCTCTTTCATTGTCTTTACTTCACTCGTGCTGACAGCGTGCAGTTCTTCGGTCAAGCCCAGTGCCGGTTTTGTACCGATTCATCACTAAGAAACAGGGCAGCAAGCCTCCTAGCTCCTATTCCTGCTCTCAGTCACAATTTCAGTTGCCTTTGAAATGTATTTCCAACATATTTTGGGTGGACAGCCTTTATGTTGCTAAACACTCCTGGAGTGAAAGCCGTTATTTATTACATGAATGCGTTTGAAAATACAGTGACGTGCACATTCAGAAATATGTACTAGGGAAGGCATGTATGGGAGATGTCTGAGAAGACATTTGTGCGTGGTGTGTAATAATTATAATATGTTTTCATTTACACAGCGTTTCCTCCACGCACAAGGGAATATAACGAAATGTAACTAAAACCGCATATCCTCACAAATAAAGGGAGAGAGAATGTTTCATACAAAGGTTAAACAAAAAAATCTGTTTAATGTCACTTTGGGGATTAGAGGAACCAGAGTAAAACAAACATCCAGAACAAACTTTGAGGGGTTGCTTCAGGAAAAGCACGTGTGCGAGTGTGTGCCATCACATCTGCATATTCAATACGACTTGCTGGGACGGCTCAGGGAAAATAGGAAGCTGGAAATTTTCAGTGTGGGAATTAGATGGAAGAACGCGAACCATTCTAAACAAAACACAGCGAAGTTGCCAGCTGACTTGCTAAAATGCCAGTGCTCTCTAGGATCCCTTGAAATGGAGCTGAGGGCTGGCCTTGCTGTCCAGGCGGCGGGTAGGGAGCCAGGAGATCTGGGCTGTATTCCTGGCCCTGCAACAAACCCAGCATGTGACGCTGGAAAGTCGCTCAGCCCCAGGTTTCCAAAAACTGATTTCATGCCTATACTTCTGGGCACCTAGTGTGAGACAGCGTGAGCCCACACAGCCAGGATTCCAAAGTTAAGCCACAGGTACTAACTGCCCATCCACGCAGAAGATACGTTTTGGGGCTCAGTTTCATCACAGATGCAACAGAGCTAAAATCTACGAAACAACCCAAAATGCTACGAAGCTGCTGGTATTACATGATTACATAGACCTCTCATTTTGCTGAAGGAGAAGGCTACGGATATGCAAAGGAGGATTATTTAGTTACCTGTTGTTTCCCACGTCCTGGCAACCATTGCCATTCTATAAATATTTTCACGGGTTTCAATACACCTGAAGATTTTTGTTTATGTTTCCTGCTTCAGGGCATCGAGGAACAATCTTCTTACGAAAGGATTCACTGTTCCAAAAGGAACATAAAGAATACAGACCAGGATTTCTGGCAAAAAGTGTGGAACAACAACACCGACAAGACTAGGAAAATACTAGATCTCAGGGGTGAAATAGTGGAAAGAAAGCAGCTTTTCCACATAATTTAGTCAGCATGTATGCTGGGGGAAAAAAAAAAGGACTAAAAGCCGTATTTCTAGCTTAGGTTTTCCTGTGCTCACACATTTTTTAAAAAAAATTTGGAACCATCTGGATTAAAGAAAGTTGCGTTCTCATTGTACATGACAGGGTCTGGTCACATACAAGATTAATTTACATTGTACTGTAGGCAGAGGATTATTGTGTTTTCTCTGAATACTGTCGAAAAAAGATGAAAGAACTAGTGTAAAACACAGATCTTGTTTTACCCGTTTATATTTCCACATCCAACATGGTGAACTCTATACTTTTCTTCCCATCCCATTTGCGTCCACCCTTAACTTTACCCCCGCATTTTCAGAGGGGATTTTCAAGATTTCTGTCATGCACAGGTAGATAACACGCGTTGGTGAATTTAGCAATTTGAATGGGGTTTTAGAGTGTCCACATGTACTCAAGAACAGAAGCAACAACAAAAGCAGTTTCTGAAAGGCACCCCCCCTTTTGCCACCACTTCTCTGTGCATCCCCTGGAGCTGTAGCAGAAAACTTTCAGAAAATCAGGGGACTTTAGCACTGACAGTTTCTGTGCTGTTACTTTCAGGAACAGGATGTTAAAATAACCTTCCTTTGGCCAGAAGGAATGCAAACCCTCCATTAAGTACAAAACTGTATTTTGTATCTTTATCCTGACTTCCATATAAAACTGTATTTTCTAAGTTTGTGCCAGGCTCTGACTGGGACTCTGATTTTCACAGCATGTTTCCACAACACTACTGCCCTATTTTTCAGTTTTCCTCTAAGATCTTACTTCAGAGACGATGCTTGTAGGGCAGGTGACATAACTGTCCAATTCTAAGTGAACTGCCAATTTTAGAATGTTATTTACTACCTGAAAATGTGCTGGTGGCCACGGTCCAGAGAGGGAGGAGTCAATAGTTGAAAGTAACGCTGCAGTAATCCATGGGTATAAAAATCCTGGGTTTTAAGAACCACACAGCTACATCCGTACCCTCCCCAGGCTGAGGGAGCCTTACCTTCTTGCAAGGTTGCCTCTAACTCTCGCTATTGCAAGTGTATACGAATTGCCCGTCCCTGGACCTGGCTGCTGGGGCCCCATGCAAGGCGTGACTGGAGAGGGACAAGCCCAGGTACTGATGCCTTTTCTTCCTCGGAGCTTCTGACAGAGAGGACAGCAAGAAGCTTCCCTGATAGCCAAATAACCCTTCCTCGCAAGCTGGCCAGTATTGCTACTTCTGCCCTGGCTGCGTGGAACCCTTTGGCAGAGGGGAGGCTGCACCCACTCTTCTACAACCTCGGCCAACGGCCGGAATCTCTCCGCCATCCCAGGCTGAACGTGCTGGCTGGCAGTGGAGCTACACACACACAGCATCCGGACGTCTCTGCGGGGTTTTGGACTAAACAGCTGTAACAGAGGCAGATTTCACAAACCTGCTGCTGTAACAGGTACCCCACAGCATGTCGGACACACATGTTTCTGCTGTGACTGCAGGGGCAGCTCCTTTTAGATCCAGTTGTAGAGGTCTCAGAGTTCAATCCCCGGGAATGGCTTATGAAAGCAATTACTACCTGAAAGGTCTCTTTGTTTTTGTGCCACTGCTTCTAATAATAATGATTACATCAGATATTTTCTACCATCTCGATCTTCTTTGGTACTGCCAATAAAGAAATGTCAAAGCCCAACACTTAAAATAGCACCTAATGCAATGAACTGCAAGCACTGAGGTTTGAGATTTTACATCCTGCCTTCCCACAGCACTTTCTCTTTGATGATTTTAACCACTGAGTACTGAGCTTCGTATAAGCCACGAAGGGTGTGACATGCATGGCGGAGTCAGAGAATCACCTGCGGCCAGGGGCCCAGGTCGCTTGCTGTAACCACCAGACAGTCCTGTCCCACAAGAGCAGGTGAGACATACACGATAGGTACACGGCATCCAGGTGCAGTTGCCTGGACCATAATATATTATTTTGGCTCTTCAAGCAATCCTTTTTCGTTTATGCTTGGTTCAATCTGTTATAGCAGCAACAGTGACTGGCCAGTTTAATGGCAAAACTGGGAATATAACCCAGAACTCCCATGCTTTACGTCCTCTCACCATTCCTCCTCGTATCAGCATAGTTATATTCTTGTCAGCTATTGACTAACAAGTAAAAGCAAAACCTGAAGAAAATACCCAAATCCCAAACGCTCAAATTTAGAGCTGAAGTCTGCGCTGAGACACCAGCTCCGAATTTTGCCCCAGCACCTAACCACATATTCACAGTACTTTGAATAAGCCACCCCCGACACCGGGAAATATACAGCAGACCAGACTTGCTTTGTGCAGGAGGAACCATGTAATCCTAAAACACAGTCTCATGTAGCACCTATTGCAGATGTGATAGCTGCAAAGTATCATGGAAAGTATCAAAATAAAACCACCAGTTTTTTATTTTTAAGGAAAGCTTCATGGTGACCTAAGCTCCACAGCAAAGCTCTGCAGGCAAGAGGATCCTAATATTACAGTTTCCAAATAACCCACTGATTAGTTACATTTTCTTTATAATCTCTGGTCAAAAATAAGATCATGACCAGCGTGACTTCCAAAGGGAATCCATGCACTTAAGGGCCGTATATATGTGTGTATGCGTGTACATATGTATATATGCTTATGGATCTAAAATATGCACGTTACACACCTGTTCTGCCTACACTTAAACGCATAGGTCTTAATAGAGATCTTTGTCATGTAATTACTGGTTGCACTCACAGAAGAGTTCTAGGGATTTGTGCTTTACATTCAGGAAAGGAAAGGAACCTCTATAACACCCCAGCGCAGCTTCTCTGACACTTTGCTAACAGCAGAAAAGCTCTACAGCAGTAGCCAGGGGTTCACTCGGCGTGAAACGCTCATGAGCGCCACGTTCTCTCCACAACAAGCCGGCACCCTTGTTTTGCTGAGCCATGTCTGAAGATGGTGCCTTTAGGTGTCAGCAGTGCAAAAGGACCGTTTTGGTCTCATCCATACACAAAAAACATTCCCCAAATTGACTTTTAAGAAGTTCCACTAAACCAACTTTAAACCCACTTTAAGACCATAGGCTGTATCAGGCTTAGTAGATTTTAATGGACACGCTTCGAATCTGATGAAGAAGGTCTGGAAGCCAATTTGTGAAGGACAGCCGTAATCCCCTGGAGCACGGCTGACATTAGAAGTTGAACCAGTCCCAAACCAGCGCTAGCTGAACTACTCCTTAAGCCAGTTGCATTTTTTGGAGAGGAGAAATTTCCCCACTGTAGCTTAGACTGTGGTGAAACGCTTTAAACCAAGAAGTAATGTAGTGATGGGCTGGACAAAAGGACTGAAAACCCAATTATCAGCCAGTCACAGGAAATTAGCTAACAGATTGTAACAGCCTACACCCCAAAGGGCACCAGCCTGCAGCCTCCGCAACACACGAGGGAGGCTGAGGCCATCCGTGCCTTGTTTCTTTCAAGGGTAGGAAGTAAAGCACCACCTTTTTAAATGAAAGCCTAGAGCTACAGAGCTCTCTGCGTGAATGAGGACCTCGCTGGGCTCTTACTTGCCTAATATCCCTCTGGTCATCATCGCTGTACCGAGTGGAGCACACGAATCTGAGCTGCCTGTATACCCCTTCCCTGCGGTCTTCTCTGCTCTCTCGGTTGAAGCTGCCTCTCATCTCTCAGGCGCTGGGATGTGGGACATAGCGGTCAGGTGGGGCAACGGGAGGGATCAGCAACTCCAAGGGAAGGCAAGCGGGAACACAGTCCCTCAAAGGAGTCAGGTCAGGGAAAGGAGTACGGTTAGCTAGGCAAGGGGTGGGGGATTAGGAATTGGGACTTAATTTAAGATTAAATGGATCAAAAGAGAGAGAAGGGTTAGCAAACCTTGGGCTTCATTGTTCAGGCGGGTTTGTGTCATTTCTCTCCTGCAGTCCCAGTGGCCACCGCCCATAGGTAAGAAAAAGCCAAAGGCCAAGAAGATTCCCATGGGTAAATTCACGAGTTTTCCATCGCACGGCTGAAGCCATGAAAATGCAGAAAGCACATGGAGTAGGGTGGCAGAAGAAAATGAAGGGTATGGAAGGACTCTGTATTTGTTATCTCTTAAATGCCTAATTTGAGCTAAAAGTTACCCCGCAAATTGAGAAGCAAAACCACCACATAGGGACAGACTGAGATGGGAGCTGCAGAAAGACCTGGGGGATGTTATGCCCAACCATGCAATAAAAGATACGGGATAGGCAATGGTGCAGCTTTATCAGCATGAATTACTTCCAATCGCAGAAGCCACAAGTGAGTACGCGGATCCTCCTGAACCCCTGCCAAGCAAAACTGTCCGGCCTCCGCTGAACACCGGTGTAATTGGGGAAAAAAAAAAAGAATGAAACATTTATCTGGCAAGTGCTTTCAAAAAGAGAGAGTGGCTGTTGGGAGCTGCTCAAGGGGCTGGAATGCTGGAGACGGTTCCAGGGGACAAATCAGCCGTCAAGAGTGCATACGAGGCAGGCAGGGATTTTTTAATAAAATGCAGTTTATCGCAGGGTGATTACCACCTCCTATTTATACTGTATGAGATCATGAAAAAACATGGCACGTACTTCCTCACTCCTGGAAACACAAAATCAGCTGAATAACCATGTGATAAATCGGCCCTTTTCATGCACTTTTACTTTGTCTTTCTAAACTTCTATTTTCAAACACGTGGCACTTGGACAAAGCAAGCAATAAAAATCTAGTAGAAAAATACTTTCTGTGCTCCCCCCCAAAAAACAACCCCACGCTAGTTTAGGATTATGAGTCCAAATTCCAGGGCAGTTCCATTTAACGTGTAATTCTTAATTGTTCACAAGGAAGCACAGACACTCGAAGTGTGTAACATGTGAGAAAGGAAACTTCAGGGCCTCCAGAAAAATGCATAATCTATGCATAATCTAACCTTTGCTGCTTACACACAACAGGCGTTAAAGACACAATGTGCTAAAATGTAAAGAAAAAAGTATTTCACGTAAGCTTTTATGCCTTAAAAGAGCATGCCTTTCCCCACTCCCCCTCAAACGTGCTTTGAAGGTGAAAGGCTTAGAGAGAGGAAATACCGCATTATTTCCACAGTAAGATTCTGCAGTCGAATTTGGGATAATACGGTAAAAGACCTCATTAGCACACTTTCAGAATGACTTGTATAACTTGCCTGTAGCTTTGCCAGTTATGAGTAACGCAACAATCGCTAAGATACACCAACACCACCTTTGTACCACATTGCTTTCGCGCGTTGCCTGATGTCTAACCGGACTCAGCCTCCCCGTAAGCGATCCCCCTGTCTTCAGCCAAGCAATCCTCCCCGAGGCAGGCCCACGCGGCTCGTGAGACGCCGCACCTTTCACCCGCTCCTCACTTCACGGAAGAGGAATCTTTTTGGTTGCGATGCTCTATGACTGGTCTGAGGACAGCAGCAGATTTGCAGTGCGGCAGCTTACCAAAATCTGTATCCCCTCATCGTTTTCATATTAACCTGTTAACCATCCCCGTGACAGCACAAAACTAAATAAATAACGCTACAAAGATAATTCGTACTGGGTGACACCCCGGTCCAAGCATCTATGTGGAGCTGTGGCTCCACGATCATTAAAACCAGGTCTGCACATTGCTGGATCACCCAGGAGTACAAATTTGATCGGGATCGGGCCAAGGCACGTGACCACGCTTCTGCTGAATGAGCCAGAGCGCACGACACGGAGCCAACGCCAATTTTACGCTGGCCGCACGCCAGCCGCAGGGGTGCAGACGATACCTGATCCGGCTGGAGCTGTGTACAGTGATACCTGATCTGGCATAAAGTCTGCTAGTAAAAAGTTAACCTGTCAAAAACTTCTTGAATTAACTTGAGCAGGCAGAGTGAATGAATACCAGGTCAGCGCTTCACATCATGCAGCCACCCCATTTTTGAGCCAATAATAGGAGTCGTACTGCTGGATTTTCTGCGTTGCCAAACCGCAGCCTAATGTCGATAGCGATGCTTATATGCACAGGGATCTCATTGCAGGATCAGGGCCTAAGAGTCCTTCAACTCGCATTGCCTCCAACGTAAAGCAAAAAGGAAAGAAAAAAGCAGAATGAAATCTAAATGTTTAACCTCTAAGTAGCAACAGAGTCTACTACCGTGGAATCCATAGGTGAAGATGGAGCCATAGGTGTTCCTGTAGCAGATAAATTTTGATGAGGATTAAAATAGAACTTATTCCTACAGGTTAGTGAAAGCCTCGGTACAGCAAACGCAGGTAACTAGGCTGATTTTAGTAGTATTTTAGTAATCCAAACAGTATTAAAAATGCGCCCTGTCGTGTTGAACAAATGTGAACTTTGTTTTTTTTTCTTTAGAGCCCTTTGGCACAGAAGGGCAGTCCTGCTCTTTTGAAAAGCCTTACCTGATCTCTGGTAGGACTTAACCCATTTTGAACACTGCTGCAATACCGCCCAGTGCTGAAACATGCACGGGTACCCTTACAGGAGGCTACAGACACGTAGGAAGCATGGATTTCAAACATTCTTTCTTGAAATTGCTGGAAATCACTGGAAATTGCTTGGTTTATGTAAGCACTTCAACTGTTTTCAGAGCTAGTTCAAGGAGACCATTAGCTGAAAAGCCATTTTCTGAAGTTTTTCCATTTCCCATCACGGAGGCCCTAAAGTGGTCCACCCAGACGTCTAGCAACCTTGACAGTTACCCAGATCTCCCAGCTATCTACAGCCACGCTCCCATCGCTCCCGCAGGGATGTCTAGACAGGGGGTTCCCAAATTTTGGTCCCTCAAGGCCATCACGCAGTCCCGAGGCCAAGCCGCAGACCGCAGCCGCCTGCGCTCCGAGGGGCACGGGCGAGGCGCCGGCCCGCTTTCCCCTTGCCGCCCTGTGCCCCCGTCCCTCCTCGCAGGGCCCGGCAGCCCGGGGCTGCCCAGGGAGCTCCAAGGTTTCTTTCCCAGCCGGCCCAGTGCCTGGCCCGTGGCGATACCCGGGGCTCACGGGGGAGCGGGCGAGCAGAGAGGCCTGAAGCCAGAGGGCCGGCGGGGCCGAGATGAAGCGGGGCTGCCATCCGCCCTTCAGTCCCCCTCCTCACAGCGGGGGGGTAAGGGACGGGATGACCGCCC
>VZSZ01001072.1:737202-763940 GCA_013398815.1 Ibidorhyncha struthersii
CCCATCCCCGGGGAGACGGGGCTCCGCTGGGGCGCCAGCTCCGTTCGGGCCCCAGCGGAGCCCCGCCTCCCCGGGGATGGGCGGCGGGTTGACTGATGCCAGGCTAAGGCTCCCCACCGCACCCAATAATTAATTCACACTCACGTTAATGAATGAAAATTAATTCATTCTCAGGGGGGTTGATGTCCCCAGCAGGGGTATGTACATCTCTCGGGGGTCACCTGGAGCAAGGTGAGAAACCGGGTGGGCGAGAAGGCCTGTTCAGCATCCCTGGACCACACCTGCACCAGCACGAAAATCAGCGCAGGATGGCTGAGGTCAAAGCTACGCAGGGATGGTGAACTCCGTTCCTGCTCATCATCGCCATCAGTGCTTGACAGTGATGAAGAGTCCCAAGGGTTTGTACCATAAACCCAAAATGGGAAACCACAGCTGGCAGAGCAGGACCACTGCTGGACCAGTGGTCAACGCACCCCCATCACTGCATAAGACCCGCATGCCTCGGACCAAACTGGCTGCCTTCTAGAAAACACCAATCCTAGATTTAGTACTTCTGCCTGAAGCCTGCATCTCTTGACATCCATAGCTTGACGCTAAGAAAATTATTTTCTTGTTTATGATTTATTTTTTTTTTTTTAAAAAAATAGCACGCAAGTATGAGAACGATAATGGAGCAAGGTCGAACTTAGATGCTTGTGTTATTCTAGTTCGGTTTTGTTGTGTAGGGCTTTACTATGTTGTTGGCATGGTTACTCCATGGGATACCTCCCTAGAGATTAAGGTATCTGGAGCCGGATATGCATGTCCTTTTTAGCACCTAAACTTGAATAGTTTTTTTCTTCACTTCTCACACTACTGCTACAGATCTGGAGATGTTGTCTTTTTCAGAAGCAGCTATACCAATAATTTACTAGAATTAGTTAGCTTCTGCATGGCTCATTACATGCACAGACATCAGAAAGGGAAGTATCATTGCTAATGGGGAAAGAGAGGTGGAAGCAACTGGACTGAGGTTACATCCCAAACGCATGAGTGACCAAACAGCGCCTGGTGTCAACCTCTCCCACCTCCAGTCCTTCTGGCTTCTGCCACTTGGAGCAACAAAACCCAAAATGAGTTTTCCAGCCTTGTGTAACCCTGGAGAGGGAGGATCAGGACACAGAAACACTAAGTGCAGCGGGTATCTTCCTATTCTTCCCGCACCAGGCTCTGCCACCTGGAGCCCCCAAAGCACTGGTGTACGAGCGTGGGCTGTGGAAGAGCTCCCAGCAGCAGGAACCACTCCAACAAGCTGTTGCGGCTTTTATTTCAGGCAACGGCAAGTCTCACCAAACAAATGCAGAGCTAACAAAAAGCGCCGCCTTGACAGCCCTGAAGGCCAACCTCCTGTCACAACAACAGGTACAGCTCGGATTGCAGCTCTCCCAGCTGCTCTATCTACATCTTCACCAGGACTGTCCCTGCAGCGATGCTCAATGCTCGGGGACCACCCATGCAGATCAAAGGTGGGGGCAGGACACGGTCCTTAAGGCTGCAAATGCTATCGCCCCTCATGGTTTTCCTTCCCCAGAGGCACCTGTCCATTAGCACAAACTCGCCCAGACCACACCAAAGACCGACCCAGCGGCAGCGACTTTTGGTTTCCAGACCCAGACCACATGGCGCGAGGACTTGCGCCAGGGCTGCCCGCTCCCTTCCCCTCACCTCCGCCAGTGTCAGATGCAGCGTGCTGGGGGGACACGAAGGGGACATCATCTCCCACACACACCTGCCAGGGACTCAGCCAGACAGGGGGAGGCTGCATGTGAGCGGCTGAGTGTAACTTCCACCCTGTCCCTAGTGCCAAAAACAAGCATGTTAAAGCTAATCTACCCCTGTCTCAGCTCAACTGCTTTTCTGTGACTAAGCCCCTTATAATGGTTTTACTAAAATCCCCTTTTGATGGAAAAAATCCCAGCTGGAAGTTTCGGGCAGCGGCACAATGTGCAAGTCTGCGTGTCCCTTTCCCCGGCTTCACAAAAGCTTCTAATCGAGTGGAAAATTTGCTGGAGGCCAGAGGTTTAGGCCTGCAATTATTTTTTAAGGGATTATCAGGAGAGAATGGGGGTACTTACGACCCTCCCTCTCTTTGTGTTTTGCTCTGTGCCGCTTTCAGACAGACCCAGCCAGAAACCTAAACCACCGCAGATGGATCCAGCGAAACCAGGGCTCGGCTGGGCATGCGGCACGCCTCCCCTGTCCTACAGGCTGGACACCAGCATCCCAGTTAGATGAGTCCCACTCCAGCCCCACGCAACAAACAGAAACACTTTTCCACATAAGCAACACTAGATTTACTTTTTTTTTTTAACAACACCTTGAGAAAAAGCAACCAATTCCAGTCCTGTGAGCCTCGCCGAACTGAAAAACCAAGGAGCGGGCAGGGACATGGTACACAGGACAGGCTGGGCTTTGGCTTTGCAGAGCCATCATGCAGGAGGTCTTGCACAAGTTACATGCAGCCAGCTCCAAAAGAGACTTGGCACTTAAGACAGGTGTGCTGCAACACCCAGCTTTTAAGGGCCTTGCTCCAAGGGTGGATCCCAGGGTTAGGGTCCTCGGTGCTTTCATGGCCTCCAAGAAGAGTCAGACACCTCTGAGGTTCCAAAACAACTTCTTGCTGGGCCTGGAGCCACTAACTGTCAGCACGCTCAGCACGGGTTGGCCAGAAGAGAAATGCCGCTGGCTCTCCTGCCTGAGGAGCTCCGTACCTTGCTCAGAGCTACCAGGAACCGCCTACACTCACACATGACCCCAAATTAGGTGCTTCTCCTCTACCATCAAATTGCCGTGCTCCCGCTTGCATGCGAGCGAGTGAGCCGTACCCGGAGGAAGCAGCGGTGCGCCCTGCTTCAAACAGCAGCCTCAGGAAATGGGAGACCTGCTTTAATTCCTCCCTGCCTTCGTGGCACTTCAAACCTACCCCTCCTGGAGAAGGCACTAGCCATTGGCCCCTCAGGCGAGGGCCAGGAGAAAGGGCCACTCTTGACTATCCCCATATAAGCCATGCTACGGTGTGGATGATCATTCCAGATTTGGTGCAAGAAACATAGTAGACGAAGGAAGCAATGGCTCTAGACCACGCGTGTTTACTCTGGGGGCCCATCTCCTTCCGAAACCTCTTGGTGTGTTGCATAAAGCAGCTGTTGGATAAAATCCAGAAGGAGGTTTTGATCCCTGAGCCTTCCAACCATTTGGCTGCTATAAGATGTTCCAAAAGAAAGTGGCAGCTGCCACTGGGTTTTTGATCTCATCATGTCCGTGTGTGCTAGGTGTGCTCCGAAAATGCCCGGGGAGGCTGACGGGCCAGGATGCTTTCTTTCTGGATTGTGATCAGAATCAAGCCATTTTGGGCAGTCACGCAAGTACGACACTCAGCACCCGAGGGGTGTTAAAATAAAAATAAAAAAACCCAGACAAACAGACACAGAGAAGGCGGCAAATTAGGCATTTGTGGAATTTAGATGCCTCCAGGAGCAAGGTGGTGCCTAAGCTGGGGATTTTGATTTTGCAATTTTGAATACCGCCTAAATGTCATCTGTTTTGTTTTTTTTCTTGGATCAGGTCTTTTGCCCCTCTCTGCCTCTGCTCATAATCGCTTATTAAGGCTGATGTGCTTTAAAATACTCTGTACGTGTCTAACTTCTGGAAGATGGATGAGCCTGCTCTCCAAGAGAGCTTCACTATCCAAAGATAAGGGACTCAGAATCACCAGTATCCAGTAGTGTAGGATGTGACCTGTGTGATTCACTAACAACGTAAGGTCAGGTGAAGAGTCAGCTCCAGCTCCATCTTCTCACCCTAATAAACTGAGTGCCAGGCATAACGCCACTGGAGAGCCTCCCTCAGAGTCCCGAGTCCTTCTATTTATACAAGCCTGCTGTCCACGGTTAACCTTGAAAAGCCCTACTTACAGTGTCGCCGAAACACCGGGGACTTCCAGAGATCACCGCCCAAATTCTGCATGCAGGCAGGATCAAGTATACTTGGATCATTCCTGACAAGGGTTTATCTTACCCATTCCTAAAACCCTCCCTAAAGCCGTAGCCTGCAGCCCCCCTACCCAATCACTGCCAGTTAACTTCTAATAGTTTTTCTCCATATACACCTTAAATATTCTATTTTTCCTGCAGATTAAGCTGTGTTTTTAACACTCTCCACAACTGGCAACAGAAAAGAGTTGATGGCTCTTCTCTTCAGGGCAACCTCTTATGGCCTGGACCATAACTCCTTTCCCTTAGTCCTCACACTCCCTGCAGATGCACCTCAAATGCAACATGCTTCAACTCCACTTCTGTGCAGGGTCTGCCTTGTGAAGAGCCCGATTATTACGCTGCATTATACAGGTGGATTGCTAGATGTATGATAAACAACGCCTGGAAACTAGTATGATTCTCCCAAATGCGTGTGGCCTGCAAGACTTTAATCCAGAATCTCAATGTGAAGTGGTTTGCTCACCGAGATGTTGATAAAGATTTTGTATTTTACAATATTATTATAAAATACACCATAAAGATATTATAAAGACACAACTTGCCACCTTCAAATCGTTGAAACTTCCTAAGACGTTTAGATAACTCAGTATCTGCCCTCTGTCCCTGCACTCCCACGCCTTTATTTTATAGATACCTACCAGCCCCACTCCTTTATCCTTCTTATGGGTGTTCTCTCATACCCCTTGACCCAACAGCAGCGCTCCCTACAGGAGTCAAGAGGGACTGTACTTCTGTCCCCTACCCGGGGGCCACTGATGGAGACGCGAGGGATGCGCTCAGTTCAGTAAGACTGAAGATAACCAGCCTTTCACATGCAGCTGCACAAAGTAGAAGGATCTTGTTTTTCCAGCAGAGCGTTACAATGCAAGTGAAAAGAGGCAACTGACAGGCCATGACAACCGGAACCACTCCTGTTCGAGTTGGACACCGCACCAAAACTGTCCTAGCATGAGCATTACAGACCTTGGCTCTTGTCAATTCTGTCACCAGTATAGGATATCCCACAATCACAAATGGAGTGAAAAAAATCCCTTTCCAGCTCTCAGCAGAGTAGTAGTGCTGACTGTCACTGGACTCACGTACAGAGAAGGTACGGTGCACAGGTAGGTACTTGTTTCCCGCTTGTACTATCACTGCTATTTTCAAGACACAATTTCAAGCTCATCACTCAGCAGAGGTGCCGAGCTACACCACAGTACAGAAATAACGTTGCTCATCCAGGAAATTACAACTCCGTGTCTTACGCAGCGTATTGCCCTCATGTGTAGGCATGCAATGCAATGGGCATCAGCGGCAGTGGAGTGAGGCAAGAGAAGAGGCTTCCGGCTTGAATGTTTAAAAGTCCAGGCACTCAGACGTCCCGGAGTGGCACGGGAGCTTCTGGTGACTTGAACCTCTCAAGAAAAACAATGGAGTGGATTCAGCTCTGGGCTTACCACACGACTGCAGGCAAGTTCTGCCACCCCTCTTCATCTCAGCTGCTTCATGCTTAAACTAAGAGTACTATGTACCGATGCAAATATAAAAGCTTGGTTTTGGAAGTTCAAAAAAAAAAAAAAATGCTCAAGACCCGTGCATGGAATTCATCAGAAAAGTCTCAAACATAATCACCGATATTCCTGTGCCCAGGGCACAGTACAGGAAACTTGTCAGAGCCTCGCAACAACATCTGAGGAGGTCCCAGCCCACATTCATTTCTGCCCCCTCCATACCATTTCCCTGAAGAATGGGCCTTGTAGACAGAAGGGTTTCAAAACACAGCTCGAGTGCAGTAACTGCAGACATGTTGTGTCAGACAGGGGCTTGGTGTTGAAAGAACCGTCTATATATTCAGCTGCATATTGTTACAAACATTTAAAGAAGCTGCTGCATCCAAAAAGGAAGGACAAGTCCTTATTATTATGAAAGCTGGGGGGTTTCCAGGGTTGCTGGTGTGCCAGCAAACGATCCAGAGCCAGGATAGATAATCACGGCAGAAACGACAGGAAAATCTACAAGCGCCTGAGGACCACCTACGCAACATCTGCACATGTCTCATAAACCAGGTGTTGCTCCCCGGAGCACATAATTTGGGCAGGCAGTCAGTGTGCCACTCCTACCACCTCCTGGCTCCCACCAGAACAATGTCACGCACTGCCTACAGCTACGTGCAAACCGAGTAGCGCCAACCCCAGTTCAGAGAAATCTGTCATTTACCCAAGAATATGTTGTGTCAGTACAAAACTAGCCCACAGCTGGGAATCGGCAGGAACATATTTGAGGTATCGCACTCACAGAAGAGGAACAGAAAAACTGCTTTGCCCACAGCTGCCCAACAGCGACTGCGGCAGTTTGAGTCAAAGACTTAAAGGGAGGCACACAGACAAGTCAGGGGTCAGGCTCCAAATCCAAAAGAGGCGCAGATTTGTCCTCCAGAAAACAGGCTACAAAGCACTAAACGCAAAGGGGCGTTTATCCCAGCAGCAAGCTTCACACCGCATACAGACGTGCTTTCTTTACAGAGGTGAATGCATCTCGGTACACCCAACATCTAGTGCAGCTCTGGTCACTTAGTCCATGAATCCTACCACACTCCAAGGATGGGAGCATCTCTCCTTCATGCACTAGCTGTTCTCAAGAGCTAAGGCTGAAATCCTGGTAATAGTTTCCCCGATCCCCTTTAAAAACAAAAGGGGAAAAAAACCCACACCAACAAAGTAAAACCAAAAAACCAATCCCTCATCAGGAGCCTGCTACACCACAGAAGGAAAAAGCGCTTACTTTTCTTCAGGAAGAGATTATATTTCTTATATCAGGTTGAAGGGGATCGTGGAATGGGGTTCAGCACATGGATGCAGTCCTGGAGGATTTTTATTTTAATAAATACGCATAACTCCAGGGGGAAAACCTCTGTCAATACAAATCCTATGGAAAATATTGCTCCTTTAGACAGAAGAGAGACCAGTTCTGTTTGTGTATTCAGACACTCTATATATGAAGATATTTTAGGGGCCTCTATACTTAGCCATTGTGGTTTCAATCTTTCCCAGGCCTGAGGTAGCTGTGTAAGCATATAGTCAGCATTGGCTAAACAAGTACTTTTAAAACCATACTATTATTACCAAGTTAGTTAAAGAAGGCCTTCTTTTTTGTTTTTTTTTTTTTTTTTTTTTGGCGGGGGGAGGACAGGACACGGAGATGTGTAATTCAAGACAAAATCATTAAAAAAAACTCCAGAAACAAAAAACCACCACTCTTCTAGCCCTTAGAGCGAGATGTATGTTTTTCGGTATCTCTTTATATTTAACTGCAGCCAGACCACTTCAGGTCATGATTTCATCTGATCTCAGCAGGATGGCAGCGCTGGGTCTTGCCGGTACTCCCAGGGAAACCAGGGTCCCTCAGGAAGCGATGTGGGTGACTCAGGCAGCGGAGCTTCTTCCTCTGAGTCAACACTGACCCAGTGTTTCAGCATCATGCCGGAGGGCACTGACCCGCTCAGCACGTTGTCTTTCAGAGGAAATAAATGGGTGCCTGACCACAGTTGCGGTTATTAAAGACAACGCGTCGCTTTACACAAACATCAGCATCTGGCTACGTGACCGCTCCCTATGTGCGTAATTACATTTCTGCCTTCCTCCACTTTCTGTGCTGAATTGTTTCAATAGCTGCTGTGTTTCATGCAGCCCTAAATGCACTTCGACGGTTGGAGGAATAGTTCAAGCAGAGCCCAAAACTAAGAACCTGGAATTTTATTGCTGACCCCGCCGCCTTTGGTTGGCCGCATAACCTAAGCGTGTTTTTTCCACCTTCCCATCTCCCTTGCTTTCCCCATGTGCAAGAGGGGGATCGTGAGAAGAATCTCTTTTGTAAAATGCATTGAGAGGTACTGGTGGAAAACTCCATGTAAGAGAGCACTGTAAAGTGGAATTATGCAAGATGGCACTATTAGGTAGGTATGCTGATGACACGTTCTGGGATTTTTTCAGTAGAAACAGTGTTAGGGAAAAATGAGAGAGTGCTTTATAAAGACAACAGCGAAGTCTTCTGCATTTGATATAATCATGACCTATGATCTTTCTTTAATCTAAGAGTGCCTTGGATTACAGGCCAGACAGGCATTTCCCCCTTTGATGCAGAGGAGTTCAGTGATGCCTACTCTACAGTAAGTGCTCTAAAGGTGCTGAGCATTAGCAGGATTTTTTTTTTTCCACAGGCAACTCGGCTGCCTATAATCATCTGAAGAAAAATTCCTCCTCTTCTTCCCTAATCCCAGTGCTCTGATCACATGCTACGTTTGCTCTGGGGACTCCATTTCAGAGCCAGCATGACATTTACAACACACAGAAAATACACCTGGTTCTGGGATTTGGCACAAACTCAGCCAGGTTCACCAAAAGGTTTGTGACCCTTCTGCGCACAGCAGAGACCAAGTTACGGTTTGGCATTGTATCTTGTGGCTTGGACAAGAAAAAAATCTGATCAAACTTGGAAGCTTTGACTGAGATACGCTCGGAGAGTTTGAGTTCAGTTTAGGTACAAAGTCGGTTCAAAACTCAGAGGCTGAAAACTGCCTTGAATGGAGAGTGGCTGGATTATCTGCACTAACCTGCATGGCAAAAAGGATCAGCTTGAGACGGGTGACAGGGACTCAACAGGAGACCTGACCACTACCAACACTGAGACAGCCGTGAGAATGCTAGTACTGTAGTTCAAATTGGGATTCACTTCTGAAGCAAATCCCCCATCAATCCCACTACCCCTGGGGTGGTTTGCAACTTGGAGCAGCCTTAAAGCTTGCAAACTGGATTCCCTCTGGACGAAACTGCACAGGAGGCTGTGCTTGAGGAGGATACCTCACACACATCCTCCACATCCATGGAACCAGACAAGAACCAGTCCAAAATAATACCGCCCCCAACCCCACAGTGCTACTGCGTAGGTGCCAGGTCTTCAGCACCAACTGTTCACCGCCCAGACCCGCTCCTCCTGACCCACTCTGCCTGCTAACACAGCCAAGGCCACCAAAAACTGGGGCTTGGCCGCCAGAGAACTGGAGTGCAGAGGTACCAGTGGTACCCGATTACTTGGTATATCTGTTTATGAGCACCCTCTGCTGGATATTACAATTTTTTCTTCCCTCCCGGCCACCGATGCCAGCAGGCTACCTTTCCTTAACCAGCAAAACGCTGGGATGTGGAAGGAGGGAATCTGTCCTCGGTATTCCTGGGATGCGCCAGCATACAACGTGCCCAGTGCACTGGGGAGCGAATTACTCTGCACCGGTACATCCACAGCAGGGTAAGTCAGTGTTCACTGAAAACAATCAGAGCCCAAAGACATACTCATAATAAGGAAAAGTCAAACCCAACAAAAGCATTCCCCGCATGATTAAGCTGCTTACAACTCACTTCAGTCTGAACAAAACATATTGCTGAAAAAACATGCCAGTGTAACACCTAAAACACAGCGTTCCCCAAGAGGATGGGAGCCGCACAGGCTCTGCTGTTGTAACAGTTCCCACTGCGGCTCAGACCTGCAGAGGTCACCTATCCACCACAACACCGCGGTGGAGGACTAGCAAAGAGGTAACTGAGACAACTGAGTTGGTGGTTTGACAAGATGGTGGTTGGTGGTTTGTCATCTTGAATCTACAGTCCAGGAGGACTACAGCAACATCCTCATATTCTACATCTCAGCCTTCAGGTGATTAGAAAGTTGCGGTCACCTCTGAGCCCAGCGAGGTTTATAGTAATCATTCAGTGCAGAGATGTTTGGGTACTCAAGGCTCAGGCAATGACTCCTCTAAGCTAGTGTCCACTGTCAGATATTTCAAAGGAAGGTATTAGAGGTTTGTGGGGCCAGGAAAAGCATTTGGCCAGCTGTAGCTGGAAGATTGTCCAGGTATCAGGAGACCTGATACCTTCTAAAGCAGTTAGAATAAAATTCATAAACTGTGCATAAGATTTTTATCCATATAAATGTCTAATCCTTTCTGCATTCTACTGTGTTCCTGGTCTTAATTATTTACATGCTGTAAGGAAGGAATAATTTTCACCTATGTCAGATGTTTTATTTCAATTTCATTGAAAACCTTGTATTATGTAAACGTATACACAGGAATGCCTGGTTTATTTCTCTGTACTCCTAAGTTTATATACTTCTGTCATGTTGCTTTTTATTACTCTTCACTCTAACCAAGGATGCGTAATCTTTCCAGTCTCTCCACAGCTCTACGAGTTTTCATCACCTTCTGCTGCTAAATATTTGTAGCAGAGTGATCAGAAATGAATGCATGATATTTTACTTTTAAGACTGGAGTCCCAGAGAGTCACTCATCTTTCCACCAAAGAGAGCCAGCGCATCCCCATTGCCAGCAGCCTCCTACTCATCCAAAGCGAGGGGAGTGACGGAGGAAGCAAGGCTTATTACATCGGACCCTTTCACACTGCAGAATTCACGACTACTGGAGGAGTTATGTGCTCCCGTACCATGCCAGCCAGTGTCGGCTGTGGTAACGCAAACGAAAAGGCATTAACCCTGCTCCCTGCTAGGAAACAAAGTCTCCCACTCATTCCTTAGAAAAGTTAAAGGTACTCATTTCTGAGGGACTTGCGGGGTGGGTAGATACGCTCACTGCAGTTCTCCAAAGATAGCTCAGAAATAACCTGGGAGGATCCCAGATGAAGGCTGGGTGTCTTCTTACATCTGTCTGGTTTGGGAGATGGAGTGTAAACAGTGGCACATTAGCTTAGATTAATTACAGACTGCCGGTATTTTGCTTTCATGTAGCGAGCTCCGGGAACATAACACCGCTGATAATTAAATAGTGCCTTCCATCAAAAGGCTCCAAACCACCCAGCAAACCAGCCGAGCTGTTAAGGCAGGGCTGCAGGAGCAGCACACAGCAGCAGCTTAACAGGACGTAGGAACACAGCACGCTTGTTTAGGAAATGAAAAATTTCTACTGAAACTACAGAAGGAATTTTCACGTGCTTTACATTACGTGCCACACAGTAAAACCTGGGCAGGATTAGCATCAGTGCCAGGAGACCTTCACTGGTCAGACACAAAGTTTTATATCCCACGGGAAAGATCGTTTCTCCCATGACACAACACCCTGTGTTTTCTTTCTTTTTTTCCTGAAACATCGGATCTGTAATGATTGAGGAATTGGGGGGGGGAGTTATCTCCTACATTGTTTTCTGCAGCTATGGGGTTTCTCTGCAGCTTTCCTACACAGAACATAAGCAACACACAGGTTTTATGTGGGAGATGACAGCCCTCAGGTAAGCAAGGGTGAGAAAATACAGAACAGGAAACAGAGGCCAACGGAGAAAAGCTCACAGCAGTGGGGTTAATCTTTGGTGTCACCACATCCCCCTCCTTCCCCATCTCCTTCCACACACACCACTGCCCATCGGCTACGCGAGATTTTGCGCTGGGGTCACCAGCGTAGCACAGCAGTGCAGTGTCAATACTGGGAGGTGGATGATCCAACCTCCACCCTCCTTCTGTGCCATATCTCAGCTGGGTTACCACATCCTTTCCCCCAGTCCGTTTCCTTTTCTGTCCGTGCTCTTTCCAGTCCTGAGGCTGCTTCTCCCTTCTTGGCCCCCTTCCTCATCCCCTTGCAGTCAATGCCTGCCAACGACGGGCAAGCTCATGGTTACTCTGGCTGGTACGGCTGGAGGAATTGCTGCTGTAAGGCCGGGCTGCTCCCCAAAACTGCAGCGTTGAACTTGTCAGCTGTTCTCTCAAAGGCACCGAAATGAGAGGCCCACGCAGAAGGGAGAGCGGGGGCTGCCAGGATCTAGTCACCGCATTAGGTTCACACTTAGAACAAGGAGCAGAACTGGTGGAGAGGTGCACGTTTTTCCTGCCCGCTGCATCCTCTGGTGCTATTTCACATCTCTCTGCAGAGGGGACCGAGAACCTGCAGTGCGGGGACTCAGTATCTCGAGATCAGCTGCCCTTTGCAGACAACAGTTTCTTGCCATGGAGTCTCAGGATATGACTGGGGACATTAACGTACTGAAACACGGACCATATCCCTTCAGCACTCCCAGAGTCACTCTCAGGGCCTCCAGCCTGAGCATCAACGGCATTACCGATGGGTCAAAACCACACACTGAACTCAGAGCACAGCGTTTTCACTCAGCGATTTCACACAACACGCCCTCTGTGCAGACACACCGACTGAAATCAGCCAATTTCACCTTCTGCAGCTGGATTCAAGGCAAAGCCACAGATGCTCTTCAAAAAGCAGACACTCAGGTTGCAACCTGCCCACCAATACTAGACAGCTGAAGTGCCCGGCCAGGAGGCCATCCATAGTGATAATGGGAATAGGGAGAAGGGCTTCAGGGGGAAAGAAGGAAGGGAGCAAGCTTCACACAGGAGCAACGCTTATTTTTGAATGTTTGATTACATGTTATTACTAGTTTAGTTAATAATCTGAAGTGGACTAGACAGACACATGCTTCCATCCAGCGCCTCCTCACCTAATAGAGGTATCTTTCTAGCACATTGTGCAGACAGCCTTTACTTTTCACATAACAGTTGAATAAAAGCCATGAATATTAAGTCTACACCACAGTATGGGGTACAGTAGCTGCAGCACGCAGCTGTGGGACAGCTTTTTGTAAATTCTGCCTAGTCCTACCAGAAAAAAAACACCAACCCTTCCCTGAGCAACCTCCCCATCACATCACTGAAACCAGGTAACCCCAGCTACAGAAGTTGTACCGACTCCTCAGAGCTGAAGTTGGGGTACTGATAGAAGGGAAGAGGGAGGGAACAGATCACTTTGCAGATGTAAAGCCCCAAGGAACAGAGTACAGGAAAGCCAAGGAGATATAAAGCTACCAAACTTCTACAACAACATCTGCCAGGATTGTTCACTTACCTCCCACCTTCCTAGGAACCACTGGAGAGTCGAAAAAGCAGGACCAGACACAGAGACCAGAAGGGAAGTTAAAAAAAAAAGTAATTCCCATCTGCTCTCTCAACACTACTATGTTACAGAGAGGATAAACTACACCTGGGCAGGTTCAAATGGCAAATGGGAATCCTCTGTGCTCTCTGCTGCTCACAGCCATCAGTGCCCAGGTGAAATCCATGAAGGAAAGGAGACACTCAGGCTTACCAGAAGTCACAGAGACTATGTTAACCCCCAAAACCCCAGTGCCCAGCCCTCACCCTCACAACTGAATCCTCCAAGAGAAATGTGGAAGATTTTGTTGTCATTAGCATGAAGCTAGAGAGTAGGTTTGATGTCTGTCTTGCAAGGACAAGCTCCTGATCACTACTGAAATTCTGAGTGAGATGACTGAAAAAGGCACTAAAAAGCACAAGGCAGAAGTTACTTCACATCATCGTTATCCCACTGGATAAATATAAAACCTTATATTGAAGAGTTTACTCATCTTTTTTAGTAAGACAGCCATATAGTGATGACTGGTGTTCTCGTTTACAGTGTGTACGGAAGAAGAGAAAGAAATGCATTCAGCAGCCAGAGATGTGACTGCAGCACGTTAGATATGCAGCCAGGTGTTCCTGGAGAGCTCATGGAGAAAGAGCAAGGGTTTCCACCCACCCGTTTGCCTGGGTAAGTCCCCAAGAGTCCTCAGCGGGTTTGTGTCACCAGCACGGCTACACTGTCCCTGCTGCTATTACTTTGTGGGGCAGAGACTGAAGCGAGCTCAGGTGTGCCTCCTTGCGCTGCATCCGCCCCTTGGCATTTCCACACTGCGGGAATATCTTCCCTTCCCATAAAATCACTCCCACGGCACAAGCAGAAACAGCCGAGGAAGACAAGCCAGGACTAGAAATTGCAAAATCTAAACCCTCTGTAGTCACCAAGTTGCATCTGTTCCTCACACGTTTCTTGGAGGTATACATTTCTGTCCCAACATAAGCGAAAGCCCGAGGACTCCAGTTGTCAGCGTGCTGCCAGCTCTGGAGTTCTTCCTGATATATTTAGAGCATGCAGCATCACATCCACTCCTCTACTCATTAAGCCATGATATTTGAGCTACGATATTTTTTTGCCTTTTTTAAGCTGATGTATCCGAAGAAGGTATCGGATCATGAATCTGCTTGCTGAACAAGAAAAACATGGTTGCCCCAACATTGTTTCATTGCTGCAATTAGCTTGGCTTTTTATTTAGAGAGGAGGTTTTATGTCTGTCTTGCAGGGACAAGCTCCTGATCGAGACTAAAACGCTGGGTGAGATGACTGACCAATGCATCTGACCCAAGGCTGAAAATAAAAGCTGGCTTCCCACCTTAGTTTCCAAGTAAACTCCACCAAATGACGCAGCACCCATACTGCATTTCACAGGCACTGCAGATATATTTAGCCCAGTACGCCCCTCCCAAAGCGCAGCGCAGGGCACAACCAGCTGAGCAGAACCCAGGGCAGAACAGAGGAAAATGAACTGGGCAAACCATCCTCTCCTGTTCAGCAGCGTGGCTCTTGTTTACTTGCTGTGTTTAAAACAAAACAAACAAACAAACAAAAAAAAAAACAAAACAAGGAAACTTCGCAAGAGGAATTTTATTTTCAGGTCAGGAAGCAAACCCAAGAGCTGTAATTAGGTCCTGGAAATTAGCGGTTTAATTTATTTGTGTTGTCGGATGCTCTTTGTATTTCCACCCCAGCACCAGACAGGAATGTAGGGTATGAGAATGGCATCTACTCTTCCTCCTCAGGCTTGTTGTGAGAGCAAATGGTGTAAGCACCACACAAGCATCATGGAAGTATGACCATGCTGGGACTCCCCTTTCATAGATGTGAAACCGGGGGACAATAAGCCACTTTGACGGCAATATTCGGGTGCCTGAAGAAGCACACTGGCTGCTTTGGGGATCTAGAAAAGTGGCTGAGGGCGATGAAATTCATTGGTGTATAGCCAGCTAACTTGCAAATGACTCGGGGCATTTCAGCAGACACCTCCCAAGACAGATGCCTCCGGGGATCACCCCAGGGCTGTGGGAGGGTCAGAAAGATTACTTAGCTGTAGGAAGCCCAGGTTTTGCCTTGAGGGCCCTGGGAAGGGGTCTCCTTCTCAGCCTCAGTCAAATCAGATGGTAGCAAATAAAACAAATGGTGATTAGAATGATAAAAGGCCGTGGCTGCTCAAAAGGCTCCAGGTTGCACGTGGTGATGCTCTTCCACCCAAAAAGCTACAGAGAGGGCTCTCTGCCTTCTCCATAAGCGTTCCCAGCCTCAATGCAGGAACACAGGGCAACTTCTTGGCTGCCATGCTGGACAACCTCCTGGCCTCAACTAAAAAAAAATTAGACACTGAAGTTTTAGCTGCAAAGGACTTTTTTTTCTTTTCAAATCAGGAAAATAATCTATTACATACCAGAAATGAAACAAGAAATCAGGGCAAAACCTAACGATGAGGTTGCACGAATGGGAGCATGCAAGCAAGACCCCTATCCTGCACCTTTCTCTAACACAGCTGTTTTTTCTTAAGCCTTTGGGAACCTGTCATTCCATAGGACAAACTTTCAGTTCAGGGCTGGGAAAAGCAGAGCACGATTCATTAGGGAGACCTCAGTGCAAAACACAAAGCAATTATTCCTATTATTTTCCTCATCCTCAAACAGGAGGTAGAGTAGGGCCAGGGAAGGTTCATGGCTGTGAAAAGACTGTGTGTGAGTAACAGTAAAAGCACAAAGACTTTTGCTTTCGCAGAATTGCATTCTCCTCTGACAATTTTGGAGGTGGAGTAGAGCAGCTGTCTCCTAGATTTCCCAATCTTTGACCCCTTTCCCCTAAAGAGGGCTCTCTTGAGGCCTCCTTGCCTCCAAGAGAGGCCGAGCACAGCTTTTTGCTCCCAGCGCTTGTTATCTCTGCCCCAGGCCAGCCGACTAAGAGGAGAGACTATTATTTAAAGAGATGCAGAGAGGAGCTGGGATATGACCGTAATCACTGACCCTTGGGCACCCTAAAGCACAGGACCACAATGTGCCGAGACGTGAATAATCCTCCTCCTGCGGGGACAGTCGGGCACTGTTGCTACGCATGACCACGATCCAAGAGCTAACCAGGTTTGGAAATCCCGACACGTCGGTGTCCTGTTTCACAGTACTGCAGCCGCAGAGATGAGTAACAGTTTATAACATACAGCTCGAGAAAACATCTTTTTCTTATCATATTTTTAAAAAAAGCTATGTAAGGTTTTTCTCTAAGTTGAGATCAAAATTTCTTTATAAAAACTCCTGCAAGTAATTCCTGTCCTGTAGGTGGTTTATGTATGTATTGCTGGCAATATCTTCTACCTGAACACACAAGAATGACAGGAATGGCTCCTTATCCCTGACTGGGTGAGCGCAATTCCTGGAACCAAATTCACGATGCAGATATTTGAAGTTAAGGTGTCAAAATTTAGGTCCCTTCAATAGCATTTGCACAAGCACGCTAACACTGTATCAGTGAGCATTTCCATTATGAAAATAATTTGTTAAAATATTCCCAAAGAGCGTGGAAGGCTCTTCAAATACAATCAAATACCACTCTTCCTCTAAAGATTGGCCAATATTGGCCAAAAAGTTTAAAATATTCACCTAGCTCATCATTGTTCCAGTGACGTAATGTTTGTAACTGTCCCGCCAATGCCATACACAAGGGAGGTTTCTGTGAGAACCAGTCTTTTCTCCTTCAAGAATATGTCTCCTGCTCGTTTAGATTAATTGATTTCACACACAGTTGTTTATGTGTGTGGCCTCCCTTGATTTTCTGAGCTCTTTTTGCTCCAAACAAAACAGCTTAGGGATGTAGATGGAGCCAAGTGCATTTTGGAAGAGGGGAGATAACACCTCAAAGCCAAACAGAAAAAGACATTTCTTGCTTCAGAGACTTTTCTCTGGATTATGCTTTGAAGCAGCTATACAAAAGCATGCTTCTGGGGAAGACCATAAAACGGCTTCAGAGACACGCTGCACAGAGCCCCGGCAGGAACAAGTTCCCCACAATGGTGGGAAGGGGAAAAAGTAACTTCTGAGCAGAAAGATATATGGCAGTCTGTGAGACTGCAAACAATAGACGACCAAGAAGCTGTCTCAACTTTTAAAACATCCTGATTTCATGTAAGAGCTCAGAGCTAGACTGAGAGAGCACCAGAGTCCTCATCCGTGCATGGAATATGTATCAGGCAGCTGCACGGTGCCCTACCAAATGCTGGTTAGAAAGGAAAATTTATCTTGGGAAAGAAATCTGGATATTAATTTGAAAGCACAACACAGAGCACGGAAGATGAACTGCCCTCAGCCTCTCCAGACCAGCCATGTGGACATGCCACAGATCCAATCTGCAGTGAATTACAAGTCATCACACACAAAGTATTGAAGTAGCTGGCCAGCAAAACCAGTGGAAATATACTTTTGTGGATCTGGTCAGAGAATGGAATCTCTGTTCCCCAAGAAGGGCTGGGATTTCAACATTTGCCTGCGTCCCAAATAAGGACGAAAGGTCAAAATATTATACTATTTCATGCCATGAACAATTCCAAATGCTTTTGAGTTGAAAATGCGGCGGAAAAAAACCCCAAGATATTATTGATAGAAATGCTGATCCAAAACAAAAGATTTTGGGATGTTGACCTGAAATTTAAACTCTTGTTTCGGCTTTCAACTTAAAATGACATTGAAGTCTGAATGTCAATTGGAAACAGAAATCATTAGGTTTTGAAACATCATTACGGAAAAATATGTTTTTCTTCTGAAAATTTCACTTTAGATCAAACCATGTTTTCTTATGAAAGCCTTTTTATTTTACCAGCTCCATGTTTGTTTGTTTTGCTGCTTGAGAATTGGGCATTTGCTCCAAGCATATGGATATCCACAATGGGTATATCCACAATGGGGACACACTGGAGATTCCTTATAGAAGTCCAGGAATTTGGCGTATCTGTGCCCAGACTTCTTTAGGAACCTGAAATACTACAGAGCAATTACAGATTTTAATTAACGGGAAGGAGTCTACAGTGTCAGATGAGCACTGGACAAATAGAAACCCATTTCTGCACACAGATGAGGAGTTGGATCTGAGGATACTCCTAGATGCCCTCCAAAACAGCATCTCTTCATCAGCGTGCACGATTACGGACCTCTTTCCAAAAGCCAGCTTTGCAAAACCTTGGAAAAGAAAAGGCAAATGGGACTCCGAAAACATAAAATTACCTATAATCACTTGTTACTTTTTTTTTTTTTCCCAGAAAAATACAAACAGAAGGCTAACTGGAACTCTAGGAATCCACACTTCTGAAGATGTCTCTAGGCAGATGAACAACTACCAGCAATCTCTGCCCTGTGCAGAAATAACCAGCCAGAGTCTTCTGTGGAAGAGGGGACAATGACAGAAAGCAGTATATTCCAAACAGGGGTTGTAAAGTTCAACCACAAAGGCAACTATGCCACTAACGTCTGCTGCTTCGGACACATGGGACAATGGCTATGGACATGCAAGTCAGTGCAGCACCAAAACCACACAGCAAGTCAGTTTACGGCGACTAGTCACAGATGCAGGACCTCAGATTACAAGTCATCAAGACAGTCTGGAAGATCCACTCAGCACAATGCTGAGGTACGCTGAGAGAAAGCACGACCAAGGAAATGGGTGACAGCACCAAGCAATGAATTTGATGGGATGATGTTGCTATTAAAAGCCAAAGGCTCCTGCACATTCATGCAGAGGAGCTGAAGGGAAAAGTAAAACGTATTTAGGTGGAGTCACAACCGTGACTGAGCAGAGCAGCAACATCTCTGATGGCCTGAGAGCCAAACAGGGAATGGATCGTGTTCAAGCAACTCCACGGCTTTCAGCATCAGCCCAGCACCTGCTAGATTGATGGACCTTCTGCATGACAATCCGTAACTTGGGAACGCGTGCTGGTTTTGAGCTCTTTCAATCCCAGGCTGAGTTTAGAAAGCTATGACCAGTTCACGGCAGTCTCTGATACCTGTCCCAAGGTGCGAATGAGACACAATTTCCACAGGGCTCTATCCTTCCCCATTCCTGCTCCAGCATACCCTACAGGCCAGCATACACATGACCTCTTGCACCCAGGTCTGCTGGATATGGACAAAGGTTTTGGGCTCTGTGAAGATCACCATCTCTTTTACCAGGAGGAAGAATGAGCTACTGGACCATCTGGGAAATAAGAGGATAATTTGCCTCAGGGAGGTGCAGGAATTGGTATAGGTGACACACAAAGTGGTCCATGCCAGCTCAGAGGCACGCTGTGATGGTGAGCAGCACTTGGTCACCTTCAGTCTGCTCAGCTCAGGATCAACTGTATGAAGCACGAGGTTCACCAACTCAGATCTCACATGGGTTTACCAAAAGCAGCAACAAGCTGATAGAGCCTTATCTCTAATGCATTTAAAATACATTTCCTAGTTCGGCCTTGTCCATAAGCCAAAATTAGACTTAGCTAACACAAACCAACTCTGCCTAAATGTAACTACTTTTCCTATTGCTTGTAGCTTGGTTTTATGCTTGACTTAGAAACGTTACCTTGCGTCTACGAGTAGGGCCTGGTCCAGGATATCAAGTTAACCCCATAAAACTTTGTTAGTTCATGGAGTAAAAAAAAAAAAAATAAAATAATAAACCCACATGCCTCCCAACACCCCAGTGAACACCATTGTGCTGACAAAGATGCCAACGTGACTACAGCTGTGCCCACAGGGAGCTGTTGTTGCCTTCATTCATGGTCTTTGGAAAGGTGTCACAGCTACGCAGGCAGAAAAGCCGTGCTGGCACTGCTCTGGCGTAGACATGACAACGCAAACAGCCAAATTCAGACAGAGACTGATCACAGTAATCGTCACAGATTTGTGAGTCTAACCTAGACAGCACCATTTTCTTAGAAAGTACACAAGTTTCACATGCCTTGTGGACAAAAAAGTTTGGTTGTTATGTGCAATGGGGTTTTTATGCCATTGGAGTACAACTGTCGTGCAGAAATACAGACCCACTCTTAGATCATCTCAGCATGCTATGGAGAAGACAACCAGCTCTCGAGTCTTTCAGGGTTGCGCAGGCTCCTTGGAAAATGGCAGAGATGCTGAAAGAGCCTCTACAGCTACAGTAAAGGCTGAATATAAACAGTGCTGCACTTCCCAAGCTTACTCAGCTGAAAACTTTCTTGCCATTAATAATAGAAGTTCATTTTGTACTTTGGCAAAACTCCCGAACAGCTCGTTAAGAATAGGTGGAAATGGGGAATAGTTATAAAAACAGAAAAGAAATTGGGACAGGTAATTGGTCATAATTCACAGGAGCACTCGCTCCACTCTACCTGTATGGCAGGCTGCAAAATCTCCGCAGGTGGAATAACAGCTGCAGTCACCCGCAAGGCTGCAGATGTTGGTGGGAAATCTGGTTTGCACACACCACACACTGGAGCAAGAGCTGACATTTTGGTCCAAAACCAGAAGCCTCCACTACAACATGTAGAGTAATGGGGCTACCCAGTAAATATCTGCATCATCTTGAAACAAGATTGTTAGTTTTTGAGGATGCAAAGCCAGGCAGAATTAACAGTGATGACAGCCACGGGATACTCCAAACCTTCCCATCTGTGACGTGGAACACATAAGGGCAAAATATTTACTAAACAAACCCCTGACATTCTGCCAGGACAAATATTTACAGTAATTATTAACAAATCTGGGTCATGGAATATAATAAGGAAACTTCTAGAATTGTTCTATCTGTAAAAAGAGGAGGGAAAAAAGGAACTTCATTTTCTTTTGTACAGTATCAATTTTTTATGATTAGAGACAATTTTGGAGTACTTAGTAACACCTCAGAGAGTAATGAATCCGACAGTCACAAAATGACTTTTTCTGAAAAATGTTCCATTAATGAAGACATATTTGGGCAAATATACTTCTCTCGCCATTCTTTGATTCATAACAAAGCTCGGAAACGTTTTCCCAGCTAAGCAAGGGGGAGTCTCATTTAATTTGCTTTAGAACTTCAACTTGTCCATAATAGAGGTGCTACAATGCTTCAGGACTCAGTGAAACAATGATACCAAACCAGCCAAGAAGCTGAACAGAGAACAATTGGAAAAGGAAGATAAATTTAGGGAGACCACTGAAGTACTAGTATTGGTATGACTTTTGTTAACCCTCTGCCCTTAATGATGAAAAAACCAACCCAAAATACGTGCTCCACCCAACCACTCCAGTCTCCTTCATCTCCAACCGAGATAGGAGGGTTTAGAGAAAACATATTTTCCCCAAATGCTTTGGATAAAATAAGACTTAAACTTCCTATACACACTATATCTATAAAGTTACACTGTTGCGCTCCTTTTCTTTCCCTAAGATAAAACTACCAAAACCTTCAAGCCTTTCCCATGAGCTATTGAAAACAACAAATTGAACTAAACCGAGAACTCCTTTCCAAATCTCTGCACGCAACAGTGCCATGAGCTCTCCAGCCGGGAACCGATTCCCACTCCAGGAAGACTTCACTCCGTTGGAGTATCCCTGCTAGAGCCTTACGGCATGCATTATTTTATCTCATTTTGCCTAATTCTGCTCCAGACCCCAAGATGAAGGTTTGCAAAATGGACTAGTCATTTTGAGTAATCGAGTCCAGACCACTTAAGCCTGCCCAAGCGTCCGAAACAGCTGAACCTTGGAAAAAAATTGGGACCTCTGACAGCGTTTCAGGTCGGATACCCCACATCACTAGCCACAGCTGAAACCCTTGGCCTTCGTTACCTTTCCTCTGAATACGAGACTATTAAACAGAAGGCCACCGGGTTAGCTCAAAGAGTGACAGAGGCAGCCAGAATTCAAACCATCGCTCTCATGTGGTAGACCACAGCATTAACTACATGACAAGCAGGCATGCCTGGAAAAGCAGAGATCAATTAGGGGTCTCTTGCAGGGTTATGCAGGACACGAACGGTTTGATCTTGATGGTTTTATTTAGATGAAGGCAGCTGCCAGGTTGGGCCACATTTACTGTCCCAAAGTCTAAAGAAAGCAAATTCTGTCCAGCCTGACAGGAACAGGAGCGCTCCCTCTCCCCTACTTCTCCCTCCCCTGCTTCTCCCTCTCTCCGTCTCCTCTGAAGCCAAGGGGCACATCACTCGGTTCCTAAACAGACTGGGATGAAAGCCAGTTTGTGGAAGCCCAGCTCTGAACAAACCAGAACAAGGAAGACGCATCCATGGGGAAGCACCTACCGACCCCGCTACCAGGGTGCCGCTGGGGGCAGAAAGAGGCACTGTCCCTTTAGAGATGGCCAGGGAGCTCCTCAGCCTGCCTGGTCTCCATTTGGGAGCAACCACAGCTAGAAGGAAAAAGGCTGTGGGCTGTGGGACAAGGGGATATTTCCTGAAGCTCACTCCAGAATAAATACTCAGAGCAACCGGGGACGAGGCAACAAGGGACCCTCCAGTCCTGAGGGCTGTCCAGTCCCTTTCTGTGCCACCAGAATTAAAAATAAAATCTACAAGCGGGGAGGACTGGCTTGCCCAAGGCCTCGAAAGAGCCAGCATCCGCCGGAGAGAGGGAGCAAGCGGCAAACCACCAGCCCGAGGCAGCCAGGAAACGCTGCAGCAGGAGCCAGACCCACAGCCCAGCCACAAGAGAACAGGTCGGCTTAGGATGGATGAAGCCGGCTGGGGAGTTAAATTTAGACAGGTAAACATACCGAGGGGAAGAGACGGGGTTCACACAGCGCTCAACCATCTGCTGCTGCCCAGCCCTGGGGAGGACACCCCCCCTCCCCCCCAAAAAAATGGCTGGGGGCGGGGGCTGTAGCTGTGGGCTGGGGGACCCCCGAACAGGGCCGGCAGGGGCAAGCAGGTGGGGGAGCACCCGACTGCGTGGACATTTTTTCCCCATCATTCGCTCCAAGCATCTCCCTGCCAGGTAGCACCCCTGGAAAGCGGGAAAGCTGTTGAGAGAAACCAGGACAGAGAAGCGTGCGGGACACCGCAGCCCGAGGAGAGCGGCGGCCCCACCAACTGGGTACGCATGGGGCATGGAGACCGCGCAAAGGAAAGGTGCCAGGGAAAACCCAACCAGAAACGCCAGGGCCACAGCGTCGGTGTGGCCCTTTGGGTGGCAGCGCCCTGCTGAGCTCCCTTTCTGCGGGAGAAAGGAGTAGAAGAGGAGGCTTGGCGACTGCTCGTGGCACTTCATGCAAGAACAAGGAGTTAAAGTCTTGCAAACACGGCCAAATTCTAGCCTGAGTCGTCTAGGCCCTGAGGACTGGAGGGGACACACAGCACTCCTTTCCCCCCACTGCGAGCCTTCAAAAAACCCTCACCGCCCGTTCCACAGTTCCCAAGGACAAGCGAAGGATCCCCGCGCACGGACAGCCCGCCATCTACAACGGGCTGCCCTTGCAAAGCGCTTTCGCGGAGAGCGGCCGCGCGATTGCAAGGCACACGAGAGCATCCCTGCTCTGTGGAAACAGCTGTGCTGAAAAGCGACAATCTGCTTTCAGTGACCCCGTCGCTCTGCCTCACGCAGAGCAGGGGAAGGCTTGCGTAAGCTTTATCAAGTCCCACGCCAAAGCCTGGAAGGGGGCGGCGGATCACAGGGTCTGCTCTCACCTGTAATTCTGTCCATACGGTCTCAGCCAGTTGCCTGCGTAGCGAGCCCAAGAGCTCGCGCTCCAGTAAAGCGTCTTGTCCAAAAAGATTCGGGTTTTATGTGAAGGTTTTAAAAGCTGGAGAAGCTAACGTCGCCTTTGTTCCACTGGTTAATCACCCTGCTGTTACAAACATTGCCTGCTTCTAACGTGAATGGATAGAGCTTAAACGCCCAGCCAGAAAGTTCTCCTCTTGAATTAGAAAGCTCTCCAAGTACCAGCTGCTCTCAGTGCCGCTGAAAGCACTCAGGTATCACACCACGCTACCTCTTAATTTTCTTTCTGAAACACTACCTCAGTCCACATTCCTTATACTTCCCATTACAAAAGGATTTTTTCCAGTCCAGGAAAAATTCCCGTGACTCTTCTCCACGCTGCCTTCAGTTTTAATGAAGTCTGTATGCTGTTTTCCAGCAAGTGAAGGTCCCTTTCTCTGCAAAAAATGGAAGCGAGTCACGGACTGCCCCGTCTTACATGACAACATGCCTTGGCTATCTGCACCCTGATTTTAACAGCACTGTGTTTAAAAGTCTCTCTGAAATGCTTATTGTGTGTGTGTCCAATTAATTTGGGAATGATGGAATGGTTTTCACTTGAACTTTGATCAGCCATTAGAAAAAAGGTCTTATGAATAGCAACAATTTATATTCATTTAAATGAGCAATCATGCAGTTTTCAGAAAAGAACTGCTTTCCCTGCGCGCCTTGAAACTCAAACCCAACAACTTCAGGACAAAAGCCTCAAGATCTGAAGCAGTCCAGAAACAGAGGGGCCTACGGGGCTACAGAAAGGAACAAATAGCTTTAAAGGTGACTGCGCTGTTTATTAATTTTTTTTTAGTTTCACAATATTTGATCTCTTCCTAAAAGTCCAAGCTCCTGGAGACTTCTACAAGAATGTGATGTTTTTCTTTAAAAAGGTGTGTTTCTGGTCATTGCAGAATATGTCTGGAAAATACAACTGGGACATACCTTACTACATGGGGAAAAAAAAACAGGAACCCCCAACTTTTTAGACTCAGCTCTTTCAAAACTTCCATTTTTTTTTTTTTTTCAACTGATGATGTGATTTCTGGCAGATTGGGAGGGAAGGGGCCAAGAGAGAAGACTCCTCAGGACTGGGAGCCTGCAGCCACAATTTCAGCTTCAGCTTTCCCCAAAGAGAGGTTAGTCACACATGGAAGGACATTTTCGTTGTATGTGCACTAGAGTCAGGGGAAAGGACACAGGCTGCTTACAGCTACCAAGAGGAGAGGAGACACAGAAGGAGCCAGGGAGGGCCTCCTTTCCAAAAGGGAAGAATCTCTCACGGACACTCCTGGGCACAGAAACACAAGTGAGCGACGGAGCCTGCGAGCAGAGGAAACCCACAGGTGGAATGGGGCCAGCTCTCCTCCCCAGCTCTGCCTCCTACCCCGCACTGGCAGTTCCACCTCATGCATTTCTCTTCATATACTTGGCTAATTTCTTTAAAGAAGGAGGAAAAAAGCCCAAGTATACATGGGCTAGCTTCACTGCCACATGTGGCAACTTATCCCATATGTTGGATGCTTGGGGTAAAGAAATTCCACCTGAATTCCTGCAGTGCCCAACCTTCACCTTGGATAAACCCAGGTGTCCATGCACAGGACACTGGTTTAAGAGGAGTCTGTCTCTACTGCCAACTTTGAGAAAGCCCACTTCTTTCTCTTTTGGGAAGAAGGGCACGTACCCAACTTGGTTCTTCATTTACAACATCTGTGCACGTGACAGAAGACAGGCACCCACAGGTTAAACCTGCCACCACCAGAAAAAAACGTCGCTTCAGTTCATGTGTCGGTGCCCAGCAGCAAGCGTGGGAAGGAAGGGCAGCGACAGGCTTACGCCTGAGTGTTGGTGCCCCCCTGCAGACCTCCCACCTGCAGGGGAGGGTGGGGGAGATGTTAGAGATACACATGTACCAGACAGGCTCTGAAGGGACAGATGGATGAAGAGCGTAAAGGAAGGAGATACCTTGTGTGCCCATTAATGAGTGTGTGCCCAAGGCTGTGCAGACACAGCCCAAATAAAAGGGCAACAGGAAAGAGCCCTCGACGTGTAGGCAGATGAGGAGGCACCAGTGCAAGACAGCCCACGTGTGCGGGTGAGGTGTGGTAGCGCAGATTATATTGGAAACATGCAGGTGCACACAAGGAACGGGATGCGCATGCACCCGAGTTTTTAGCTATAAGGTAAATGAAGTGAGAACATCAGTGCTGGTACATGTGCGAGAAATGGCTCCATCACAAAAAAAGCCAACCCCAAAGATGAGCAGGTGAGTATGTGGGTGCAGGCACCACAGCAAAGGTGACGATGATCACACACTGGAGAGTGCAGGCAGGAAAGCACGAAGAGGCAGGTAAAAGTTGGATAGAGAGACCAACAGAGACACTCATCTGGTGGCAGAGGAAAAGTACAAAATAAACAGGGCAACAAAGTGCGTCACAGCGCACAAAAATACGTTTGGGGAAGTTATTTTACCCATACCGCTAAGGGAAGTATTGCACCATAATTCCCAGGAAAAAAAAAAAAGTTTCATGAAACAGCATGTTTGTCATGGACATAACTGGGATGCTCATGCCCTGGTACTGTGAGACCGGACACACCGATGCTACTCGTCTGCGTAGCCACATGCACAAGCACCTTCTCCCACACCACATGCCATGGCCCGTGACAGCACATGCTGCCACACCACAGGCACGTCAGTGAGGACAGCGTGGGCTGGGGGCTTGGGTGCTCTCGGGAAAGCTGCTGTGCTCACGCTCAGGGTCCTCATCCAGAGTAACATCCCTCCCCTCACAGTAACACCCATCTTACCAGAGTAACATCTGTTTTGCAAAACTCGTATCTGTCATGCCCGAGGAACATCTGTTTTACCAGCACAACGCCTGCCACCCCAGAGGAGCATCTCTCACACCCCAGCAATGTCCTTTGTGCCAGAGCACGGTCCCTCACGACCGCGTTGCGTCTCTCCTGCCAGAGCAGGTCTCTCGCACCACAGTAACACCAAGGCCACCCCAGAGCCACCCCACAACCGGCCCTAGTCCCATGCCCCCGTTGCCC